>OX101754.1:44912655-45305655 GCA_944452675.1 Tachina lurida
TTCAATTCATAAGAATTTAAGTAATTAGTTTTTTTTTTGTAAAAACATTAAACAACTTTTGATCTAACAAAAACTGAGGTACAGCTCGATAAGTTGACGAGCATTACCGAAAATTAAATTTTCAGAATAACTTCTGAATTTGAGGGTGTTTTTGAAAATTTTTGACACCAAAGTTTTGGTATTTTTCTCTTTTTTTACTATTATGTTGCTTAAAGTTTTTATCACATCATTCTTCCATATTTTCAGCTAGTCTAAGTGGTTATTATTTTATACCAACCAATTTAAACGCATGACTATTTTCTCTAGATCGAAGATTTATTTTAAGTAAAAATTTGTACTTGCAAAGTTGTTTAAGAGTTTCATATATTATTTTTTTACACATACAAGTTCTTTATTGTATTCTTATACCCATACATGTGCTACCTTAAATAACAATGAGAAGATTTAATTTTTTCTTTTTTATTAGAACAGTTTTTGAAATTTCAATTAAGCTTTTAGTTGGTAAAAAAAAAACAACTAAATCCTTTATTGGAATTCAAGGATTCAGGTATTTTTAAGCAATCAAATCTACAATGAATGATGAAGAGAAAAAACCTAATACGTACAAAGTAACAAATATACTAAAAAGAGGAAAACATGAAAGAGAAGTTTAATTTTAATACCTCTTGTCTGGCTTATTGAACCATTGCTTATATTACATACATTAGATATCGAATTTTAGTTCTGCTTTTACATTGCTGGAGTTATGTCTACGCCCAGTTTTGTTTGCAAAATTCATCCCATTCAATTGCTTTATTATAATATGTATGGCCTGTTAATTTATACAAGCGAAATAAAAAACAAATTGTAGAGTTGCGTCCGCTGAAATAGTCTCCCATACGACACGTAGGACTCATTACCAAATAATGTGAAGATTAAATTTTTGACTAATTATAAAAGTGAAATTAAGAATCAGTACACGTGACAGATTTATTTGAATTGAATTAATGGCCTGAAAATAAAATTTTCATATTCTATTGTTGTTTTCAATATAAATTTTCAGTCGAAATTTTCGTTTCGTTATTGTGAAACAAGTCATAACTCTTGTTTATTTAATTCGTTTGCGAGGAGAACGAAAAAAAGAAGAACTTAAAATAGAATTCTATTCAGAATTTTATTTTATAATTCTAAAGAACGAATGCAAAGAATAATTTTTATAAAATTTAAGTTAAGCAGCAAATTGAGCTTTTTTTGACATATCATCACCTAGCTCAAACCACTATAGCTATAGAGCTGAAAATTGGTGTGTAGATTCCTCTTCCGATCTATAGATCTAAAAAGTACTTTTCTTAAAAAGTACCTTTTTCTAAAAAGTGCTTTTCCCAAAAAGTACCTTCTTCAAAAAACTACTTTTCCAAAAAGAACTTTTTTCTAAAAAGTAATTTTTCGAATAGTCACCTTTTTCTAAAAAATACTTCAGCTTTTACCCCCTTTTTACCCCTAAAAGTACACATATAAAAAAAGGACCAAATACATGTCGGCTTGCTTTTTACCAACATTCTTAGGCTTTTGGAATTTTTAGTCTATCTAATGTAGTTTCCGAGATATAAAGATACCAATTTTACCCTTTTTTACCTATTTTTTATCCCCTTTGCACTTTTTGGGCAGTTTAACAAAACATAAATTTTACTATCCCAGCTTCTACTGACCGGTAAGAAGTCATAGTAAATTATTTTTACATGTATGTATGTATATGTGTATATTATCATTAACAAAAAGGTACCGAAAATGGGTAAAATTTTACCCCTTATAAATGCAAATTTTCAGAAAGTGTCAAACACATTCAAGATTCTGTCCAGAAGAAAGCAACGCACCAAAAAGCTTTCTGATACGCTCAATAATTTAGAAGATATGTTGAGTGCAAAAAAGGTACCAAATTCAGTTTTTACCCCCTTATAACCCCTAAAAGTACACATATCGAAAAAGTACTAAACACGTATCTAGCTTATTTTTTAGCAGCATTTGTATGCTTATACAATTTTTAGTCTATCTAATGTAGTTTCCGAGATAAAAAGATACTAATTTTACCCTTTTTTATCTCTTTTCGCGTGGATCTATACATTGGAAGGGGAACATACACACCAAATTTCAGCTCTGTAGCTCCTTATAAATATTTAAAGTCTTTACTTTGGATTATTTGTATTTGTAATTTAATCGCGAATTCTATTTTCTTTTCTTTTATTTTGCATTCTTGGTTTTTTAAAGAATAATTCTTTACAATATGGAAAATAAAATTCGATTGCGAAAGAAATTAATTCGAGCACTCTTCCTACCATGGATGTAGGTTAAAAGGTCAATTACGGGGTAGTTCTAAATAATAAAAAAAAAATTTTGAATTTGCTCCTACCGTTCATCAATTTTCTGCCATGAAAATCATTAAAACAGAACAAAGAAATCGGTTAAAAACTGAAACTATAAGTAACCTAATATTTGCCAAGAATTGTGCCTTGGAGATGAAATACTTATTCCTCCCAATGATTTAATAATTTTTGTACAAAAGTTTAAATTCATAAATGGATCTTACATATAATCTTTGTAGTTACAAATGTTTGTCAAATAAAAGTTATTTTAATAGCTTTATAAAACATATATACAAAAACTAATTTCCAGTTATTTATGTACTTATATTATTTTCTGTATGCATAGCATATCTATATAAAGGGCAAGGGCAAATAACTGGGGATGACACTTTTTTTGGAAATGCTTCATTTTTTATGGCAGTTTAATTTCCAATCACATGCGAAGTTTTAAATGCGATTTTGGAATCTGTTTAGTTTGATACTCCTTGCACTTACTCTTTATATATAAGTACATACACATATTTTGTTATTTTTTATGTTTCTTTGAATTGCTGTTTTTTATGTTTCTTTGAGTAAAAAAATTGTCTACCGAATTTCATTAAAATCTATCGAATTTTTTGTCGATTCTACCGAATTAAAAAAAAATTAAGTGTTTACACTGCAATGGAAATGTAATAAACCCGACTGCAATCACACGTGCTAATGAAAGTCAAGAGCACCGCAATGAACTCCTTCGAGTTAATGCATTGAGACAAAGACTGGCCCGTCAACGAGTCACCGACACATTCAGAACACGCGAACAACAGCGTTTGCAAGTGTATCGCTCATTGATACGTGCATCACTTCTTCGCCTTGCGTTTGAATATGAGTCGGACATCGACTATTCGCCACATTCACAAATTGTAATCGGTGCTATGAGCCAACACTGTCATGCACTCAAATACAAAGGTGAATCGGCCGGTTTCTGCTGCGCGTCTGGAAAAGTTGTATTGCCGCCATTGAATTCGCCACCAGAACCATTGAAACCACTATTGGCTGCAGGTGTATCGCAATCTAAATTGTTTTTGCGTAAAATTCGCAAATTCAATTCGTGCTTTCAAATGACATCATTTGGAGCAACAAAAATCATTCACAATGGGGATAATCGCAATTTCCAATCAACCTTTAATATTCAGGGCCAATTGTATCATCAAATTGGGTCTTTAATACCGATTCAAAATTTCTGCAAATCTACTTCATGGGTGATGAGGAGCAGCAAATAAACGCACGCTGCCAGTACAACCATATCGAGCAGATGGAGGAGCGAACAATTGTGGGTATTTTGGAACCGAAACATAAAAAACATATGTTTTACAAAACTGTCAATTTTTATAACACTTACAGCATTCCTTTTTCAAATTCTGCGTATATTCTTCCTTTTGGGTTCTTGATTTAATAAAAGCCGAAAAAGGGGTTAATTCACTAAATATTCTGTAGCTTTGTCATTTTTGCACCAATCTAGACCTTGTTGGACGAAAAATGTTTGTATTGAAATTGGCTAATGTCCCTTGTAAAAAATCTTAAAATTTTTAATTATTTGGTTAAAAAAAGAACATTTAAAAACAGCAAAATTGCAAAAAATTATAAAACTTTTAATGAAGTTTGAAATTTTGTCCACTGTATCTCCATCATTTCTTGACTAATCTTGACATGCGGTGTATGTTTATTTTAGTGATTTTACTATCTTTTAACGAAAATAAAAAGTGTATAATCCAACGAATAGTTTTTAAAATATTTGCACTTAAACCACATCATCTTTTTAAAAAAGTAAATAATGGTAATTTAGCTATATCTCCAAAAACCGTTCTAATTTCGACAATTTTGACTTCATATTTGGATTCAGCAAACAATTTTACATTAGGCTTGACTGTCAGATACATTTGGCAAAAAAACTGTCACGTAGTGTTATTAAATGTATATACAAACTAAACCAAATCTAAATACGTAAATATTATTATTATTATTGGTATTATTACTACTATTATATATAAAATAGTAACGTGACTCACTGGGTGATCTTCGCCTAGCCCAAAACAGTGGATGTCGAGCGTGTGTGCATTCACTAAGAACTGGTTTTCGGAAATTTGGATTCAAAGGGTGAAACAGGGGCAAAAACTGCCTCCCTAATTCTGTTCGACGAATGTATCGCCTTGCTTATGGACGAAAAACAGATCCAGTTTTGATTCTTTAAAACGATTATTATTTATTGTCTATGCTAGAAGGTTCGTGTATTTGCTTTATGATTTTGTTCTAAACATTATATCCAACACATATTTTTTCATATATTTTTCAAACTATGGTAAAATACTTTAATTTAATTTTTATGTTTTAAAAACATGGCAATAATATTTAGATTTTTCATTGGTACCTTTTTGGCACTCCACATACATATCTGTCGCATTTAAAAAAAATATTTGAAAGTTGCTTGGTACTTTTTTGAAGATTGTAGTTTTAGATGACAAAAACGAGAAAAACCGATTTTGATCCTTATATTTTGCAGTTCATATATATTTTGAATTTTGAATTGAGAGGACCTCTACAAGAAAATATAGGTTGAAACTTGATATGTTTGGCCAAAAAATAAGCCTTACAATACGAGCCTGAAATAAAAGTGGTTGACGATTAAATTTAAGGAACTAAAATCTTAGAACTAAACTCTACCAAGGGTGGCGTTGGCTGAAGTAGTTAGCACGTTGACTACAAAACCGAAGGTCCTGGGTTCAATCCCTGTATCGAACAGTCATTAAATAACAACACCACGCATTTTTCTGATGTGCATTAGTGTTCCTTTGTATCAGTTGTTGTAGGAAAGTTCAAGTGATGAAGGCATAGTCACTGGTCACTGAACTATACCGACTTCAGGAGATACTAATCCTAATGTAACATCAGAGCGCCCTCCTTCGTTGTGTAGCAGAATCATCGGCGAAGTAAAATAATCAATGAAATCGCTACAAAATTCAGCTTAAAAAAAAAAAAATTAATACGCCCCATTTAACATCAGAGAGGCGCTGCAACACTGCATTATTAAAAACGTGCAAGAAGCAGAGTTGTAAAAATAATGAAGCTTTCCTCTATCTCTCCCTTCACCGCCTGTCTTCTCTATCACTATCCCTTTCCTAAAGAAGGTAACACCTAGAAATAGTAGTAGGCATTAATTGCCTGAGTGTTACTTCTCTTTAAAAAAAAAAAAAAAAAAAAAAAATATGGATTTCAAATAAAAGGACTTGGTTGGTACATTATAAAAAATAGTATAATGACTAGAATAAAATGGCATATAAAAATATATTTCTTTCGGACTAGAAACACACTTATCAATATGGGTCCCAAATAAAAGGGCTCTATGAGTAGGTTTAAGGGATTCACATAAAGAAGGTCTCAGTTGAACACAATATCAAAATGACGAGTTTCGCGAACTTTTATATTCGAACCACATCTATCTAGTACATATAAAATATCCACTGAGAAAGTAGCGGGAAATATGCTAGTTTTAGATAATTTAAATCAACCTTAAAATTGTGGACGATTTTAATATTACTACAATTTTTTACTTTATTTTTTAGATCAGGGCCCCGTTTCTCAAAACTACAAATTACAAATCTGCAAATAAAATACACACAAAACTACAATAAAAGTTGTAAAAGTGTTGTTGTTTTGTGTGTATTTTATTTGTAGATTTGTAATTTGTAATTTTGAGAAACGGGCCCCAGTTAGTACAACTTTATCAGTTACTTCAGAAGTGTCATCTAATACCTCATAGTATTTAAGTTTACTTGTGATATTTTCTTTTCGCTTTTTGTGGCATATTTTAAAAAATTAGTATTGGATAGGAAAGCTCAGGAATAATATTAAAGAATTTAATGATTTTAAAGAAATTGTTTGAATATTCGACAAAAATTATTGGAATAATTTGTTATTCTAAATTGAAAAGTTTTGTTCGCTCGAACATAAATTAAAGAAAATTGTTCGAATAAGTTTTATTCCCCAAACATAGGCAGGCATTCATTAGTCTATGCTTATTATGCACTCAGCACAATTATGTTTCAAATCGATGGTCATAAAACAGGCTCTTATTAATTTTTACTAACTGGATATAACATAAAATATATCGCTAGGGAACAGTTATAACTACAAAATAAATAAAGCTTTATTTCATTTCCGTAAAACTGTTTCCCTTTTGCTGAACAAACCCGAAAATGTATAAAATGTTTACCTAATATCTCAATATAAGTGAAAGTGCAATATTTGGAATGGAATGTTTGAGTTGCAGCATTGGACAGATTTTCAATATTTATATTATAATGTACTAGAAAACATAAAATAAGTTAGATTATTTTGTTCTCATATGTGCTTACAGTAAATAAAATAAAATAATTTTGAGACTATCAAATAGTAGAACAGCTTTTGTGCATCGTATGATATCAACAAAAATATGATCATATCAACTTGATTTTAATTTCTATGTTTATATGTTCGAGGGCGGATCCGTGACTTTTTGAATAAAACACAGTTTTTTTGCCAAACAAAAATAAATTTTTCAACGCCGAGCTATTTGTCTAGGTTTGGAAATAGGAAGTAGTCAGTATGGGCGAAATCCGTAGGATATGGCAGATGGGGTACCAATTCGTAGCCCAATTCATATAGTTTTGCATTGTGACTGCACACGTGTGCATTCGTGCATTATCTTGATGAAAACGAACTTTTTCTTGACCAAATGGGGTCGTTTTCTTTTTTAAATCCTCATTAAATCAGTTTTATACGTTTGTATAGTATTAACGGTTTATTGTTTTTCCCTTTTGAAGGTAATAGATGTGGATTATCCCGCGTGCATCACAAAAAACTGTTTACATCACTTTATTGGCCGACAAACTCACCTTGACCTTCTTCGGAGCTGGTTCACTCCGAAAACCCCATTGTTTAGACTTCTGCTTTGGATTCATGTTTCATCCACAATTATAAAACACCCCAGAAACTCATTCGGATTGCGATTAAACAACATCAAACAATACTTTGAAGCTGTTGCACGTTTACGTTTATGGTCTATTGAGGGAAAACGCGGCTCCCATCTTGCAGACAGTCGTCTTAAAGCCACCTAATCACTGATTCACTTTTTTTTCATTTTTAGAGAAATACAGTAACTTGACCTACAAGTAGTATACAATATAGTAGTTATGATTTTGACATTTTGTTTTTTTTAACGCAACACAACACAACACAACCCGCGAAGCCATTAGCTTGTCTGCGGAAAATACCCAGGGTCTATGGCGGGAATCGAACCCACGACCTCTGGAACGAGAGGCTAGTATCGCTACCACTCAGCTACAGGGGCACCCTGTGGGTTGACAAAGATTTTTGTAATTTTTTTATTTAAATCCTAATAACTTTTCATGTTGGATGTAAAAAGCTTATCAACTTTAAGTTTGAATAAATAAAATATGTATCTATTACTTTTAGTTACTTTTAAGCAAAAAATTATATCGTGTATTTTTGTAAAACTAATGAACTCCATTCTTCATCGATTTTCTCGAAAACACATTTTTGTTATTTTATATCAAATCAGAAACCAACCGATGAGTAGTCTATTAATAGGTGGTACTTGATGGGAACATTGTTGCATTTCATATAACTACGAGGGAAGTTATATATATATACATTCGAATCTTTCTGCTAGGTGCAAACATTTGCTTCTAATCCATTTAATGTTAGTGAGTACATAGCCATAGTCTCTGTTAAAGTTTTCTAACTAATTTTAAATATTTTTTTTTTTGAAAATAGAAGTAATTTATTCTAAAGATTACTTAAGTATAGAACATTCAACTATGAATATCGAATATAAAGTATAATAAAAAAAAAATTATTTCAAATGATTCGACCTTTATAGGTACATACATTAATATCTAGAATAGTTTCATTAAGCTCGAAATAAAATGAAAATTAAATATTTTAATCAAATTATTTGGTCGAGATATACATATGTATAGGTAACTAAAAAGTGTAGTAAAGCAAACATTAATTGAACCATGTCTCTTTCACAAACAATAATTATGTACGTCGGTGAAGGGTATATGAGAATATAGCACTTTTAAATGTTTACTAAATGAATCACAAAAAAACGTTTCCGCACTTATATTGGGTAATTTTAGTTTGTTTTTATACACTAACTGATTGTCCCACGATGTGGACAACGTTCAACTTGTGTGCGACAAGTCGACATCTTGGGATATCGATAGCGTATGAGTAATACATAAATGTTTGTTACATACATACGCTTTATTTATTAATCATACGCCCGTGATACAAATTAGGAATCAATATCTTCACTTGCAAGTTGAGCATTAGAGATCGACCGAGGGCGTTTTTTTTTTTGGCCGAAGCCGAAGCCGAACTTCGGCTAAAATCCTAAACTTCGGCCAAAACCGAAACCGAAGCCGAACGTTTTAAATTTTAAAAATGATACTTACGTTTTATATGAATTAAGAAAAAAGTTTGCTTTTTTGAGATCACTGAAATATTGGATACATAACAAGAAAAAAAATATATGGTGGCTATCTTGCAATTTCTAGATTGCTTTTTCATATGATCACTCATTTTTTTTCTTCCTTTTGATTATCACTACTTATGTATTATTTATAACTATCTCTAAATTTATGTCCGACAGTGGTCGGGCCTAATAATTATATTTTAGATTTAAGATTTGAATACTTATTGTTAGTTCATATTTGAAGATACAATAAATAAAAAATATGTATTAAAAAAACAAGTAAGAGTGCTATATTCGGCTGTGCCGAATCTTATATACCCTTTACCAATGTACGTACATATATATAGTATACATACACATACATACATACATGTTTGTTTTGTGAAAAAAATTATAATTTTTTTAACGTTTCCATCTTTTGAGCTGTAATTTTCATTTTTCAAATTTCATACGCCAAACTTTTCTTTCAGAAGCATAAAATATATTTAATTTATGAAGAAAAAGAAAAAAAAATTTAGACCTATTTAATTTTACATAACACAAAAAGTGTAAGTTTTCCAACCCTGGAGTCATAATTTTGGATTTTTCTGATTATTGATACCAATCTAGTTCTTTAAAAAATACATAAAATATGTTAAGTGAACAAAGCAAAAACGAAATAAGGAAAAACTTAGTTTCATTTAATTCCCTTAATATTAAAAAATTCAGTTAAGTACGACTTTGAATTGCGCACGAAAGGAAGGTTTTTTGCTTTTTTGAAGTTTTTTTCAGTTAAAACGATTTTTTCAGTTTTGTCGCTTTTTCCCGTTTTGGCGATTTTTTTCTGTTTTTGAAGGTTTTTTTAATTTTGGCGATTTTTTTCTGTTGGGCTTTTCTTAATTTTGGAGATTTTTCTCATTTTGGCGACTTTTTTCTGTTTTTTAGGTTTTTTTTCGTTTTGGTGATTTTTTTCATTTTCGCGATTTTTTTTCTTTTTTTTAGGTTTTTTCGTTTTGGTGATTTTTTTCATTTTGGCGATTTTTTTTCATTTTGGCGATTTTTTTCATTTTGGCGATTTTCTTTCGTTTTGGCGATTTTTTTTTGTTTCTAGCGATTTTTTTCGGTTTGGCGATTTTATAATTTTTTTGTTTTTTTAGTTTTACCGTTTTTGAAAATTTCAAGAGTTTTGCTCTTACGGTTTCCAAGATACAGCAAGTTGTCAAAATTGCATTAACTGATGGAACACCCTATAAATTAAATTTTTGGGAATTTTAGTGTTAATTTTTGTAGTCTGTATAAAAATACACTAACCTTACAAATTTCAAGTGTATATACATACAATTGTATATATACTAGATGGGATTTTAAAATTTTTCGTTGCTCGTTTTGGAACACCCTTTAATTTCCAATTCTCATGTATTTGTTGTTGTAGCGGCCAAAGGTCTGCACACTGTGTCCAAATTTCATGTCTGTAGCTCTTACGGTTCTTGAGAAAATACTAATATAGTTTTAGACATAGTTAATTTTACATAACACAAAAAGTTAAAGTTTTCCAACCCTGGAAACGTGTTTTTAATTTCGTTTTATTTTTTTAATGTAAGATACCAATTTTAGTCGTACTGAAGTGTAAAATAAGTTTATTTATTAAAAAAAAATAAAAATTTATTTTCAGTAGTTACTTTTATATGGCAAAATAAAGTTTAAGTTTTCCAGCTCTGCAATCGTCTGCTAGATTTTGCTGAATTTCAATACCAATCTATTTTGGAAAATTTCTGAAACATCAGTCAAAGAACGAAGTCTATAGCTTTTCTGGGAGCTTCGGAAAACCGATTTCACGTACAGACAGACGGACAGACGGACAGACGGACATCGCTTATTCGTCTTCCCTAAGCATAAGGATCCAGAATATATATATATTATGGGTCGCTTATTGATATTATAGAAATTACAAACGGAATGACAAACCTATATATACCCTATTACCATTTTTTTGGTAAAGGGTATAAAAACCAAGAACGTCCAAGTAAAATGAAATAGAAAGCAATAGGTTTGTATTTCAAAGCAATCCTATTCAAAACGTTAAACACAATAGAAACTGTCGGCGAGCAACGACCAAACATAATTTTATTTTTCAAGCTTGGAATGAAAAATATTCGGCTTCGGCTAATCGGGCGATTTTTGCCATACGCCAAATGCTGACCGATTACCAACTTTTGGCCTAAGGCCGAAGCCGAAGCCGATTAATCGGTCGAACTATATTGAGCATCTAAAACAAAACAATAAATTAGATGCGTGTAACCCGTCGAGGACTCTTCCAGCATTATAACGACACAATAGTGGCTATTATTTTGCTTATGTTAAGGGCATATAAAACTGTTCCCTTTCCAGCTTCACTAATATTATCCAAGTCTCAAGCACAAATTGACACAGAGCTTGACATTATATGTTAGCTACAACACTGTATGACAAAAAATAAGATACCTGAGATATAATAGTATTTTTCTGGTAAGTATTGTGGAGTACAACAAATCTGTTTTTATAATTTTCCAAACAACTCCAAAATCTGGAGTTATGTGTACACAGAGAAAAACTGCCTAAAATAATCAGGACGATTTTCTCTGTGAAACGTTTTTAGGCTAAGGGGTATCCTAGAAGAAAGAAGCGAAGATTTTTTCATAGAGATTCCCTATTGTTTTTATGTGGTAACTCTTATTAATTTTATCAAGAAGAAAATCACATAAAATCAAGAAGAAATCTTATTATTCACAATTTTTTTTTACTCAATTTCCATTATTTTTGGCACCAAAAAAAAAAACAATCTATTGAGAAAAAGTGCTTGACTCTTGTAATGAATATATAAAGGAGTGTGTGTGTTTGTGATTGTGATTGATTGATGGTGAGATTAGAGTGTTAAATGTTAAATGTACTCTATGTCCTTTTTATGTAATGGTAATACTTATGTGGGGTGGGTGAATATACCAAGGGTGTAATTTTTGCTGTTCACATAAAAACGACGGTTGTAGACTTGGTGCGAGATGTTCTAAATACTGAAAACGACCAGAATGTTACAAAAATGTTAAAACATGGACTACGGGAGCCATTGATGTTCGCTAGCTAAGAGTCGGTTGTGGGGGGGTTCGGTCCACATTAAAACAGTTCGTTGGAATAGTCTACACGTACACACATATTCATATTTATTGTAGACTCCCTATTTTTTTTTTGTAGATGTTAAAAATTTCATGTTCGTAAAAAAGTCTAGCCTGATCATAGAAAATAACATAAAATAACAGAAAGAGCCCGATATGATCAAGAAGGGAATTCAAATAGTAATAACACCTAGCGTATCAACCGCATACTAAAGAAAAGCGTCATCAGATGTTGTGCGATGAGTTTGGCCTCTATACCCTACCTCTACCAATGTCCTGTTGGCCTTAATCCTTGTACAGAACCCCACGATAGATCACTTTACCTCACCAAACCAGAAAAGAAAAAATCAGTTCACAATTACTCCATTTGTGTTAGTTACTGTACTAACTCAATTTATTATTTTAAAGCATGAAAATATTTAGGGGTCTTCTTATAACAAATTAATTTATATATCAATATACAATTTTCGATAGTGATAGTATTCTAGTACTCGATTTAAATTTCATTTTAATTATTGTTTTTATTTTTAAAAAATATGAGAGAACTTCTCCAAGGATTATTTTATAAGTTTTTTTTTCAATTTTACAATCTTTTTCATTTTCGGTTTCTTTTGAGGCTAATTTAAAATAGTAATTCATTAGGCAAATATACAAAAATATGAGAATGAAGGGTAAATTTAATTGTTTTTTTTTGTTAGTTAATACATTTTTACAGTAAACAGCGGGGTACAGTAATTAAATAAAATATTCTGAAGAAAACTAAACTGGATTGTCATGAAAATTATAATAACTTTTGCGGAATTCCTTACTTTACTTTATAGTTATTAATAAGAGAATTGACCAGAAATTCTGTTTAACATTTAATCGAACTGATCCAGTTTACTTAGGCTCAGAACAGCGGAATACATTTGTAAGTAAAATACTAATAACATTTTATTTACATTAATAGGATTTTAAAATTTTAGTGGGAATCCAACGAAAAAAATGGTAATAAGGGAATAAATAAAAAAATTAACAGCAACTTTAAAAACAAGTAAGAGTGCTATATTCGGCTATGCCGAATCTTATATACCCTTTACCAACGTACGTACATATATATATTTTTTGTAAAAAATTTATAATTTTTTTAAAGTTTCCATCTATGGAGCTATAATTTTCATTTTTCAAATTTCATACGCCAAACTTTTCTTTCAGAAGCATAAAATATATTCAATTTATAAAGAAAAAGAGAAAAAATTTTAGACCTATTTAATTTTACATAACCCAAAAAGTGTGAGTTTTCCAACCCTGGAGTCATAATTTTGGATTTTTCTGATTATTGATACCAATCTAGATCTTTAAAAAATACATACAAAAACGAAATAAGAAAGAACCTAGTTTCATTTAATTCCTTTAATATTAAAAAATTCAGTAAAGTGCGACTTTGAATCGCGCACGAAAGGTAGGCTTTTTTGTTTTTTGAATTTTTTTTCAGCTTAAACGATTTTTTCAGTTTTGTCGCTTTTTTCTCGTTTTGGCGATTTTTTTCTGTTTTTGGATTTTTTTTTCATTTTGGCGATATTTTTCTGTTTTTGGGCTTTTCTTCATTTTGGAGATTTTTCCCATTTTGACGATTTTTTTTCATTTTGGCGATTTTTTTTTGTTTTTGTTTTGATCGCCTGAATATGCGATTTTTTTCTTTTTTCTTTGTTTTTTTTTCATTTTGGCGATTTTTTTGGGGTTTTTTTCGTTTTGGCGATTTTTTTTCATTTTGGCGATTTTTTTTCCTTTTGGTGATTTTTGTCTGTTTTTAGGTTTTTTTTTCGTTTTGGCGATTTTTTTCATTTTGGCGATTTTTTTTCATTTTGGCGATTTTCTTTCATTTAGGCGATTTTTTTGTTTTTATTTTTATTTAGGCGATTTTTTTGTTTTTTTTTGTTTTTTTTCATTTTGGCGATTTTTTTTTCATTTTGGCGATTTTTGTCTGTTTTTTAGGTTTTTTTTCGTTTTGGCGATTTTTTTCATTTTGGCGATTTTTTTTTTTCGTTTTGGCAATTTTTTTTTTTTTGTTTTTGGCGATTTTTTCCTGTTTTAGGTTTTTTTCATTTTGGCGACTTTTTTCTGTTTTTTTGGGTTTTTTTCGTTTTGGCGATTTTTTTTCATCTTGGCGATTTTTTCATTTTAGCGATTTTCTTTCATTTTGGCGATTTTTTTTACATTTTAGCAATTCTTCCGTTTTATGCGATTTATTTTAGCTTTAGAAATTTTTTTTAGTTTGGTGCTTTTTTTCGTTTTGGCGATTTTTTTTGTTTTTGGCGATTTTTTTCGTTTTGGCGATTTTATAATTTTTTGTTTTTTTAGTTTTACCGTTTTTGAAAATTTCAAGAGTTTTGCTCTTACGGTTTCCAAGATACAGCAAGTTGTAAAAATTGCATAGTCAAAATTGCATTAAGTGATGGAACACCCTTTAATTTAAATTTTTGGAAATTTTAGTGTTAATTTTTGTAGTCTGTATAAAAAGTGTATATACATATAATTGTATGTATATTACATGGGATTTTAACATTTTTCGTTGCTCGTTTTGGAACACCCTTTAATTTCCAATTCTCATGTATTTGTTGTTGTAGCGGCCAAAGGTCTACACACTGTGTCCAAATTTCAGGTCTGTAGCTCTTACGGTTCTCGAGAAAATACTAATATAGTTTTAGACATAGTTAATTTTACATAACACAAAAAGTTAAAGTTTTCCAACCCTCGAAACATCTTTTTAATTTTTTTCATATTTTTTTAATTTAAAATTCCAATTTTAGTCGTACTGAAGTGTAAAATAAATTTATTTATTAAAAAAATAAAAATTTGTTTTCGGTAGTTACTTTTATATGGCAAAATAAAGTTTAAGTTTTCCAGCTCTGCAATGGTCTGCTCGATTTTGCTGAATTTCAATACCAATCTATTTTGGAAAATTTCTGACACGCCAGTCCAAGAACGAAGTCTCTAGCTTTTCTGGGAGCTTCGGAAAACCGATTTCACGTACAGACAGACGGACAGACGGACAGACGGACAGACGGACAGACGGACATCGCTTATTCGTCTTCCCTATGCATAAGGATCCAGAATATATATATTTTATGTGTCGCTTATTGATATTATAGAAATTACAAACGGAATGACAAACCTATATATACCCTTTTACCATTTTTGTTGGTAAAGGGTATAAAAACAAGTTTCTGCCATATGAAAATTTTGTATAAGGGTTAATTTGACACCAAATACAACGATTAAGTAATAATTAATTATCAATTAGTAATTAATTAAATATTAAAAGTTAAAATAAGCAATCTACTTGAACTTAACTCACCAATCATGCTGCTTCCACATTCTCGAAGGCCTCCGGATAGTGATGAACACGATCATAATAATTTTGCTGAAAAAGAACTTTATTTGGTTTTTTATATGATTATTTATCACCCTGACCCTTTTGTTCGTTTGGATAACCGTTATAATAATTGGCAAAATATAAAATATAAAGTTTTTCTGAATTTTTTCGTTACAAATTGCTCAAACTATTTTATTAACACGGATTTTTATTACATTTCGGATATGGATATAGAGGTATATTAATTATATTCACTAGTTATTAGATATATAAGAAGTTATGTCGACCTGAATGATATAAATGTAGAAGAGGAAAATCTATGTATATACATAGGTATGGATATTTTTAAATTAGGTATCAAATGTCCATTACTTAGATCAATGATTGGAAAAATCATGTTTTATTTTCAGAATTGAATTTACTTAACGTTTTTCGTTAGGATAGGGGCTTATTACAAAAAGTAGTATATCTTTTACAGCGAATTACTTATTACAAGGAGGGAAAAATTGAAATTAACATTTTATTTACTAAGTCTATTTAACATAATTAGGGTTATCGAGGGTTCAGTGTAAAGTTAGGATGCAAACTATTTTGGAGTACATATACATGTATAAATGTTACTTATCTTTACTACAAAAAAATATGTTGGCCGTCTATGGAGGTTGGAAGTGGATGATAATTTTTGGCGGTGACTGTTAACACAGGTGATGGATTTTTACGTCAGCAAAGCAGAAATGATGACTAGATGCAGGAGTCTTCGAGGTTTTTAGTTTTTGTAGATTAAATTTCCAGATTAAAAGTGGTCGTTTGGTTTATTTTGTCTTTATTTTGTTGGATAGAGTGGTTTTAGTTTTCACTTTTAGTTTTCCAAAAAAAATGGCAGTTTATTGGCAAATTTAGGGTTAGGTATTATTTTATTTTATAAGGATTGTTGACTAAATAACTATTGTAAGCAGCGGATATTGGGGATTTAATGCATAATTGGATGCATTTGGATTTTTAGGTGCCTTCGTGGCTTTTATATAAACGAAAATGGCCCCTTCACTGGCATACTCATAACTTTCACTGTGATTACTTTTAGTTTTAACTAAATCAACTTATTGATACTATATTTTTTTTTATTTTAGTTAACAAAAGAAATTCCGCTGCACTTAAGGCAGTTCCATAATTATTTAATTCTTTATATATAATTCTTTTTTTTTCATACAAAACACTTTACTTTCCTTTATTTTAGACTGTACAATTTTACTTTTCACTCTTAATAAAACTTTTTAACTTTTCACGACCACTACTATCCACTGACTATACACTGACTGACTGACGCCTTTCATTTTCTCTTCCTTACTTTTTACTTTGCTATCCACGCTTATAGAACTTTTTAGAAACAAATCAACCATTTTCCCGTTATAATTTTTTTTAAAAGAATGAATTTAAAAGAAAACACGTCAATTGAGATTTCAAGATCCACTAAAAGTCCTTGCCAGATAAAAAACAAATACAGTGATGCCACTAACATCAAAACCAAAAGATCAACCTAACAACTGATGATAGCATGTTAAGACATAAACAAGTGTGGGAAACCTAGATGTCTCATCAACAAACAAGAAACCAATGTCAAAGCATGTAAAAGCATATCACAACCCATGTTCACCTACAGTCATACATTACACTCTATTAGATTTTCTTATAAATTGTAAACTACAGGGATTTCTTATTGATTTTATTAGGTTACCTTATTGATTTTTTAAAAGCGGGCTCTTTTTGATTTTATTACGCTATCTTATTGAGTTTTTCAATAAGGTTTTCTTCTTGATTTTATTAGGTTCCTATATGATTATGTGTAAAGCATCTTATTGATTGTTTTTGATAAGGAAATCTTATTGATTTTATGAGGTGTCTTGTTATTTCGTTTCTATAAATAGACATAGAGACAATTTTTCACGATCTTTTTAAATTTTGTATAAGAATGTTTGCATAATAATTTCAATGGGTATTCAGGCTGCTTGTTAGCATGTTGGTAAGAGTGCTTGTCTATCAGTCAGAAGTTTGCTGGTTCAATACTTGGTGGGTAAGTTAGTTAAGAATATAACATAATGTGTAAATAAATAACATCTACTATATAACATCTACTATATACTACATACAGACATACATATGTATATGGTATAGAATTTAAATGAAAATACATAAGTACAGAGAATAAAGACACCATTTTTTTCTTATTTTTTATTAGGTGGCCTAATAAAAACAAGAAGAACCCCTTATTGAAAAAATCAATAAGATAACCGTATAAGAGCTAGATTTTTTTAAAAAAGTTTTCCGTATTAAATTAATAAGATTTCCTTATTGAAAAAAAACCATAAAGATATCTTATTAATTTTGTTCTATTTTATGAGGTATTTATTAGGCAATATTTTCTCTGTGTAAAAACTGAAGGTTTCGTACTCGTATGAACCTATCAGCCTGTAACTAAGTTTGGTATTCCATCGGTTAATCGTTAATCGATTAATCGGTTAATTACTACCCGATTAACTGATCGGTTAATCTAAATTTGGCTTTTTTCGATTAACGGTTAAACCGGTTAATTTCAGTCGATTAACGAACGTAACAAATTTTTTCATATTTTTTTAGTATTATTACAATTTATTTTTTGTGTCTCATTTACAAAAAAAGTATTTGTGATACAAACAAAGAAGTATTTTCAGTGATCCTAACTTAAGTAAAATATCAAAATCTTTGGACATGGCTATAAAAGAGTTTAGTAAAGACTAGAAGGAATTATGAAGTTTTTGTTTAATAATTTTATAAAAGCCAATAGACCTGGTGCCAACAATTAAATTAAGAATTATGTTTAATGAGGGACTTGTAAAATATTTACTTTTAGCAAAAAATACAGTACAAAAACGAAATCTCAGAAATTAAGAAATTAAGTTGCTTGCAGAATATTCATCGCTGAACTCTGCCAGTGCGACTCAGATAATGACCCGCCAATAGAAGGAACTAAAAGAAGAATTTGAAAAACAAGATTCTATTGGCATAATGAATGATTTTATATGTTTTAGAAACTTAGATATTCTGTATTATGAATTGTTTTCGATTTCCTTAATATATGCGATAAGTATAAGAATCTTTCCAAGTCAGGTTTTACGAAAATTAAAGAATCGCTTAGATCCTAAACGTTTGAACCGAATTATTTTATTTTATTATTATTATTTTTTATTTAGCTTAGGAATTATTATGTTTGTTTTTTGTTTTACTAATAAACTCAAATTAATAAATAATTAAAGCACGTTTATTTGTTGAAAACAAATTAATACCGTAGTTGAATATCAACCGATTTCATACACGGAATTAGAAAAAAAGAGAGTTAGACCTTTTGAAGGTAATTTAATTTTTATTTATGTAATTTTCACTAACTATATATTTTTATACCCTTTACCAAAAAATGGAAAAGGGTATATATAGGTTTGTCATTTCGTGTGTAATTTACATAATATTAATGTACGACACATAAAATATATAAATTCTGAATCCTTATGCATAGGGAGGACGAATAAGCGATTTCCGTCTGGTGTACGTGAAATCGGTTTTCCGAAGCTCCCAGAAAAACTAGAGACTTCGTTCTTGGACTGGTGTGTCAGAAATTCAGCAAAATCGAGCAGACCATTGCAGAGCTGGAAAACTTAAACTTCATTTTGCCATATAAAAGTCACTACCGAAAACAAATTTTTATTTTTTTTTTAATAAATAAACTTATTTTACACTTCAGTACGACTAAAATTGGTATTTTAAATTAAAAAAATATAAAAAAAATTAAAAAGACGTTTCCAGGGTTGGACAACTTTAACTTTTTGTGTTGTGTAAAATTAACTATGTCTAAAACTATGCAGGGTATTTTCTCAAGAACCGTAAGAGCTAGAGACCTGAAATTTAAACACAGTGTGAAGATCTTTGGCCGCTACAACAAAAAATACATGAGAATTGGAAATTAAAGGGTGTTCCAAAACGAGCAACGAAAAATGTTAAAATGTATGTATATTCACTTGAAATTTGTAAGGTTAGTGTATTTCTATACAGACTACAAAAATTAATACTAAAATTTAAAAAAATTTAAATTAAAGGGTGTTCCATCAGTTAATGCAATTTTGGCTATGCAATTTTGACAACTTGCTGAATCTTGGAAACCTTAAGAGCAAAACTCTTGAAATTTTCAAAAACGGTAAAACTAAAATATCAAAAAATTATAAAATCGTCAAACCGAAAAAAAACGCCAAAAACAAAAAAAAACGCCGAAATAAAAAAAGCACCAAATTAAAAAAATTTCTAAGACTAAAATAAATCGCGAAAAACCCGAAAAATTACTAAAAATGAAAAAAAATCGCCAAAATGAAAAAAAATCGCCAAAATTAAAAAAATCGCTAAAATGAAAAAACCCCAAAACTAAAAAACCCAAAAAAAAAGCAGAAAAAAATCGCCAAAATGAAAAAAAAAACCCAAAACAGGATAAAATCGCCAAAAACAACAAAAAAATCGCCAAAACGAAAAAAAAACACCAAATAAAAAAAAAAATTTCTTAGACTAAAATAAATCGCGAAAAACCGGAAAAATTTCGCCAAAATGAAAGAAAATCGCAAAAATGAAAAAAACGCCAAAACGAAAAAAACACCAAATAAAAAAAAAATTTCTTAGACTAAAATAAATCGCGAAAAACCGGAAAAATTTCGCCAAAATGAAAGAAAATCGCAAAAATGAAAAAAACGCCAAGATGAAAAAAAATCGCCAAAACGAAAAAAACAGGAAAAAATCGCCTAAATGAAAAAAATCGCCACAATTAAAAAAAATCGCCAAATCGAAAAAAAACTCCAATAACAGAAAAACAAAACAGGACAAAATTGCCAAAATGAAAAACCCTTAACAAAAAATCGCCAATATGAAAAAAAATCGCTAAAATGAAAAAAACCCCAAGCAACAGAAAAAATCTCCAAAATGAAAAAATCGCCAAAATTAAAAAAATCACCCAAATGAAAAAAAAATAGCCAAAAGGAAAAAAATCGCCAAAATGAAAAAAATCGCCAAAATTATATAAATCTCCAAAATGAAAAAAAGCTCCAAAAACCGGAATAAATCGCCAAAACGAGAAAGAAGCGACAAAACTAAATAAATCGTTTAAACTGAAAAAAATTTCGAAAAAGCAAATAAGCCATATTAAAAAATGCTCAAAACCGAATGTACGGAACCCTTCGTGCGCGATTCAAAGTCGCACTTTACTGAATTTTTTAATATTAAAGGAATTAAATGAAACTAAGTTTTTTCTTATTTCGTTTTTGCCTTGTGCACTTAACACATTTTATGCAGTTTTTAAAGAACTTGATTGGTATCAATAATCAGAAAAATCCAAAATTATGACTCCAGGGTTGGACAACTTACACTTTTTGTGTTATATAAAATTAAATAGGTCTAAAAAATTTTTTCTTTTACTTTATAAATTGAATATATTTTATGCTTCTGAAAGAAAAGTTTGGAGTATAAAATTTTAAAAATAAAAATTACAGTTCCAAAGATGGAAACTTTGAATTTTTTTTTAATATTAAAGTAGCTAAATAAATTTTTTTTTTTTCTTTTTTACTTAACACACTTTATTAATTTTTTAAATCAGAAAAATCTAAAAGGTTGATTCCAGGGTTGGTAAATTTATTGTTTTTTTTACAAAAGTAACTAGGTCAAGTTAGTTTTTTATTTTTGCTTACAAGTTTTATATACTTTATGACTTAGAATAAAATAGTTTGGCATAGAAATTAGAAAAATAAAAGACATAGCTCCAGAGCTGGAAAACTTAAATTTTTTCTGGTATATAATACTAATTATTTCTTTGTTACTTAAATATATTCTATAATTTATAAAGAAATAAATTAGTATTAAGAAACTCAGAAATATGGTTCCAGGGTGGAAATTGAAAAAAGTTTCGGTTAAAAAAAATCACCAAAAATATTTTTTTTCAGTTAAACATATTTCATGTTTTAGGAAAATCATTACTGAAGATTTTTTATACATGTTTAATTTTTTTATGGATATCTAATCTAATTGAAGTATAAACGAAGGTTTGTGCTTATTGTGCTCTCAGCATAATAACTATTAATTTTTAGTAAATGGAGATAAAACTAAAATTTATCGCTAAAGACATACAGGACATGTTCCGTTTCATTTTTCTTATACCTTTCCTTTCTGCTGAACAAATTTCAAACAAATCCTATAGGAATAAAACGTTTACATAATACCACGATGTATACCATTTGCAATGGGAAATTTAAATCAAGACACTAAGCAGTTTTGCAACATCAATGATTATTAAATACGGGAAAATATAAAACAAGTTAGTTTACTTGGTATGGAGGTGCAATACTAAGAATATTTTAGAGTTATTAAAAAGCAGCACGGTTTTTGAGAGCGAGTAAACAACCCCCAATATTTTGGTAATGTATTGACGTGACGTCGATGTTGACTGAAATAAGATTGAATGTAAAATATATCTTAACCACAGAGTGTAGAGTAAAATATTCAACTATTGCTAATATCGAAAATAAAATAATTGAATCAAATTCTTTAATCGAAAAATACTGAAAGGTTACTTACTATTAATTGCTTTAGAGAAAAAAATTATAATTTTTTTCCCAACACAAATATGTATGTATGTGTCTGTATACTATATATATGAACGTACATTGGTAAAGGGTATATAAGATTCGGCACAGCCGAATATAGCACTCTTACTTGTTTTTTGTTATTTTTCAACTTTGAATTCGTTCTTATGCACTGTTTTTGTACAGAAATGGACTCTTTATTATTTATTAAATATTTTATTAAAATACTTTTGTTAAAAAAAACTATTTGCACAATGGTTTTCATGTTCTACTTGTGCGCTTTCTGTGGACTTATTAATCTTTAATGATGATGAAAATACAATTTAGCAAACATAGATTAACATAGATCAATAATTGGTACAACAGTGGTCGTTAAACTATTCATCTTGAAAGCATATACACCAAATTTGCACACATACACCTCTACCAAAATCAGGTTTTTACCCATAACTTCAAATTTTGGACGTGCTCGACAATATCTCCCAGAAAAATAGTAAGATATCACAGGTATTTGGATTTCACTATTTTTTTTTAACATAGTGCAATTGAGAACAAAACTTGTCTAATTATTGCAAACTTATTTAATTCTAATCAAACAGATCGTGACAGTTAGTGATACTGAAACGCTACTTTCAAACTAATAAAACTCAAAGAATTGAGTATGGTTTTATAGAAAAATTAAACCTTAATCAGAGCGAAAAAAGAAACTGCTGCTAAAATTAACGGAAATACTATTTATACAGTAAATAAATAATAATTATATATGATAATAAAAAATGTATACGTATAAATACCAATGTTTGTTTCTAAGTGTAATTAATTCAAAATGTACAAGTAAAAAACGCATATTTTCTAAAAAAAAACAATGATCTTAAAATTTGTAGTGTAAATTAATTTCTATTTATTATTCATTTGTATTTTTTTTTTAATATTCATATTTTACAAATTATTTAGTATTCAGTATTTATTTTGTAACATAGTTGTTTCTAGCATAAAAGTTTTCTCGTATTGAATTTATTAGGGATATTGCAAAAAAAAAAAACACTTAATTCGAAAATTTCCGATAACAAAATCCCTGCAATTATACCAGGTGAATGCATAAGGATTTTCTGTACAAAATTATGGCAACCATAGCATAGTATAAAAAAACGTCAAAAGCACAAAAATAATTGCACGATAAACAAAACAAAAAGAAGTTCTTCAGATTCTTCAGATTAAAAGCAAATGGAACAAAAATTATTATATAAAATAAATATATAACTGTATTTGGAATTGAAACACAGTATTATTAGTAACGTCCTTATTTTGATGGCGGGTAGTTACAAAAATAAAAATGTATCGGGTGTTTTTTATTGAGGTATAGAACTTTAAGTTGGCATCACTGTTTTAACTGGCGGCCATTTTGTCAGCTGTCAAGTGATTAATATTTAGTTTGGTTTGCCATTTCATCATGAACAGGTTG
Organism: Tachina lurida; assembly: GCA_944452675.1. Classification (NCBI taxonomy): domain Eukaryota; kingdom Metazoa; phylum Arthropoda; class Insecta; order Diptera; family Tachinidae; genus Tachina; species Tachina lurida. The sequence goes on from OX101754.1 coordinate 44,936,092, forward strand.
ACAAAAGAACAACGCTTGCAAATCGTGCAAATTTATTTCGAAAATAATGGTTCAGTTCGCGAAGTTTACCGCAAGCTCCGTCCATTTTATGGTCGACATAATCGTCCATCAGAGCAATTAATTCGGTTAACCATGGATCGTTTTCGCACTACGTTTACTCTATGTGATAATACGCATCCGCAGAGACGTCGAACAGTGCGCACCGAAGAAACAATTGCCGCTGTAGAGCAAAGTGTTGAAGAGGACCCGAATGAATCGATTCGCCACCGTGAACAGCAATTGGAGCTTTGTCCATCAACTTTATGGAAGATTTTGAAGATTTTGAATGTGGATGAGTTGTGGTTCCAACAAGACGGCGCTACATGCCACACAGCGCACGTCACAATCGATTTATTGAAGGAAACATTCGATTAGCGCATAATTTCGCGGAATGGACCTGTCAATTGGCCACCAAGATCGTGTGATTTGACACCATTGGATTATTTTCTTTGGGGATATGTGAAGTCGCTCGTCTACGGCAACAAACCAGAAACGTTAGGGGACTTGGAAGCCAACATTCGTGGCGTTATTGCCAACATACGGCCCCATATGCTCGAAAAAGTGGTTGAAAATTGGACCTGTAGAATTGGCTTTATTCGAGCCAACCGCGGCGGCCACATGCCCGAAATCATATTTAAACATTAATGGCATAAAATTATCCTTCCAATAAAGCCAAATTGATGGACATTAAAACGATTTTCTTGTGTTTTATTTCAATTCGAAGTTCTATACCTCTAAAAAAACACCCTGTATATGTGACCTTTTCCTAAAAAAGGGACCTAGTGTGTCAAAAAACGGGTTTGGACTTAAGAGTGGATTCTGGTACCTACAAGGGCGTAGAATAAGATGAAATGAGTTAGATTTCTGATAAAAATTTATTTACCCCATAAAAACGTACAAAACAAACTTGGGAAAATCGATAAAAAATGAGAAAAACATTAAAATTTTATTTTTTTGGATTTTTATACCCTTTACCAACAAAAATGGTAAAAGGGTATATATAGGTTTGTCATTCCGTTTGTAATTTCTATAATATCAATAAGCGACACATAAAATATATATATTCTGGATCCTTATGCATAGGGAAGACGAATAAGCGATGTCCGTCTGTCCGTCTGTCCGTCTGTCCGTCTGTCCGTCTGTCCGTCTGTCCGTCTGTCCGTCTGTCCGTCTGTCCGTCTGTCCGTCTGTCCGTCTGTCCGTCTGTCCGTCTGTCTGTACGTGAAATCGGTTTTCCGAAGCTCCCAGAAGAGCTAGAGACTTCGTTCTTGGACTGGTGTGTCAGAAATTTTCCAAAATAGATTGGTATTGAAATTCAGCAAAATCGGGCAGACGATTGCAGAGCTGGAAAACTGAAACTTGATTTTGCCATATAAAACTAACTAGATAACACAATTTTTTTAATTTTTTTTAAAATAAACTTATTTTGCACTTCAGTACGACTAAAATTGGAATTTTAAATTAAAAAAATATAAAAAAATTAAAAAGACGTTTCCAGGGTTGGAAAACTTTAACTTTTTGTGTTATGTAAAATTAACTATGTCTAAAACTATATTAGTATTTTCTCGAGAACCGTAAGAGCTACAGACCTGAAATTTGGACACAGTGTGTAGACCCTTGGCCGCTACAACAACAAATACATGAGAATTAGAAATTAAAGGGTGTTCAAAAACTAGCAACGAAAAATTTTAAAATCCAATGTAATATACATACAATTGTATGTATGTATGTATATACACTTGAAATTTATAAGGTTAGTGTATTTTTATACAGACTACAAAAATTAACACTAAAATTAAAAAAAATTAACTTAAAGGGTGTACCATCAGTTAATGCAATTTTGACAACTTGCTGTATCTTGGAAACCGTAAGAGCAAAACTCTTGAAATTTTCAAAAACGGTAAAACTAAAAAAACTAAAAATTATAAAATCGCCAAACCGAAAAAAATCGCCAAAAACAAAAAAAAATCGCCAAAACGAAAAAAAAGCACCAAATTAAAAAAAAAATTTCTAAACCTAAAATAAATCGCATAAAACGGAAGAATTGCTAAAATGAAAAAAAATCGCCAAAATGAAAGAAAATCGCTAAAATGAAAAAAATCGCCAAAATAAAAAAATCGCCAAAACGAAAAAAACCCAAAAAAACAGAAAAAAATCGCCAAAATGAAAAAAACCCCAAAACAGGAAAAAATCGCCAAAAACAAAAAAAAAATTCCAAAAGGAAAAAAATCGCCAAAATGAAAAAAATCGCCAAAACGAAAAAAAAAAACCTTAAAAACAGACAAAAATCGCCAAAATAAAAAAAAAATCGCCAAAATGAAAAAAAACAAAAAAAAAAGAAAAAAATCGCCTAAATAAAAATAAACCCAAAAACAAAAAAAAAATCGCCAAAATGAAAGAAAGTCGCCAAAATGAAAAAAAATCGCCAAAATGAAAAAAAATCGCCAGACGAAAAATCGCTAAAATGAAAAAAAAATCGCCTAAATAAAAATAAACCCAAAAATAAAAAAAAAATCGCCAAAATGAAAAAAAACGTCAAAATGGGAAAAATCTGCAAAATGAAGAAAAGCCCAAAAACAGAAAAATATCGCCAAAATTAAAAAACCTTCAAAAACAGAAAAAAATCGCCAAAACGAGAAAAAAGCGACAAAACTGAAAAAACCCAAAACAGGAAAAAATCGCCAAAGAACAAAAAAAATTGCCAAAACGAAAAAAAAATCGCCAAAATGAAAAAATCGCCATAACGAAAAAACCCTAAAAAACAGACAAAAATCGTCAAAATGAAAAAAAAAAATCGCCAAAATGAAAAAAACAAAAAAAAAATAAAAAAATCGCCTAAATAAAAATAAACCCAAAAATAAAAAAAATCGCCAATATGAAAAAAAAATAGCAAAAATGAAAAAAAATTGCCAAAATGAAAAAAATCGCCAAAATGAAAAAACCCCAAAACGAAAAAAACTCCAAAAAAATCGCCAAAATGGAAAAAAATCGCCGAAATCAAAATAAACCCAAAAACAAAAAAAAAATCGCCAAAATGGAAAAAAATCGTCAAAATGGGAAAAATCTCCAAAATGAAGAAATTTATTAATTTTTTACAAAACAAATATGTATGTATATGTCTGTATACTATATATATGTACGTACGTTGGTAAAGGGTATATAAGATTCGGAACAGCCGAATATAGCACTCTTACTTGTTTGGTTTTAAATTGTTTTTTGTCAGTCTTCGAATTTTTTTGGAGCTTGGACTTTTTTTCGGCGTTTCTTGATCTGGTACTTCGATCTTCTTCCGTTTGACAATTTAAATTTTTGAATTTTTCGGTGCTTTGACTTCAGCTTTCTTTTTCTCGTGATCCGGTGTTTCGATTTTTTTTTTCTTGCTGGCAGGTGCAGATTTATTTTTCGATATTTTTTCGCTTTGGGTTCACTCGGTCTAGGAGCTACAAAATCCCGTTTCTGTGAATCAGTGCACACATTCTCGTACAAATATCATTTGCGATCTAACGATAAACCGCTTGGTGCAATGAGCGGAGGTAATTCGTTTGGTAGCTCAGCCGTTAATCGCAGATTAAATCTTTCTTCTTCCAAGTCCGCAACTTCTTTACATACAATTTTGTTTTTTTTTAAGTCAAATTGGCGGTACTGGTAATACCTAAAATGCAAACGTTTACAAAATTAATTGAAATGAATTTGAAAAATTAAAATCACAAAACCACGACAGTTTACCTGGTAATCTTTTGTAAAATCCTTCGAAATGAGTATCCCATGTTCGCTACTCTACTTCACTTCCATTCACAGCGGTGTTAAATTTAATACTGCTAGATCTATTGACCACATCTTCAAAATCTTGGTAATAATCTACATGTGAGCGAATATATTCTTGTTTCATTAATCCGAAAGGGCGATCGGGACTGAACTTGGTGTGGCCAGTTAGGAGGAAATTTAATGATATCGATTCGTTTAAGCCAGAATCCACTCGCCAGGCCATTTTTATTCTGTGCTACGAAATTATCACAAGATAAAACTAAATTTTTAACGACATTCTTCGTGAAATAATAGTGAATTTAGCTAATGACAGAATTAGGTCCTTTTCCTATTTCGAACTCTTCGTCTAATAAATAGTTCGACTGAACGTTAGTGAATTCATTATGAATATCAAAAATTTAACATTTACGAGCTGCTTTGAATTATGCCGTTCCGACTTGTTGTGGACTGGATGGATAATATATATTTTGTGCGTAATCAAAACTCACTACTAGAGTAGAATAAGAATCACTCATCTTGCAGCATTGTTGGTAGAATTCACGCTGGCGTTTCGCATGGTCTCAAGATGAGTAACAGCCATTCGTAATTTTGCTTCTTTTGTATCTGAATCAAATTCTTCCAAAACTCGTCGTAGCATCAAGGTATTCTGTTGACATACGTCACAAAGATCTGTTTTTGGTTTCATAAGCGAGATGTAAGAGCAGTACTTCATCCAAATTTTGTACAAAGTTTTAATTGCGATTTTATATTTAGTAAGACAAACGTTCTCAAAACGACGATAAATAGCACTTTTTGTTTCACTGAATGGTAGCATCATTATTTTATAGTCTTTGTAGTTTGGCATTCTACCAGGAAGAGGTATTGAGAATTTTGAGCAAAATTTTGAATAAACTTAACGATACGAGTAAGTGATTCCGGTGGTAACACACGCGATTGCCATTTTGAAGACTTGCCACTTAGTTCATGTTTTCGTTCAGAAAAGCCAACATTATCACTATGTCGATTCAAATTTTATAAACGTTTTCGAGCAATAAATATTGCCGATAAAATTCCAAATGGCTCAAATGGACTAAATCTTATTCTGGTTTACATAATTCTTGGAAAAATTTTCGGCTTTGTATAGCAAGATTTTCTGGAGTTATCTTATTACATTATTTCGAACAATATGCCTCGGGTTTTTCTCCGTACATCAAATTGATGTTCACCGACTCTTGTATATCTTCAACGGATTCCTCAAATTCGGATATAATATTGGATTCGGAAACATCATGCAAAAAACTTTGATTTTCAGTTAGTCCCGAAATATTAGCTTCGACACTTTCAGACAACGTCATATCAATCTCCTCATCGCCATAAACCGAGTATAGTATTTTTAAATCATCATCAAATCTGTCTGAAATATCAATTTTTATAAAAATGTTGGCACAAGACTGAAGCGTCACTTAATTATTTTCCTTTCTTATAGTGCATTTACACTGTCTCGAAGTCTAGTACTTCCGAGATGTCGAGTTGAATCAATCTGCTTTTTTCCAGATTTCCCATACAAAACGAAATCTAATTTTTTAGTAGATTTGTAGGAAATCTAATAAAAATCTAATGTTTTTATTTATTCTTTACTACCCTGTACAACAAAAGGTGAGTGAATTAGCTACGGCCTGCTTAAACAAGTGTGTGAATTGGCTACAATGCAGTTGTTTGGTTGTAGTTTTGGAAACAAATCAGTTGGTGGTTTTTGTTTTGGATAAAAAAAATATCTTGATAAATGTAAAAAAAAGCTGGTGTAAGCGATATAGATTTTCATATAGATTTTAATAAAAAATGCTAGATTTTGTGCATGTGTAAAATGCCTTATTATAGTTATTTTTACAATGTGTACAGAGCAGCAACAATAGCAAAGGCATTGTCACACTAAATGCGAAAAAATACGTCAACAAATAGGCATGACGTCACCAAAGTTGGCACCCAACCATAATTAACCATACCAAATCCCATCTCCCAACTGAAGGTGTGTTCAAAGTGATAATGCGTTAGGAAACTTTAAATGCGTTTTTCCCAAAACTTCATTTTCACACACTATGTCGCTTTTCTCGGAGAATGTCACATATATGTAAATAAAATGTATATATGTTTTGTGTTCTGTACATGATTTCAAATTGATGTATGGCATGATGAACATATAAGTCAGTGCTAACACTTGTGCCTATTATACATGGTGCCAAAAACACACCACCTGTCTTCTCTATCATTATCCATTTCCTAAAGATGGTGGTAACACCCAGTAATAGTAGTTGCTAGATGTTGCTTTACCTTATTAGTATCAAAAGTCCTTGTGTGAATACCTTCCACGCTCTGCATTAAAGTGTCTGTTCTTCTTAAGCCAACTTCCTGCAAGTTTGGTAGTCAAAAATGTTTAATAACTGCCTCTTTCACTATGTCGAAAGGGAAACCCTGCGAAAAAAAACTGGGCCCTCGAATTTTAATAAATTTTCATTCCACTATGGCGCCAGCTTATGATTACGTATGCCACTTTTTTGTTTTACGTATTTGTAAATCAAAGTAGTGACAATTAGTAAATTTGAAGTATTTATAGTGATTTTTGTAAACTTACTAACATTTAAATGAAAAGGAAAACGAATTCAACAATATAGTCCCACTGTAACAGCTATTATAATATTGCATTTTTTGCTTTACAACTAGATTTGTTTTGTTAGAAACGTGCGAGTATTTTGTATAATGAACATAAAACAATAAAGAAAACAAAAGTGTTCAAAAATATGTTGATGATTATCTTATGACTTTTCTCTACAAATAAAAAAATAATTGAAGAGATGTGATTAGCAAAAATAAAAATGTAATATGATAATATTTTTACAAACTTTATTGGAATGCTTGCAAATGAAAATCTGTTTTTTTTTTTTGCTTAGCCTACGTCTACACCTGATATATATTTATTATGACAAATGTCAAACTCCATATAGAAAAAAGGACTAACATAAACAAAATTATTTTTCAATATAAAGTTTGACTTTTGTTATGATTAAAATATATCAGGTGTAGACGTAGAGTTAGAATGCGCATGAAGCCCTTCTTTCGACATAGTGGAAGAGGCAGCAAATGTTCTCTAATAACATTTAGGTATTTTTCCTAGTTTATGGGATACTTGCGAGCTTTTATATAGATAATTCTTTGATTCACGTTAGAGTATGGGATTTGGGAGTTCCCAGGTGAGAATTCTCGAGAGAAGTCTGCCTAATATTCCCAGAAAATTTTTGAGATTTTCCCCTGAAAACAGGAAAAGTGCAAATTATTACATAAACATATAGATTTTTGTAACGTACATTTTTATAAAGTGGGGTAAATGACAGTCAAATTTATTTTGATTCATATACACAAAAAAGTAAAAACACGATTCAAATAAAAAATGAATTACTTTTCAACCAATCACGGAAATTGTAGTATTAACTCATCGATATTAATTGGATTTTTTTTTTGTTTTTTTAATTAAAAAACATGACATCAACTAAATATAATTTATGTTTTTTTAAGTTTCAATTAAAATTACTTTCAATTCATTTCAGTTTTAAGCATTCAATTAAGAAATTAATTGAAATATTTTTAAAGATACTTATACAAAAATAATTAAAGTTTTTTAAAGATCACTTTGAGCAGTAAATTCAATTAATATAAACATACTAGCTGAGCCCGGCAAACGATCAATTATTTTTTTAACTACAAGTTACTCTACACTGTGGTCACTTGTTGGGTCAAAAATAAAACGAAAGCCTACCGGGTATTCAACAGAACATGTGTTAAAAATTTCAGTTCCACAGCTCTTCTAGTTCCAGAGATCATAAGTTAGGAACGTATATATAGAAGATATTCAATTGCAATATTAATCAAAAATATAATTTTTTCTAACCAATCACTTAATTGTCAAAAATTCAAAAATAATTTTTTCTCTGTATAATAAAAATTTTGATGACAAAGTAATCAGTTTAATTGCTAAATTTATCTTAACATGGTACTACAAAGTATAAGAACTTTGTAGGATCAAAATATTATGAAATTCTATCCGTGTTAAAAAAAGAGAACAAAAGTCTGTTGTGGGTAGTTTTCATGTCTACACGGATACTATAAATAAAATTAAAGCAAATATATTAAACTATTGACTTAGTAAAGAAAATTGGAAAATTGCAAAGAGAAAGATGTGTGCTTATAAAACTAAATATTGGCGAAAACATTAAATTATTACTCAATGTAATTTTACTGCAAAATATAATTTTTATGCTGGTTTGTTTAGTGTTTGTTTGGTTTTGCTTAAAGGATTTACCAGCTGATAGTTACAGTTGTACAATATTTTCAAAAACAACATGAACATTTCTTGAGTTGATTTTGGTTTTTTTTGTACAAGTATTAATATTTTCAATGAATACTGTTATTGCTGAAAATGCTTACTTTGAAATACAAAAGTTTCTAAGATGGTTTAGAAAATAAACATTTACTGACCGCTTGTCAAATTTTGTAATCGTATTATCTCCTACTCGATACATTTTGCTTATACATTTTGCTTTTACAAGATGAAATTTTATACATTCTACAGCATTTTGTGACATGTCGTAATACATTGCATTACCATGTAAAGACACCTTAATAAACATATAAATAACATACTTCACACAACTTTCACTTTGGCGTTCTAACTCATTACTTTAACATGGCGATGTTAATAGTAATAATTTCGAAATATCAATATTTAAAAGTCATTGCATATACACAATGAACTTAAAAAAATTCTTCAGTTAAATGAAATGGAACATGCCCTTAATTTGTTTTATAGCTATGACTGTTCTTTAGCGATTAATTTAGTTTTTATCTCCATTTAAAAAACATTAATAAGAAGTCGTTACAAGGTTTCAACTAAAGACCATCGATTTGAAAAAACTGATTCTAAAACATTGTTTTTGTCAGGAATAATTACTTAATCGGGCTCAAGTACAGCATTTTCAATTCTTATAGAATGAAATATTTTTATTAATTAATGTGATTTTCTATTGTTTTTGAAGAAAGAACTCCTTCCGCTTCGATAAAGAAGCAGTAAAATGTCGATAATTTTTTTTTATACAAAACAAAAATAAGATCGGTTCTAATGTATGCGAAAATTTCAAAAAAATTTTCGTAAAATTGAATTCATACTATTTGTGGAAAATAAAACTCTTGACATGTTGAGTGGCTATGGTTTTTGAAATTTTTGAAACAGAAATTAAATCAAGGAGGTATTTCATTTCATTTTCATTTATTCATCCAAGATCATGGCCATAATCGGTTTCACTTATAATACATACTACAAAATTCTACATTTTCGTCAAAAATATTATTACTTGTATTATATCTGGAACAATATTAATGAGCGTCGTTTAATTAAATAAGGCTGTTAAAGTTTAAGAAGTTTGATTTCAAAAATATATATACATAAATCGGTCCTGCTATTTTTCTGTCATTAATTATGGCACAAAAGTGGATAAAATTTCCCATGTATTTAGAAAGGTCCAAGGCATAAAATATTCGTGATTGGAAATGTTCAGATTACGTAGTATGTAATTGGAATCGATGGAAATGTTTTCAAGTTTTGATGTTGAAAACATACCATGAATTACATAACAGCTCGCAGCTTTCACAACTCTTTCTAAATTTTAGAATCTAAAACGATTGATATTTAGAAATTTGCTATGAAATCTCTGTTAAAAGGTAAAATTTGATGCAATGGAACCAACATTTATTGTATTACAGATTATATTTATTTAGTTAATGACTGATTAATAGTTTATTGAAATATATGGTGGATGATATATGTACTGTTACCACATACATTTTTATTATTAATATAACATGGATTTTTTTTTTTACTTTTGCCACACAATTAATTCGAGGACTGTGACCCAGAATGTTTTTGACTTATATGAGTATACATACAGACATACGAGTACATTCTTTAAAGTTTATTGCTATTTAGAATTGTATTTTATTTATGTAAATGTATGGAGTAAGTCCTTTTTTCATTCATTTCATTTTGCATTAAATGAAGTCTATACTCGTATAAATACGTAAGTATGTATGTACATATTGTTACAGCTACAAAATTTAAATGTTGATATTTATTTATTTGTAGGTGCGCTTTCATGTTTTACAAAAATAAATGATCAAATAAAAGTAAAAATAATCAAAATGGATACAACAGCAAAATCAGAAAATAAATATATTTTTCTTATTTTCTTATAACAAGCAATGTTTATTCAAATCGATGAATGGTTATACAGAAGCCATCCATGGCTCAGTTTATTTTAACCCAGTGAATATTTTGTATTAGGAAGGGAAACATTTATATTAATTTAAAAAATCTCACTGCAGTTAGTTGTCAGTCCTTTAAAGGCCAATATGTTACAGCTCATAGGATAATTACTCTGCAGTTTTTTAATACAATGGTTCTTCGGAATATATTTTATAAAATGCTATATGTTCCCACATTTATATTTTACGAAGTAGACCCGTATATGTAATTATTGTATCGAAATATTAACTGACGTACTCATGCAAATCTCGATTAATATACATTTTTTTAAATATTTATTGAAGTTTCTTAAGATTTATTCAATATTTCGAAGCAAATACGTATTTGACTTACACCACTTTCATAATTATGGGCGCAATGTCTCAGGATTAAATTAACTTTATCAATAATTAAATTCTAAGTCTTAGACTCTGTATCCTTAGTTAAAACAGAACGAAAACACTTGCGATGCCCTCCCGTATAGTGTAAATTGATCGAACTGAAGAGAATAAATTTATAGTAGTTTAAATATTATCGTTTAACTTTAGGGTTTGCAAATAACACTGTACAACAGCCAAAATAGCCTTTAGATAAAAGTATGCGGAATATATGGATTTCGATGCGTTAAATTCAAATCTGCTGTCAGTTTTGCTCTATCACGTAGTGATTTTTTTTATGGGCGTGGCTAATTTTGGCCCCTAAATTAGTCGGCCATACTAATATATTTTACTATAACTCGAAAACCGCTATTTCGATTTTAATAAATAATAAACCAAAAGACGCGCCACAAAATTTTGTTAAAAAATATTCATAATCATTTTTACTTATTTCTTATGGTTTCGAAGTTATTCAGAATTTAAAAAAGAAAAAAGTTTTTTTATGCAAAAATCGCGTAATTTTTTTACATGAAAATTACAATAAAAAAATCAGAAACTCACAAGTTTCATATTTTTTACATTTTTCTTAAAACCACATATCCTAGGAATAGAACAAGCTATAAAACGTGAAAATCCAGCAATAAATCTTGATTTTATTCACAATTTAAAGCAGGTACCTAAAATTGGAAAAATGTGTGCAATGCATTAAATGCAGTCACATTTACATCTGGCAGTGAAGGGAAAGTTGGTAGATCGTACTTTTTTTGATACTATTTGACATGAACAAGTACCGTAGTACTCCCCTAAGAAATTTGATACTCTCACGGGCAACTTAGAAATGCAGTCAGAAGACTCGCGCATGCATATATTTTGCCAAGAATTAAATTGTTTTTTCGACAAATAGAAGGAAGCAGAAGAAGAAGAATTGTGTAACCACAATTAAATATCAATATCAATATTTCATTCAATGATATTTTATGTGGCACAGAAGTTGATCGTTGATCTATTGAAACAACTGTTTTAAATCAGTTTAAAGAAAATTTTAAAAAGTTTAAGTTTTAAGTTCTAAGGGCAAAAGTGGACTTTGACAATAAAATGTTAGTTTGGTTTAGTAAGTTTCCCCCCGAAAGTATTTTATCTCTTAAACCAATATCATTATACCACTTTTAATTAAAATGTTCCCAGGGAAAATAAAAAAAAGTAAAGAAAAATAATTTGAAATATTAACAACCAATATAGAGCACTGGCTTATATAAAAACGCATTAGATGAATACATGTTTCCTGATATATCGAGAGTAGCTTACGGAATTTTATCCATGCCTCACTCCGCTGTAAATGCCGAAAGGATTTTCTTTTACCAAAATTTCATGAAAACAAAATATAAATCAACAGCCATCGTATTCTGTAACTCGCTAAAGCTAAATCTCTATCGCTAAGAATCCAATTTGTCGATTTTCGGCTACGAATGCAATTTTCAAACGGGTATTGATAAATCAGGTAATGGCTTAAAAATGTAATTCGCCGAAATTTTATTGCTTTATGTCATCGCCAAAAATTTAAAATTTTCTATTTGTTCAGCATTTTAGCGGTCGAATTTAGCTTTAGCTTTAGCGAGCTATGGAATACGGAAGCAAGCTTTATGTTCCAACAGTATTAAGTCTAATCCAGGCTACACCTATTTGTATATTTGTACCTATGTATGTGTTCCTTTTTTTTGTAAATGAATTTCTTATAATTTTTTGTTAATAAAATTTAAATAAGAAATATTATAATTTTTGGTACTCTCGGGATCAAAAAAGTACTAAAAAAATTTGTTTTTGATACCGAAATGCAAATCTCATTTCCCATCACTGACATCTGGTAATGCTATTGAAAGGGCATTGCGGGCAGGTAACCGAACTTTAAATTGTGAATAAAATCAAGATTTATTGCTGGATTTTCACGTTTTATAGCTTGTTTTATTCCTAGGATATGTGGTTTTAAGAAAAATGTAAAAAATATGAAACTTGTGAGTTTCTGATTTTTTTATTGTAATTTTCATGTAAAAAAATTACGCGATTTTTGCATAAAAAAAACTTTTTTCTTTTTTAAATTCTGAATAACTTCGAAACCATAAAAAATAGGTAAAAAATGATTATAAACATATTTTAAAAAAATTTTGTGGCGCGTCTTTTGGTTTATTATTTATTAAAATCAAAATAACGGTTTTCGAGTTATAGTAAAATATATTAGTATGGCCGACTAATTTAGGGGCCAAAATTAGCCACGCCCATAAAAAAAAATCTCAACGTGATAGAGCGAAACTGACAGCAGATTTGAATTTAACGCATCAAAATCCATATAGTCCGCGTAATTTTATCTAAAGGACAGCTAAAAAATGTTATTTTGTTGTACAGTGTAATCGCTGATTTTCATAATCGTTTAGTCGTTAATAATGATTAAGCAAAAAAAAAAATACTTATAATTTTTATTAAAAATAAAATAAAGAAGTAAGACTCCTAACTTCGGCTGTGCCGAATCTTATATACTCTTCACATGGAACATGCCCTTAATTTATCTTATATGTACCTATGCCTGTTCTTTAGCGATTAATTTAATTTTTATCTCCATTTACAAAACATTAATAAGAAGCCGTTACGAGTACAAGGTATCAACTAAAGACCATTTATTTGAAACATAACTGTTCTGAGAGCATAAGAAACAACATGGCAAAAATCTTCGTTTATGCTAAAATTACATATCCATGTAAAAATTAAGCATATAAATAAAAGAAATTAATAAATCTTGAGTAAAGATCTTCTTAAAACATGAAATATGTTTAACTGAAAAAAATATTATTTTTGGTTATTATTTACCAATTTTTTTTTTAATTTTCCAACTCTGGAACCATAAATATAGTTTTTCTGGTTTTAATACTAAATTATTTATTTCTAAAATATAGAATATACTTAATAACCAAAGAAATAACTAGTTTTATTCAATTAGTTTTATATATCACAAAAATTGTACGTTTCCCAACCTTTTAGATTTTTCTGGTTCCTTATACCAATCTTGGTATTTAAACAATATATAAAATATGTTAACCGAACATTTATATAGTAACTTTAATATACAAAAAAAAAAATCAAATTTTCCAGCTCTGGAGTTAATATTTTTTTCTTTTCAAAACATAAAATAACTATATTTAATTTATAAAGAAGAAAAAATTAGTTAGACCTAGTTAATTTAATATATCACAAAAAGTGTAAGTTTTCCAACCCTGAAATCAGGATGACCTTTTAGATTTTTCTGATTTCTTACACCAATATTTTTCTTTTAAGAATGTAAGATATGTTTAATTTATAGAGAAATAAGTTTTAGTAAGTTATTTTTATATAACAAAAAAGTTAAAGCTTTCCAACCCTGGAAACATCTTTTTGATTTCTAAATTTTTTTTTTAATATTTAAACCAATTTTATTTCTACTGAAATAATAAGATAAGTGTATTTAACAAAGAACATAAAAATTAGTTTTAGCTAGTTACTTTTATATGGCAAAATCAAGTTTAAGTTTTCCAGATCTGAAACCGTCTGCTCGATTTTGCTGATTTTCAATACCAATTTATTTTGGACCATTTCTGATAGACCAGTCAATGAGCGAAGTCTCTAGCTTTTCTGGGAGCTTCGGAAAACCGATTTCACGTACACCAGACGGAAATCGCTTATTCGTCTTCCCTATGCATAAGGATTCAGAATTTATATATTTTATGTGTCGTATATTAATATTATGTAAATTATACACGAAATGACAAACCTATATATACACCTTTTCCATTTTTTAGTAAAGGGTATAATGAAGTCGTGAGTTTTAGTCGCATTTTGAGTGAACGTGCAACATTGGCAATGGGATGTTTGAATAGAGATACTTGACATTTTAGAAATGTTAAATCTTATTAAATACCGTCAAATGTGATATAAGTTAGCTAAGTTGGTATAGAGGTACACTATCAAATAGTAGAACGGTTTTTGAACATCATATGTTATCCAATAAAAACTACGATTTTAACTTTTTCATCCTTGCCAAAGTTTGTGTTCTTTTTTGAAAAAACCCTTAGTTGAATTAAGTCAAATTGTACAAGCATCAGTTTATGTTGTTTAGCATCAAAACAAAGTGCATGTAGAATGGCGCACTATGACCCGTTTTCTTAAATTTCGCTGCCAAAACATGGAAATCAGTCTTTAAATATATGACTCGGGGCACACAAATGAAGGTATGTAATTAGTTTATGTTGCTGGTAGATGTTTTAAAAGGGTAATTTATTTTAGAACCACTGTGGATACTGAATTCAGTTTTCGATGTCGGTATCAATATGGTAAAAGCTGGCAAAATCTCTTAATAATTTTGATATACATATGCATATTCAAGTCGCTTTAGAGTTGGGTGAATAAATTGCCATTAGAAAGTGCTGATCTCTACTAAAGTCCTCTCTAATTAATTTCTCCTCTTTCATATTCAGAAGAGATAATATTAATAATGTAAAAAACGTCTTAAATATCGAGTATAAAATAAAATATTCAACTACTAAATACATGATAAATTTTTTTTCACAAAACAAATGTGTATGTATGTATATATTTATGTACATATGTACATTTCCCATGTAAGTGCGTCGGTGAATGGTATATAATATTAGGCTCAGCCGAATATAACACTATTACTTGTTTTGTTTGTTATTTTCTAATGAGAAACTTAACCATATTTCTGGTTAATTCAACAAACAACATTTTAAAAAATTTAACCTAAAATAATTACCAACTACAATTCTAAAACTTATCATATATTTTTTTTCTTGCTTGTAATTATTTATTGTATCTTCAACAATGAACTAACAATAAGTAATCAAATCTTAAATCTAAATATAATTATTAGGCTCGACCAGTATCGGACATAAGCTTAGTGATAGTTATAAATAATAATAAGTAGTGATAATCAAAAAGGAAAAAAAAGAAGTATTTTCAAGCAGTCTCATCTGGAGTGTTGAGTATCCCTCTTTTTAAGGCGGATGTGTCCAGTAAAGCTCAAAATATTACGAGCAAGCGGATTAGGATGTGACTCGAGTTTTGTTAAATATTTGCCTGCGTATTTTGCAATTTCTTCAGTCCCTAGTGGCATATTTTAATCACGATGTAAACTGGAATTTTTAATGTACCATGGAGCCGATGTTATCAAATGTAAAATTTTGTTTTGCCTTCGTTGGATTCTCTCGACATTAGAAGCTGAAGCAGTACCCTATAACTGAATTCCGTAGTACCATATTGGCTTCAAAAGCGACTTTTATATCAAAAGTTTGCAGTCTAGGCTGAGTGTTGAATTTCTCCCAATTAACCAATATATTTGAGTTAATTTAAGTTTCATTTGAGTTAACTTACGAGTAGAGTCAATATGATATTTCCATGTAAGCCTTCGATCAAGGTGTATACCAAGGTATTTCACTTGAGAATGTTGAGGAATAGTTTTATTGTTGATTCGAATGGGAGAACAAGTATCTGTTCTTAACGTAAACTTTTGCTCATTTACTTTAATTCTCCATAAGTTCAACCATATTTCAAGCTGGGTAATGTGTTCTTGTAGATATCGGGAAGCCTCGTGAGAGTTTTCTTGCATACTTAAGCAATCTGTATCATCGGCAAACGTGGATGTATGGATATTACTGCTCAATGGCATATCACAAGTATAAATCAAATACAAAACTGTTGATTAATCTTTAAGTGTATTTATAAGTATATTTAGTTTTGTTGATTGTTTTTATTGATTATTTGCTTACATTTATGTGTAGTTTCCATAATGCAAGCAAGCGACTTGTCTAGAAAATTTGTATAGGAATCACTCAAAATTTTAGTGTTTTTCATATATTTTTTCTACACAAGTCGCTTGCTTGCATTGTGGAAACTACACGTTAAAATGTTGTTCTTGGATTAAAAGCTGGTTTTTGGAAAACAAAAGCCCTTTCGTTTTTATGTTTCGTTTATAAACAAAAACGTTTATAATGTGCTGTTTATAAAACATATTCTGAAGATTTTGTTTTGAGATAGAAATAGGTTTTTTTTCGTAAATACAACCCAAAGTACACACATTTTAGCATTAAAAGTTAAATAACATTTTCATTAAAGTCAAATGGAATATATGAAGACCGGTATTTAACTAATTTTACATACACAATTTGACGAGTGTATAAAAACTCAAAGCTCTTTTGAAAATAATCACATGAAAATAATGAACGTACCTTTTCACAATGTTTGGTTAAAAGATAAGAGAGACTTTAACGGCAAGTTTTGTATGAAGAACTGTCAGTTAAAGTTCACATTAGCTCTTAACCATACATTGTGAAAAGGGACGTAAATGTTACAAGAACTTATTTTAAATACCATATCGCGCACTAAATCATAAAGAGTAACAACTAAAAAAATTTCAGATACTGAGTAGTGACAAACAACTATTGATACCGCACAAATGAAGGAAGTGTATAACATAAAAACAAGCCTAACGATATTTTATATTCTTCAAGACTGTAATGTAAAAGATTTCTTCAATTAACTCGTTTATAAAAAAACAAAACCAGTCAAATCGTTTTGAATTCTGACTGTTTATGATTTAGTGTGCGATATACACTTTTTCCCAATTTCAATGTATTTTTAATAAAAAAATATTTTACTGCATAAGTAAAATATTAGTTTGGGATTATTAGTGCGTTAATAAATGTTAAACTTAAATGTAAAACTTATACACTTTTTCATTTTCGAAAAACTTAACTTATTTAACTCCTTCTCGTTGATTGGATTTAGCTTTAGTTATTATAGCTAGAAATGGAAAAAGATATATTTAGGCTTGTCATTCCGTGTGTAGTTTCCATTATATTAATATGCGAAACATAAAATAAATAAATTCTGAATCCTTAAGCATAGGGAAGACGAATAAGCGATGTCCGTCTGGTGTCCGTCCATCTTGTGTACGTTAAGTCGTTTTTCCGAAGCTCCCAGATAAGCTTGAGACTTCGTTCTTAAACTCGTGTATCAGAAATGGTCCAAAATAGATTAGTATTGAAAATCAGCAAAATCGATTGGACGGTTTCAGAGCTGGAAGGCTTAAACTTGATGTTGGCCTATAAAAGTAACTAGCTAAAATTAATTTTTATGTGTTTTGTTAAATAGACTTATCTTATATATCAGAACAAATAAAATTGGTATTCAAAATTTAAGAATCAAATTAAAAAAATCAAAAGAAGTTTCCAGGGTTGGAAAACTTAAACTTTTTTTGTTATATAAAAATAGCTTACTAAAACTAATTTGACCTTTTTCTCTATAAATTAAGCATATCTTACATTCTTAAAAGAAAAATATTGTTGTACGAAATCAGAAAAATATATAAGGATGATCCAGGGTTGGGAAACTAACACTTTTTGTGATATATTAAATTAACTTGGTCTAATTAATTTTTTCTTCTTTATAAATTAAATATAGTTATTTTATGTTTTGAAAAATTAAAAATTAAAATTAATTAAATTTAAAATTAAATTTTTGTAGTGGCTTTATGTTACTTTGTTTTTGCTTTCTACAGTTGACTTAGCTTTCCAGCATTAAGAAATTGTTTCTGATTAAAAATTCACTATAGTTCAATTAAATCTAATAATGTCTCATTTAATTCATCATGGGCACGTGACAAAAATATGTTCACTTGGCGATCACTGTTCACTTGGCCAGAACTGCTTCAGAATGCTGGAAAGCTAAGTCAACTGTAGAAAGCAAAAACAAAGTAACATAAAGCCACTACAATAATACTTATATGTATGTACCGATGGTGCATCGAATAAGTAAAAATAATTAATGTGATGATCGTAAAAGATAAGTAAGAATAGTTAAACATACATAGGTAGAGTGATATAACTTCGTGCTAACCTAAATAGAAAATGGAAAAACAGAAAATGAATAGTGATACTTACAAATGTGTTTGCCAAAGGCAAATCAATAATTGTATACACAATCAATTCTCATATTCCATTTCATAGAAATTTAAGTTTAATAGCTGATGTTAATAATAATCTCTACCCCAGTAGATAGACATGGGTGCTGATGAAGTGCGTGGCTGCACAGAAAAATATCGGTATTTCCCCCATCTAATAGTGTCTAGTTTAATTTTTCTTCTATTCTTTAGATACTCACATTAATTAATAAAAATATTTCATTCATAAGAATTGAAATTACTGAACTCAAGCCTGATTAAGAAATTGTTTCTGATTAAAAATTCACTATAGTTCAATTAAATCTAATAATGTCTCAAAAGTAGTTATTTTTTTGGTTACTAAATATATTTTATATTTTAGAAAGAAATAAATTAGTATTAAAACCAGAAAAACCAAAATTATGGTTCTAGGGTTGGAAATAGAAAACAGTTAAACATATTTCATGTTTTAAGAAGGTCTTCACTCAAGATTTATTAATTTCTTTTATTTATATGCTTAGTTTTTACATGGATATGTAATTTTAGCATAAACGAAGATTTTTGCCATGTTGTTTCTTATGTTCCCAGAACAGTTATGTTTCAAATAAATGGTCTTTAGTTGATACCTTGTACTCGTAACGGCTTCTTATTAATGTTTTGTAAATGGAGATAAAAATTAAATTAATCGCTAAAGAACAGTCATAGCTATAAAATAAATTAAGGGCATGTTCCATTTAATTTCCCTGAAGCCATTCCTTTCTGCTGAACAAAGTCGTTGGTGAAGGTTATATAAGATTCGGCACAGCCGAAGTTAGCACTCTTACTTGTTTTTATATATTTTTCCATCATTTCTTGAATTTGTTAACTTTAAAAAGTTTTTTATTCCAGCTCGACTAAAAAATGTCTATTGGGTGTATGTCTTGAGTGAAATAGTCAGCAGGGAAGTATGGAAGTATGAAGGTATGTGCTAAATGCTTGCCTAGATGGCTGGCTCATTGCTTGGCAAACATAAATACAAAAGTAAGAAAAAGAAAAAGAAATGGTAAAGAAAAGAAATCAAACAAAAATTTATTTCTTCTCCATGAGAAATCAAAGTTTTCTTTCCTTCTTTTTGCTTACTTCATTCTGTTTTTTTCCTTTTTGAAGTTTTTAATGCAGCATCAGCTGGCTGGCTGGGCTGCCGTTTCATTTTGCATATTCAACATTATTTAAGAAAGGATATTCCGGTTTATTTCTCTAAGGAATATTATTATTTTTTTCTTATAATAATAATACAAAAATACACATTTAACTGTTTTTGTTTACTCTACAATCTGTAAAAGTGCTTTCATCCTAAATTAGAATATTTTTTCATTTCTCTAAATTGCTCAATGTAATCTATAATCTTGGAAAGAAGTGTATCTGAAATGTCGATAAGATCGTTTAGTTGCAATGGACGAATCGAAGTGAGTGAAGTTTGAATTTTCTAAAAGGTTGAATTTTTATTGCATAAAATAATCAATTTATAATTTTTTCCCATATTTTGTTGTTTATTTTTGTACAGGAGAGTGTATTTGTGTGTGTTATTGTTAGCTTTTGTCTAATAAAAACTCGTCAAAATCAAGGATGGCATCCCCATCCTTTTAATTCTATTGCTAACTACCATTTTGCTCCGCATTCACATTGATATTTATTTATGCAATAACCGAGATAAATACGTAGTTGAGTTTTTATATAAATTATCGATAACGAGAATGCTGCAGAGATAAAGGCAAAAGGAGGAAAATAAATATTTAAATTAGTAAAAATTTTAAGTACCTAACACATGTGAAAGCTCCAAATACCAAAATTATGCATGTACACATACATATATGTATATAAATACATTAATATCCAAAATAATTTACTTTTCTAGCTCTGGAGTTTTTATTTTTCTAATTGTCTATACCAAACTTTTATTTCCAAACATAAAATAGCTATAGGTATGTTTTATTCGAACTTTGTATAAATATTCAGAACAAATTTAAGTATATATAAATTTATTAAGTAGCTATAGTTATAGCTACTTAAAAATTAAGTAGGTATATGTTTCGAATAAAACTGGAATCATCCTTATAGATTTTTCTGATTTCTTACACCAATATTTTTTATTAAAGAATGTAAGATATGTTTAAGTTATAGAGAAAACGGTTAAAGTAGTTGATAGATTATTTTTATATAACAAAAAAAGTAAAATTGTTCCAACCCTGGAAACGTCTTTTTGATTTTTTTTATTTATTTTTCATATTTTCAATACCAATTTTGTTGGTAACGAAATATAAGATAAGTATATTTAACAAAAAACATACAAATTAGTTTTAGCTAGTTACTATTATATGGCAAAATCAGGTTAAAGCTTTCCAGCTCTGAAACCGTCTAATCGATTTTGCTGATTTTCAATACCAATCTGTTTTGGACCATTTCTGACACATTAGTCATAGATAGAAGTGTCTAGATTTTCTGGAAGTTTCGAAAAACCGACTTCACGTACAGCAGACGGACGGACGGACAGACGGAAATCACTTCTTCGTCTTTTCTATGCATAAGGATTCAGAGTTTATATATTTTATGTGTCGCATATTAATATTGTGCAAATTACACACGGAATGACAAACCTATATATATTTTTTTACCATTTTTGGTAAAGGGTATAAATAATGTACGAAATTTCAGATTTACTTCATCAAAATTTTTTTTTGCGATTTGTGCTAAAGAATCTTACTTTTATTTTATGATTTCTATAAATTAAGAAAATATTTTTAGCTTCATTTCGTAGCAGCGTTAGGACGTTGCTTTTTAATGATATTCAGGGGAAAGCACTACAAAGCTATTGTCACTACTGAGTAATTTCTCGGTACGGTTAGTTCAATCATGGAGCCCACGTTAAAATATTCCCAACAACAGACAACAGAAATGGGTCCGAGTGTAATAACGGACTTTTTGCGACTGTAAAAACATTTCTGTGGTTTTCATTCATTCAAGTTGATGACAGATATCAAACTGTTATATTTTAAATGCTTTTTATAAAGGTCTTATTTATACATATATTTTCTAATACAACAACACAACTTCTTTGTTTTTACACCCTTTACAAAAAATGGTATATTTATGTATATAAGTTTTTCATTACCCGAATGACAATTATTTCATAACATTAATGATACTATGAAATATAAAATATTAAGCATTAGAAAGGTTTCATACCATTAATGATATTTGCATTAATATAATATAATGTTTCATTTAATTAATGAAATTTGGCGTTGTGTTAATGAAAGGGGTTGATCGTAATGGTTTCATTCCCGGTACGAAGTGTCTTTATTTCAGTGAAAACTTCTTTTTAATAGCAAAGTTGAAACAAAAACTCAATAATCAACATGTTTTTTATTTTCCGAACTTACCATTGCTTTATATTAAAAGATTTTCTAACAATTCCCAAGAAAACGCCAGTTATCAATTGTGTTACTACCCGTAATTGTTTCCCCTCAAAAATTCTAGTGTGGCAACACTCTTCCGAAAGAAATGAATAGCTGTTGTTGTTTTTTACATTTATTTCCCAGCAAAAAATTACACATTACCATCAGATCAACTTGCCATATAATGACTTACTTTTCTGATTACCAAATTTCATTACTCGCTTACAAATCACATTACCTAAAATTTAAAAAAATTATGTACAAGTTTCTAAATGAGGACAATAACTTTTTTATCATGGTGTAATTATACAGATGAGTGCGTAAGGATTTGTTATACAAAAACACGGCAACCATAGCTGTGTAAAGAACCGAAGAATGTCAAAAGCACAAAAATAGTTGTACCAAAACCAAAACAAATCGAAGTTCTGGACATTTTTTAGCTACAAATCACATAGAGCAAAAAACTATCAGCTGAAGTAGCGCTGCCACCTAGTTAGATATCCCTTGTTTTTACGTTAAATAGATTACGTGAACAACTTGCCAATAAAAAATTAACTACTTCTCAAGAATCGATTATTTTAGTAAGGAACACCTTCCACCAAAAATGCTTAATTCCAAACCCTTTACCTTTTTTGAAATGTTTGCTGGAATTCTTTACATACTTCTTAAAGCTACAATTTGAATTGAACAATAGTCAGCCAATGTAGCAATAGTAAAGTAAGAAAATAACAAGTAAGAGTGCTATATTCGGCTGTGCCGAATCTTATATACCCTTTACCAACGTACGTACATATATATATTTTTTGTAAGAAAATTTATAATTTTTTTAAAGTTTCCATCTATGGAGCTATAATTTTCATTTTTCAAATTTCATACGCCAAACTTTTCTTTCAGAAGCATAAAATATATTCAATTTATAAAGAAAAAGAAAACAAATTTTAGACCTATTTAATTTTACATAACCCAAAAAGTGTGAGTTTTCCAACCCTGGAGTCATAATTTTGGATTTTTCTGATTATTGATACCAATCTAGATCTTTAAAAAATACATACAAAAACGAAATAAGAAAGAACCTAGTTTCATTTAATTCCTTTAATATTAAAAAATTCAGTAAAGTGCGACTTTGAATCGCGCACGAAAGGTAGGCTTTTTTGTTTTTTTGAATTTTTTTTCAGCTTAAACGATTTTTTCAGTTTTGTCGCTTTTTTCTCGTTTTGGCGATTTTTTTCTGTTTTTGGAGGTTTTTTTCATTTTGGCGATATTTTTCTGTTTTTGGGCTTTTCTTCATTTTGGAGATTTTTCCCATTTTGACGATTTTTTTTCATTTTGGCGATTTTTTTTTGTTTTTGGGTTGATCGCCTGAATAGGCGATTTTTTTCTTTTTTTTTTTGTTTTTTTTTAATTTTGGCGATTTTTTTGGGGTTTTTTTCGTTTTGGCGATTTTTTTTCATTTTGGCGATTTTTTTTCCTTTTGGTGATTTTTGTCTGTTTTTAGGTTTTTTTTTCGTTTTGGCGATTTTTTTCATTTTGGCGATTTTTTTTCATTTTGGCGATTTTCTTTCATTTAGGCGATTTTTTTTTTGTTTTTATTTTTATTTAGGCGATTTTTTTGTTTTTTTTTTCATTTTGGCGATTTTTTTTTTTCATTTTGGCGATTTTTGTCTGTTTTTTAGGTTTTTTTTCGTTTTGGCGATTTTTTTCATTTTGGCGATTTTTTTTTCGTTTTGGCAATTTTTTCTTTGTTTTTGGCGATTTTTTCCTGTTTTGGGTTTTTTTTAATTTTGGCGACTTTTTTCTGTTTTTTTGGGTTTTTTTCGTTTTGGCGGTTTTTTTTTCATCTTGGCAATTTTTTCATTTTAGCGATTTTCTTTCATTTTGGCGATTTTTTTTTTTACATTTTAGCAATTCTTCCGTTTTATGCGATTTATTTTAGCTTTAGAAATTTTTTTTTAATATGGTGCTTTTTTTCGTTTTGGCGATTTTTTTTGTTTTTGGCGATTTTTTTCGTTTTGGCGATTTAATAATTTTTTGTTTTTTTAGTTTTACCGTTTTTGAAAATTTCAAGAGTTTTGCTCTTACGGTTTCCAAGATACAGCAAGTTGTAAAAATTGCATAGTCAAAATTGCATTAACTGATGGAACACCCTTTAATTTAAAATTTTGGAAATTTTAGTGTTAATTTTTGTAGTCTGTATAAAAAGTGTATATACATATAATTGTATGTATATTACATGGGATTTTAACATTTTTCGTTGCTCGTTTTGGAACACCCTTTAATTTCCAATTCTCATGTATTTGTTGTTGTAGCGGCCAAAGGTCTACACACTGTGTCCAAATTTCAGGTCTGTAGCTCTTACGGTTCTCGAGAAAATACTAATATAGTTTTAGACATAGTTAATTTTACATAATACAAAAAGTTAAAGTTTTCCAACCCTGGAAACGTCTTTTTAATTTTTTTCATATTTTTTTAATTTAAAATTCCAATTTTAGTCGTACTGAAATGTAAAATAAATTTATTTATTAAAAAAAATAAAAATTTGTTTTCGGTAGTTACTTTTATATGGCAAAATAAAGTTTAAGTTTTCCAGCTCTGCAATGGTCTGCTCGATTTTGCTGAATTTCAATACCAATCTATTTTGGAAAATTTCTGACACACCAGTCCAAGAACGAAGTCTCTAGCTTTTCTGGGAGCTTCGGAAAACCGATTTCACGTACAGACAGACGGACAGACGGACAGACGGACAGACGGACAGACGGACAGACGGACAGACGGACAGACGGACAGACGGACATCGCTTATTCGTCTTCCCTATGCATAAGGATCCAGAAAATATATATTTTATGTGTCGCTTATTGATATTATAGAAATTACAAACGGAATGACAAACCTATATATACCCTTTTACCATTTTTGTTGGTAAAGGGTATAAAAAACATGTTGATTATTGAGTTCTTGTTTCAACTTTGATATTAGTTGAATTTCTTATTTGTTTAAATGGAACTTTAACACTATATCTCTAGTTGTTGTAAAAAAATTTTGAATAAGAATTCCCTGGTCGTCTGCATTAGCAATTTTTTATATGACATTTTCGATTTACGATAAAAAAAGTTTATATTTATTTGTAAAATTGCAGTTAGGGAGTTCACAATAGCGTTGTAAAATACGTCTTAATAATACAATAATGCAATTTTATTACTTTAATATGGTCTGTCAAGTTTGTTGTTTTTGTTTTCCTGTAAATCAAGTTAATTACCAGGTGGCAAATTTAAAAATATAAAAATCATGTCATTTCCGATATTGCAATATGGTAATGTCAAACTAAACATGTTGAAACTGTCAGCGCAGCTGTAGTTGATGAAAAAATTTTTGTATTTTTTGCAGAACAAAAGTTATTTTGAAAAATTTATTCAACAATAATATCTAATTTACAAATTTTATTATTTTAATACGTACGAAAGAAAATAATTCAGTATCTCATAAGCATTCGTACAAACATGAATTTTACTCTCTCTCACCCCATCTCATATTATACACTAATATATAAATAATATAAAGATGTATGAATGTTTGCCTGACTTTGATATATACAATATTTGTATTTATAATATATACATAAATTTTATATCGTTGCCTGCTCACAATGAAAGATTAAGATGGCGCAATTTTGCCACATTAAGATTGTAATATACTCATTGTGAGTCCCCTAAATGCTTTTCCTTTGCGTTTATAACAGATGGTGCACAAGTAATGTGAGCGCTGTCTGAAATTTTGTGGCAAATAAAAAATATGTTTCACAAAAAGTTTATTAAAAAGTGTAAAATGTATAATCTTCATTAGAAAAAGTTATTTCACTCAAATGTCCACCTTCCGAGTTTATGCATAATTTCGCTTGTTTTACCGCATTTTGAATTTTTGCGATTAGTGATTTCTAATTCAATTTTAGCTTGCAAGACTAGCAAGGTTCGTGGCAAGCTCAATATTTTGAATAACCTAAAATGATATCAACTCAATTTGTCGAATAATCAGTAACAACAATTGCCGGTTCTTGAGGTGTGCATTGCTCCAGTGTTTGTTGACAACTAAATCTCAAAACACAATGAAAGTTGGAACCTTCTGTTAAGAAATCAGCCAATTAAAATTATGACATTACCTTTGCGTCTCCTTGTAAAAAGATTAACAATCAGTCAATTTTGTTTGAGTACAGTAATCTTGTAAATTACGTGATGAGAAATTTGTTGTAAGTTCCATGGAATCCTTGTGAAATCACCTTTAAATAACTAAGCGTGTTTTTGAGCTTTACACTAAATATTTAGTGAATTGGATTAAAATTATATTTTATTTCTGTTATTAATAATCTTTTGAACATATTCTTGCCGTTGAATATTTGACGACATCTCTATGGTTGCTGTGTTAAGAATGTGGAAAAAATTCCTTTTTTATACTTAGTTATCCTTATAAATTTTATATATGGTAAACAATTTTAAATGTTTTCATGTTGCACAAAGAAGATATTACATTTTTTTATTATCAAGAAGTAAAAAACAAGATTGTTGAATGTATATTACAATACACACATCATATTCTACTGGTACCAAGGAATTTTTTCTTTCAAACAAAAAGGCATCCTATTCCTTTGAAGAAGTTTTGCACGTTAAAATCACATCCAGCAAAAAAAAAATGTGGTATGCTTTTGGTTTTATAAATATGTAAGATTTAGTATGACATTTATTTTTTGCACTTTTCACTCAATATTGCGGAATTTAAGCTCTAAATCAAGAGACGTAAAAAACGTATTTTCACAACAGTTTGTTTCGCTTGAATATAATCATGAAAATATGGAAGCTTAATTTAAAAGGCAAATCTTATTCTTGGCAAAGGGAGTAAAAAAGTATGAATTTAATTAGCATTGTTTTAACATTGCAGAACATGGATTCTTTTTAATCGAAGGAATTCAAAACAGTCATAACTGGGCTTCTTTTCGACTTATTTAGATCTCAAATTCTCTTTAGCCGTGGGCTATTTGCTATTATCAGCAGTTTTTCCTATTTAGAGATGATAAAACTTTGAAAAACTCATTAATTTTTGTACATTTGCAGGACAACAAATAGAAGTGGCTTATTTTAAAACCAGATGAATAGCTGAAGAAAAATTTATGGCATTGGAGTGGTGATACTCGTAGTTGTGCTTCTCGTACAAAGTAGATAATTGTATGAATTTATGTATGTAGAATAGTAATACTAAAATGTGTATCTTGAGACTTGAAAAATTATTTAATTATCATCATATGAGTTACATACTCAACAACATATTTTTTTAATGAAAAGCCTCAGGATGCAGCAAAAAAAGGATCAGTGCAAGAGTGTAAGAAAGAGGAGAAGAACAAAAAAAAAATGCCAGCTACTCTATAGTTAACTTTGTATACCCTTTACCAAAAATGGTAAAGGGTATACAAATTACGTGTGTAATTTCCATAATATTAATATGCGACACATAAAATATATAAATTCTGAATTCTTATGCATATGAAAGACGAATAAGCGATGTCCGTCTGTCCGTCCGTACGTCCGTCTGGTTTACGTGAAATCGATTTTCCGAAGCTCCCAGAAGAGCTAGAGTCTTCGGTCTTTGACTGGTCTGTCAGGAATGGTCCAAAATGCTTGCTGTTGAAAATCAGCAAAATCGATTGGATGGTTTCAGAGCTGGAAAGCTTGAACTCGATTTTGTCATATAAAAGTTTCTTGTTAAATAGACTTATTTTAATTTGAAATTTATTTGCTGGTAGTTTAGCGAAGTCTATATGCATTTCATTGTTGCTGTAACAAATCGTCAGTAGACTTCAACCACACATTTTGAACCGTCACAAACCTCTTATCATATGTACAGACTTTCAAAAACTATTTGAGAATTCACAAATAATAATATTTTTGAAAATCACAAAAGAAAAATAAGCATAGTAGGCTTAGAATGTCGAATAATAAATTCCTTAAATAGACTTATCTTATATTTCAGTACCAATAAAATTGATATTGAAAATATTAAAAATTAATAAAATAAGCAAAAAGAAGTTTCCAGCGTTGGAAAATTTTAACTTTTTTTGGTATATAAAAATAATCTACTAAAACTTATTTTACCGTTTCTCTATAAATTAAACATATCTTACAATCTTAAAAGAAAAATATTGGTGTAAGAAATCAGAAAAGTCTAAAAGGATGATTCCAGGGTTGGCAAACTTACAATTTTTGTGATATATAAAATTAACTAGATCTAATTAATTTTTCTTCTTCTTCTTAATAATTCAATATAGTTATTTTATATTTTGAAAAGAAAAGTTTGGTATAGACAATTCAAAATCTAAAAATTCCAGAGCTGGAATTTTTTTTTTTGGATATTAAAGTAACTAAGTAAAACAATTTTTTTTTTCGTTAATTCCTTATTTTCTTTGTTCACCTTACATATTTTATGTAATTTTTAAAGATCAAGATTGGTATAAGCCCAGCCAAAAACTTTGCCTACTAGAATGCAAAATAGTGTATGTACTCCTCAGTCGTAAGTACTTACAATTTGACTGAATAACCCATTATTTTTGTTTGAGAAGTTCAAAAAGTATGCGGTACCCTATACTTTTTGCCTACAAACATACAAAAGTTAATAGATTACTGATTGCCTAAAAGTACTCAAAATTTAATGGGTTATTTTTTGCGTACAAATATGCAAAATAATATAGATTAATTTTTGCTTAAACTTATTCAAAATTAATTTGCTATATTTTCTAATTTTTTTATTTTAAATGAATAAAATTTTGTAACAAATTTCTCTAGATATACATATTTCCTTATTAACTGGAAAGTACTACAATAATTACTTTCACGCAGTGATATAAATAAGTTCTTATTTTATTAATTACATGACAGTCATTATTATGCAAATAAAATAATTAGATAAATAAGTACCACTCGTTACTTTGTAAGCCATTAAAAGAGTACTACCCATTACAAAATTTCGAAAATTTTTTGCTGGGAGGAACCAGAAAAATCTAAAAGATGATTCCAGGGCTGGTTTTGTTAGTTTCTAAAAGCTTTAAATTCTCTATTATTTAATTTACTTAAAAAAAATTATGCTACAGACTAGAGATGGGCAAAAAATATCGATATATCGATATATTGATATTTGAGAAAATAAATATCGATATATATCTCCGATATTTCAAAAACCGATGCATCGATACATCGATTCTTATTTACGAGTATCGGCTTTTGATATTTTTAAGAGCTCTATAAATTTTAGCGATTTTTTAACTGTACGATATTGGCATCACTGCTAGTGATGCGAAAAAGAGATCAATTTCATAATAATAGCCAAGGCGCATATATAAGGCGAGCCTACTCAGCCAGGTGACTTTTATTAATATGTAGTTAAGTGTCACATTCGGTTTGTGTGGGTATAAGCCTAAAGGCAGAATTAGTTTTTAGTTCCTGTTCTGTTACGAATCAGCTGATTCTTTGTTTTAAGAAATCTTATACAAGCAGTTATTTTTCCTTGTCGTTCTGTTCTATTTTAGTTCAACCTGTGAAAATCAAAAAACTGTTAAGTAATTGTAAGTGACGGCATAAATAAAATAAAAACGTTTCGAAATAAACTGTGATTGAGCTTTAGGGATCTAAAAAAAAAATTGATTCTATCAGAAAAACATAAAGCTAATCAGAACTAATCAAATTATTTTAGTGGAAAACTGTGACCGTTCTATTCAGAAACAGCTGGTAGTTTAATATGGAGAAATAACTTATAAAATTTAGAAATAAAACGGCAATACTTGTGCATTCGAAATTATTGCAGTTTTCCAGAAATTATATTATAATACAAAGTTATTAGTTGTTCGCAATTTCTGAAAATATTAAATCATTGTTTAACGGATATTTGCCCTATGGATATATCTCGTATTCCGCAACGATAAACAATGATTAATAATAATATTTTTGCAATAATTGAAGGCAAACAAATCGATATATCGAAATATCGATATTTTAGAAAAATATGTATATATCGATACTGTCTAAAAAATGGATACGATATATATCGATACAGACATTTGCATTTGCCCATCTCTACTACAGACTAAAAACACCTCTGACAAGTTGGGATTTTCCAAAGAAACGTAGGACTTAGCAACCAAAATAAAACATTTTTATTTTATTTTAATTGCAATTTATTTTCTGCTGATTCAGCATGTCTATATGCATTTCATTTGTGTTATGCTATATCATCAGTAGACTTCAAGCACACATTTTGAACAGTCACAAACCTCTTACATTATGTACAAACTTTCGAAAACCATTTAAAAGTACAAAAATAATAAAATTTTTGAAAATCACTAAAGAATAAAATAAGCGCAGTATGCCTGGAAACTTATACAAAACTAAGGACATTGGGTAGCAAGAATAAAAAAATTATTTATTAGCTTTTTACTTACAAATTTTCTTTTAAGCTTTAGGAGTATGTTCTTTTGAGACGTTAAAATTTAAAAAAACTTCGCTAAATATGGAGAATACCAACGCGAATTTGGGTATTACGAAATAGAATGCTTATTAGATTTGTTTCTTTTTATCATAAAATTATAAAAATTTAAACATACATATGTAAATCTAGGCGCACGGTGTTGCGCCAAGCTAAGTTCCGGCCAATGCACGCAGTGTGTATATTTGCACGTAGCTATTCCACCAGTTTTTACCCCCCTCATAATTTTGTTCCCCGAAATTGCAAAATTTTGAAATTTTAACCATTATTTATAATTAATTCACGTAACCTCATATGCGAAATTTTGAAATGAAAATGAAGATTTTCCGCTATAGATAGAGAGCTGAAATTCGGTACACGTGTAGATCTAAGTAACCAAATAATTAAAAAAAAATCTGAAAACCCGGACATTTATGTACGTAGCCCCGACACACCAATAAATGTCAGAATTGAAAAAGCAAATCTAGAGCGCTTAAGGTAAGCGAATTTTGTTGAAATTTGGCATATATACTGCGATCAGTGGCAGATTTATGTTTGATGTCACCCTAGGCCCCGTGAGATATGCTGCCCTTTTTGCTCCTATTCATACTCAGATTGGCAATTTTGGTGAACAACTTTTTTTGTGGATCTCCAAAGATTTCGAAAATCAGTATGCCCTCAAAATATGGTGTCATCAGTTTTTGGCCAACGGCTAATTCAGACTTAGTGATAGCGCTTCACACTATATGGCAATAATGTAGCTAAGAGTCCACTAAATAAATCTCATTTTACGTCGAAAAAACTATTTTTTATGCACTTTTTTTTTGCAAAATTAAATTAAATTTTTTTTAATTTCTTTCATTTCATTTAACATCAGAGAGGCGCTGCAACACTGCATTATTCAAAACGTCCGAAAAAGCAGAGTTGTAAAAGAATGAAGCTTTCCTCTATCTCTTCCTTCACCACCTGTCTTCTCTCTCACTATCCCTTTCCTAAAGAAGGTAACACCTAGTAATAGTAGTAGGCATTAATTGCATGAGTGTTACTTCTCTTTAAAAAAAAAAAAAAAAAAAAAAGAATAACTAACAGGGGCTCCTAATTTTTGAACGTGTCTAGCCACCCTAATAAGTCATACAGACCACTTATTAACTCAAAAATTTTCTTCTTTCTCATTTTTTGTTCGAAATTCATATAATTAATGCACATTTCTGTTGAGTTTCAGTAACACTTTTTGCAAAATAAAAAAGTATAGTCTATTAAAAAATGAAAATTTCACATGTCGACTACTGAAATTTGAAATTGTTTATAATTCTTCGTTTCATGCGTTCGGTTTGACTGCAAATGTTTATATTTTCAGAAGCAGAACCAATTGCATACATCAGAAGTTTTTAATATTTCCTAACTAGAGTGCGCTCTGGTTTCGTAAAGAAAAATGTAAAATACACTTACCCGAACTGTCGTTAAATATCAACCATGCATAATGGTCTACTCAAGAGGTTTAGAATAGTATCATATAAATCTCAAAAAGTTAACATAGGACCGATAAATTAACGGATAAGGTCAGAATTATATTCTAAATTTTTCATTGATTGAGAAAAATTAACAATATCAACCTTATTAAAATTTGAATTCTTATGGTTCTTAGCCTTTTGCCGCCCCTAAAACGATGTCGGGCACGGGCCTCATGGGCCTATATGTAAACCCAGCACTGACTGCGATAATGCAAGGCTATAAATTTTTCGTTAAAAAAGTCGGCGTTTATACGCCCATACAATTTAAACTTCATATTTCATGTACTACCGCTCACCATATTTAGATATACTATTTATGTAGGTGTTCTTATCCGTTTCCAACGAAACTTGACATGAATAATAAGCACTGGCCGAAAAAATCTGTAATTTGAAAAAAATGGGAGGGGTTATACATATAAAAATTAAAAAGCAAAAGTTGCGCTAATGAGCTGAAATTGTAAGCACAAGTAGGTCCAGTTGAAAAACCAACTAAAAAATCTGAAACCCAAAAATGTTTACCAGGGTGGGTTGGACCACGCTAATATTGTTCGGAATTTAAAAACTTAATATACAGCTTTAAACTCTAGCCATTTCAGTGAAACCTTGCATACACGTTACAAGTATGGACTTTAAACTATTACCTTAAAAAGTGGGCGTGATCAGTCCCATAAAAGGTTAGCCCTGTGTTTAATCTACGTTGGTCTAGCATATTTTAGAAGAAAATTAGCATGAGTTATAAGCGATTCTTATGAGTTATGTGAGTTTAAAGTAGTGGACGGGGTAGTGCTTATAAAATTTAAAGGTATTATTCACGCTAGAGAGCTGAAACCAAAAAGTTTTATCCTGTATTCTGGTCCACGCCCTTAAACCCCAAATTCGCACTAGAGAGCTGAAATTTGATACACAAATAAGTCTTTCTCTTTAAGAAAAATCTAAAAACCTGGAAGTTTCAATCAGGATGCTGTAGCAAGCACTTTAAACTCAAAACTAAGATCAATTTTATTCAAGCCCTTCATACACATATCGTCACCTTAAATGCAAACAAACGTAACTACAATTTTATATATTTTACAGGAGAAAAAAAAAACGTTACAAAATCAATAATAATAAAGTATTCTTGAACATTTTCTTCTAAATTACTTGTAGTATGTATACTTATATGTTTTCAACCAATTATTTCCTTTTTATATATATTTAAGCTTTTATGTTAGTTACGTTCCTTGCAATAAAAAAAGATGATTTCGTATTACGTCCGTTTGAACTCCTTTAATAAATTCGTTATTTTTTATCGCCGAAGTCTAAATATTTGCGTTAACATGTAGTTTGATAAAATGAACCATAATCAATCAAAAACTTGCTTTCGAGTTTTTGTGTAGTTACGTCCGCTTGCATTTAATTTAACGATATAC
The DNA here is from genome assembly GCA_944452675.1 of Tachina lurida. NCBI lineage: Eukaryota > Metazoa > Arthropoda > Insecta > Diptera > Tachinidae > Tachina > Tachina lurida. Next base: position 44,969,417 of record OX101754.1, read on the forward strand.
AATATTGAATATGTTCAGCATAGTTCTACGGCTTTTAGAGTAGGCAGCTTAATAAGGGTAAGTCGAGAAAAGTAAGAAGGCAAGTTTACTGGGTTAAATCGTAATCACCGAAGACAAAATAACATGAATTGCATCAGTGTGAGTTTGATAAATAGGATCCCATATTATTGATCCGTATTCCAGAATCGGACGTACCAGTGACATGTACAATGCTTTCCCAATGCACGGGTCGTTACACTCATTTGAGCAGCGTTTAATATAGCCAAGTGTACCTCTAGCCTTGTTTATTGCAAATATTACATGTGAGATGAAATTCAGCTTAGGATCTAGTAAAATAAAATAAGTCTAGAAAGTTTCTACCAAATCCAATTGATGATCACCAAGAAAATAGTTTGCAGTAATTTGATTAGATCTTACAAATCTCATCAATTTACATTTATTCAAATTAAGCTTCATTAAATTTACGTTGCACCGCTCATAAAGTGAATCCAGGTTCATTTGAAGAAGTTTATAATCCATAAGTTTATTATAACTTAAAAAATTTTTTACGTCATCGGCATACATCAGGACAGATGCAAATTTTATTACCGTGGTAAAGTCATTTATAAATAATGAAAATAGAAGCGGCCCAAGATGGCTTTGTTGGCGTACACCTGAAGGCTATGCTTTTAGAAAAATTGTTTCTGAAACGATCTATCTGTGATCTATTTGCTAAGTACGAATATATCCACTTTATGCTTAGATCTGTAAATCATATTATTTGTAGTTTCTTGATAAGAAGTATATGATTAACTTTGTCAAATGCTTTTCTAAATTCGTTTAGATAACATCTGTTTACTTCTTTTGTAAAAAGCCTCGATTTATTGTGATCGTAAGGTGAAAAAGATTTGTGGTTCTAGAACATCATTTTTGAAAGCCATGTTGACACGGAGATATGATACTTGCAACTTGATGGTATATACATATATTCAGTGAAAAGATTTTCAAGTAATTTAAACAACTGAACAACTAAGGAATTTTTCCAAATATCGGGGAAATATCCATATTTAATTGATAAATTAAACATCACAGTCAGCAAAATAGCTAAGGCTTCAGCACAGTTGATTAAAATACAGCTGGAAATTTTATCGGGACATCATATGAAAATTGTATTTTTATAATTCATTTATGACCAAGTATATATCGAAGTTGGGTAAGGATATAGATTGTCTTTCAGCTAATGGAAATGGGTACTCAATTGAATCATCAAACATTTTAAAAGAATAAGTCGTAGAGAAAAATTCAGCAAACATACTACTAATAACAGTATCATCATTTGTTTCAACCAGAAAATTTTTTCCTAGAATTGATGAATTTGTAAAACGACTTAGGATTTCGTTTCAAATTAAATTTAGTCATTGTTATGTAATTTTTGTACAGTATGCTATTTAATATTGTATATTCTGCACGACTCACAGAATATCTAACATAATCGACAGAAGAACCAGTTCATTTAAATGTGCTGTAAAATTTATTCTTTTTATTCTTAGCACGACATAATTGTTTATTATTCCACGGAGGTTCAGATAATTGTTTCATTATATGCTTCGGTATGGACAAATCCATAAGAATACATTTTGTGATAAAAAAGTCCAAACGTGTCTTCTAAAGAAACATCTGAATTAACGGGAGGGATTAAAATATCGTACCAGTTCGAATTTGAAATAAGCTCATTTAACAAAAATTAGTTAGTGCATTTAAAAGAGTAAGATTTTACTCTGACCAATGGCTGTAAAATACAATCAGGTGGAATGGATACAAGTAGTTCGATAGCAGGATGGTATCGATCTTCAGGATGTAAAATAGGTGCTGTTCGTTTAACATAACAGTCATCAATATCATTTACAAAAATTAGATCAAGAATTTTTAAATAACACAGTGTTACAAAATTGAATGAAGTAGAAAAACCTGGGACCACATATTATTTTTCTTGTAGGGCTTGTCGAGTTAAAGAAGAATCCAATAGTGAAATATGCCGGACACCTCCAAAATCCGGATTTACAGTTAAAAAACCGGTTTTTTTACCTTTGCGCACTTATAAGCCTGTAACTTTTTTGATAATGATCCGATTTGCAATTGCTTACTAGATTTGGAAAGAAGAAACTGAGATCTTTTGAATGATATATAATTTTGTTAAGAAAACTTGAGAAATGTTGGTGTTATTGTCCAGCAAACACAAATTTTGTAGATTTTTCAAAATTTTTCAACTTTGGTGACGTTTTTATACACTATTTTATTAAGAAGCTATAATACTATTGAGTTTATTAAAAAAGTACATTTAGTTACGATTACAATGCATATTTGGGGTTAAAAATAGATAAGAAATTGACTGAGTTATTTAACTTTTCATGAAAACAAAATTTTTTCCAAAATTCCTGCACAATGTTTTTGGTGTTGTTTTTATGCACCTTCTATTAAGTTACAAATCAATGTTATCCTAAACACAAAAAAAAATTGTAATGAGAGTTTTAGTCATTCAAAAATATTGTCTTTTTCATGTTCTTTTTATGCACTTTCCTTAAAATTACAAATCATTGTTAGCGTAAACACAACAAAAATTATAGTTTTTCTTTTAATATGACGTTTTGTTAATGTCTTCTTTTTCAGTTTGAATCTGTGTATTTAAAAAAATTTTCACAATTTAATAAAAATAGTGTGCAATTTTAATTAAAATTAATTAAAAAATGTGTGATAATCGTAACAAATTTTGCTATATTTGTGGCTGATTTACTGATACCAGTCACCGGCATGGTTTTAAAAACAATATTGGAGTGGTAGAAATGTACAATAAAGTATTTAATCGTTTTTTTGATACTAGTCGCTGGTACGAGCCAGAATTTGTTTGTCAATATTTCTGTAATACATTAAAAAAAAAAAGAAAATTCTTCCTTCGTTTGTTTTGCCCTTTTCTACGCCTACGATTTGGCATCATCAGCCATATCATAAACCAAATGATTGCTACTTTTGTCAAACCGATGTTTTAGGTCACTGTTTTAAAACGCGCAAAAACATTAAGTATGCAAATGTTGCAACTGTTATAAAACCGATACCTGCAAGTAATGATCTACCGACAACGAGCAAATCTGTCGATGTAACAGAGAAAGATTTTGAACAAGAAGAGTTCCTTCCATCCACACATTTTTATTTAATTTTAATTTAAATTGCACACTATTTTTATTAAATTGTGAAAATTTTTTTAAATACACAGATTCAAAGTGAAAAAAAAGACATTAACAAAACGTCATATTAAAAGAAAACCTATAATTTTTGTTGTGTTTACGCTAACAATGATTTGAAATTTTAAGGAAAGTGCATAAAAAGAACAAGAAAAAGACAATATTTTTGAATGACTAAAACTCTCATTACAATTTTTTTTGTGTTTAGGATAACATTGATTTGTAACTTAATAGAAGGTGCATAAAAACAACACCAAAAACATTGTGCAGGCATTTTGGAAAAAATTTTGTTTTCATGAAAAGTTAAATAACTCAGTCAATTTCTTATCTATTTTTAACCCCAAATATGCATTGTAATCGTAACTAAATGTACTTTTTTAATAAACTCAATAGTATTATAGCTTCTTAATAAAATAGTGTATAAAAACGTCACCAAAGTTGAAAAATTTTTTAAAAATCTACAAATTTGTGTTTGCTGGACAATAACACCAACATTTCTCAAGTTTTCTTAACAAAATTATATATCATTCGAAAGATCTCAGTTTCTTCTTTCCAATCTAGTAAGCAATTGAAAATCGGATCATTATCAAAAAAGTTACAGGCTTATAAGTGCGCAAAGGTAAAAAAACCGGTTTTTTTAACTGTAAATCCGGATTTTGGAGGTGTCCGGCATATTTCACTATTGGATTCTTCTTTAACTCGACAAGCTCTACAAGAAAAATAATATCCGGTCCCAGGTTTTTTGGACTGTCGCACCGTGTAATCATTCATTATACCATTTATTTGAAAAAGGCTCATGTCGTAAAAATGTTGAAAAAATCATTCCAGCAATCATTTACTTTACTTTGTACGTAATAATTGTCATCAGGTAAATAGTTCCAAACTATTGAAGGCATATTAAAGTCACCCATGATTAAAAGAGAATCAGTTTTTTGTAACTATTAGCAACAGATCTTATAGCCTCGGCATGTTGAATATACAAATAATGTGTAGACGATGGCGGAATATCGGAGCAAGTTATTATTATATTTGTATGGTTCCTTTTTTAGGACAACTGATACAAATTCAATATCAAGCAACGTTTGATTAACTAGCTATTCAGAGTGCAATGAGCTGGATACAGCAATGAGAACACGACCACAATGAGTACCACGATCTCGACAGTAAATATTATATTTATTACAAAGGATTGCGGTAGTAAGATAAGATACAAATTGGACAGCTTAAAGACAATGAGTTCGAAGTAACGCTATTTAGTTTTTTGGGATATTCCTTTCACGTTCGGGAAAAACACCAATGTTATTATACCCTTTACCAACAAAAATGGTAAAAGGGTATATATAGGTTTGTCATTCCGTTTGTAATTTCTATAATATCAATAAGCGACACATAAAATATATATTTTCTGGATCCTTATGCATAGGGAAGACGAATAAGCGATGTCCGTCTGTCCGTCTGTCCGTCTGTCCGTCTGTCCGTCTGTCCGTCTGTCCGTCTGTCCGTCTGTCCGTCTGTCCGTCTGTCCGTCTGTCCGTCTGTCTGTACGTGAAATCGGTTTTCCGAAGCTCCCAGAAAAGCTAGAGACTTCGTTCTTGGACTGGTGTGTCAGAAATTTTCCAAAATAGATTGGTATTGAAATTCAGCAAAATCGAGCAGACCATTGCAGAGCTGGAAAACTTAAACTTTATTTTGCCATATAAAAGTAACTACCGAAAACAAATTTTTATTTTTTTTAATAAATAAATTTATTTTACATTTCAGTACGACTAAAATTGGAATTTTAAATTAAAAAAATATGAAAAAAATTAAAAAGACGTTTCCAGGGTTGGAAAACTTTAACTTTTTGTATTATGTAAAATTAACTATGTCTAAAACTATATTAGTATTTTCTCGAGAACCGTAAGAGCTACAGACCTGAAATTTGGACACAGTGTGTAGACCTTTGGCCGCTACAACAACAAATACATGAGAATTGGAAATTAAAGGGTGTTCCAAAACGAGCAACGAAAAATGTTAAAATCCCATGTAATATACATACAATTATATGTATATACACTTTTTATACAGACTACAAAAATTAACACTAAAATTTCCAAAATTTTAAATTAAAGGGTGTTCCATCAGTTAATGCAATTTTGACTATGCAATTTTTACAACTTGCTGTATCTTGGAAACCGTAAGAGCAAAACTCTTGAAATTTTCAAAAACGGTAAAACTAAAAAAACAAAAAATTATTAAATCGCCAAAACGAAAAAAATCGCCAAAAACAAAAAAAATCGCCAAAACGAAAAAAAGCACCATATTAAAAAAAAATTTCTAAAGCTAAAATAAATCGCATAAAACGGAAGAATTGCTAAAATGTAAAAAAAAAAATCGCCAAAATGAAAGAAAATCGCTAAAATGAAAAAATTGCCAAGATGAAAAAAAAACCGCCAAAACGAAAAAAACCCAAAAAAACAGAAAAAAGTCGCCAAAATTAAAAAAAACCCAAAACAGGAAAAAATCGCCAAAAACAAAGAAAAAATTGCCAAAACGAAAAAAAAATCGCCAAAATGAAAAAAATCGCCAAAACGAAAAAAAACCTAAAAAACAGACAAAAATCGCCAAAATGAAAAAAAAAAATCGCCAAAATGAAAAAAAAAACAAAAAAATCGCCTAAATAAAAATAAAAACAAAAAAAAAATCGCCTAAATGAAAGAAAATCGCCAAAATGAAAAAAAATCGCCAAAATGAAAAAAATCGCCAAAACGAAAAAAAAACCTAAAAACAGACAAAAATCACCAAAAGGAAAAAAAATCGCCAAAATGAAAAAAAATCGCCAAAACGAAAAAAACCCCAAAAAAATCGCCAAAATTAAAAAAAACAAAAAAAAAAAAGAAAAAAATCGCCTATTCAGGCGATCAACCCAAAAACAAAAAAAAATCGCCAAAATGAAAAAAAAATCGTCAAAATGGGAAAAATCTCCAAAATGAAGAAAAGCCCAAAAACAGAAAAATATCGCCAAAATGAAAAAAACCTCCAAAAACAGAAAAAAATCGCCAAAACGAGAAAAAAGCGACAAAACTGAAAAAATCGTTTAAGCTGAAAAAAAATTCAAAAAAACAAAAAAGCCTACCTTTCGTGCGCGATTCAAAGTCGCACTTTACTGAATTTTTTAATATTAAAGGAATTAAATGAAACTAGGTTCTTTCTTATTTCGTTTTTGTATGTATTTTTTAAAGATCTAGATTGGTATCAATAATCAGAAAAATCCAAAATTATGACTCCAGGGTTGGAAAACTCACACTTTTTGGGTTATGTAAAATTAAATAGGTCTAAAATTTGTTTTCTTTTTCTTTATAAATTGAATATATTTTATGCTTCTGAAAGAAAAGTTTGGCGTATGAAATTTGAAAAATGAAAATTATAGCTCCATAGATGGAAACTTTAAAAAAATTATAAATTTTCTTACAAAAAATATATATATGTACGTACGTTGGTAAAGGGTATATAAGATTCGGCACAGCCGAATATAGCACTCTTACTTGTTAGCTCTCGGTCTTTCTTTGTAATTATATTCTCTCACTAAAGCATTTATAGGCCAGAAGTTAGGATCCAAAAGTTTATTAAATATATCTGCAGAAACTGTAATTTCAAAAGAAGTGATAGATCTTGATTGAGAAAATTGAAATTAATGTTTCAGAATATCTGCATTATTGCCAACGTTAGATCTTATGTAGAAGTCCACATCATATGTAGAGAAACAAAAATATTTTTCTTGGATGGAATTGCTAGCAATGGATTATAAATAGTTGTGTTACTAATCGTTGCATTTGTAAATTGAATTGTCGGTGTTGTAAGAGTTTTTCCACTTATTTCTTGAGGAGTAATCACACTCGCAGACGTCGAAGTTAAAGGCAATCAGGAGATCTCATTGACTTCGGCAGCACTTAGAATTATAGGATTCGATGAAGTGTAATTCAAAGGTATAGCAGGAGACTTATCCTCCTTTTTTAGGGTTCCGTACACCAAAGGTGAAAATGGAACCCTATTGTTTTCGCTACGCTGTCCGTCTGTCCGTCACAGGGTATTTTCTCGAGAACCGTAAGAGCTACGGACCTGAAATTTGGACAGAGTGTGTAGACCCTTGGCCGCTACAACAACAAATACATGAGAGTTGGAAATTAAAGGGTGTGCCAAAACGAGCAACGAATAATGTTAAAATCCCATGTAATATACATACAATTGTATGTATATGCACTTGAAATTTGTAAAGTTAGTGTATTTTTATACAGACTACAACAATTAACACTAAAATTTAAAAAATTTTAATTAAAGGGTGTACCATCAGTTAATGTAATTTCGACTATGTAATTTTGATAACTTGCTGTATCTTGGAAACCGTAAGAGCAAACTTCTTGAAATTTTCAAAAACGGTAAAACAAAAAATCTCAAAATTATAAAATCGCCAAACCCAAAAAAATCGCCAAAATCCAAAAAAAATCGACAAAACGAAAAAAAGCACCAAATTAAAAAAAAATTCTAAATCGAAAATAAATCGCGGAAGACCGGAAAAATCGCCAAAATAAATAAATCGTCAAATTAAAAAAATCGCCAAAATGAAAAAATCGCCAAAATTAAAAAAATCGCCAAAATGAAAAAAATTGCCAAAATGAAAAAAAAAATCGCCAAATTGAAAAAAATCGCCAAAATTAAAAAAATCGCCAAAATGAAAAAAATCGCCAAAATTTAAAAAATTGCCAAAACGAGAAAAAAGCGAAAAATAATAAAAAAATGTAAAAAACACTGTATTAAAAAAATGCTCAAAGCCCAACGTACGGAACCCTTCGTGCGCGAGTTAAAGTCGCACTTTACTGAATTTATTTAATTTTATTTAAAAAATTTATAAATAAATCACCAATTTTGATAATCTCGTTTGTAATGCCAAAAAATTTATATTTCTCTTCTTTATTTCTTTTAAAAAATTTATCGAATTCTATTTTACAATGAGGGAAAACTCCACTGAAGTGATTTTGTTTAATCTGTAAGTGCATCAGAAATATTGCAGTTAATGTTTAAACAAACCATAACGTAGTTGGTGTTATTAGAATTACGTATTAACTTATAATTGAAGTAATACATTAAATGTTTGCTGGGATGTTACTTAAATTAACAAAAAATATGGAGGAATTAAAAAACGTTAGCAGGTAAATAAACCAAAACGATTGTAATTCCGGAATAATTTTACAATGTTGTATAGATTGTTGAAAGTATGAATATGGCGTATTCACGCTTGTATTTATTAGTAATGATTAAAATGATGTTGTTTAATAATTAATAATATACAAGACGTCTCCAATGTTGAAAAATCAAATCACCATTCCACAATACAGGCAGGCAAATCAAAAAGAACTTTGTAACAATTGTATTTAGTCAATGTTGACGGAAATTTTTAGACAGCTTACGGACCAATCAGGCAATTATAAATACTTAAAATCAAAAACAATTACGAAAAAAAAGCACATGTATATACTTTATCAAAGATAGGTATTGTGCAATGAAGAACTTTATCAACATTTTTATCTCACTACTTTTAATGGCCGAAATTTTGGATAGGAACTTGGCCTTTTTTCACATTTATGGTTTTAGGAGGATATTTTTTAATAAACCATATGTAGTAGTTATCATGCTTAGCATTTCGCCAACCTTGTCCGACCGAGTAGTCCCAGCAGTGAAGTTTTCTTACATCAATTTGAAAAAAGATTTATTTTTAGTTGTTATCTCCATGATAGCTTTAAGTGAAATAATAACATTGAACCCATGGCAACTTAAATGTATAGGTATGTATTTTGCAAGCAACGGACACAAAAGCGATACAAATATCAGGTAAAAACATATCCATAATAGGGGTGTGCGTGCAGGTGCCTTTGCCCTGCCCCTGTCTGTATATATTAATTTTTATATGTTTGAGCCAAATAAAAGTAATTAATTACAAAAAAATATTTAATAACAGCTTCAAGAGGTCATAAAAAAATGTGGGTTTATTTGAATATCAGCTAAAACACGTAAATTTTCACTTGAGGTGCTATATATTATACATTAATATAATGGTAACGATATACATATTATACACCGTTAAATAAGCAGGTATATCTTATATTGTGATTATATAGAAAAAGTTAAGAAACATTTGAAGCAAAGAAAATAAGATCAACAATTTAGGCAAAAAGAAAAGAAGTAGAAAATTTAATTTTACAATCAAAGTCTGATTTTAAATATTTCGAAAGGTATTATTAAAATATCTCCTAATATATAATATGACAAAACCTTTTTTTATTGGAAAAAATTGTGTAAGAAAAACTTGAACATTTTTAGAAAATCTCTTCTCCTGCCTACATTTATGTGTAGGATGCCAAGAGTTTCTTAAAACTTCCACACAACAAGCTTATTTATAAAAATATTAAATTTTTTGGAAAAAAATGCTAATTTTCGACCAATTCTGGATGTAGGGAGCACCTGCAAAAATTTATTTCACATTTGCCCCTAATGCCTCTTATCTTAGAAACAATCAAAGTTATTAATTTAATTATTATTTTTCGAACTGTATTTTGTTTCTATATTCTTATGAATAGAACAGGCTAATGTTCGTAACGCTTTTTAAGCCAAAACACAGAAGAACGCTGATGAGGAAGGTTTAGTGGCCTTCGAAAACGGCTGGCTGTTCCGTTCAACTATGTGTTGTTGTCAGAATATTTACAACTATCTTTGATGTTATTTGTTCATTAATAATTATCACATGTAATTTGGCTTAAAAAGCGTTGCAAACATTAGCCTGTTCTATTCATAAGAATATAAAATCAAAGTTTTTATCAAATATTTAATAATTTTTTAAAATAATACAAACAAATTAAGAATACTTTTTTCACAAAATATATAAAATTTTCTCATATTTTTCGAAAATCCAAATTGTAAAATTATTCTTTGCTACAATTTTTGAGCTACATATCAAAAAGATTTTTTTCATATGAATTTGAATGAAGTTTTCTTTTGAAAACAACAAAACCAAATGATTATGGCATGTTGTAATGTTGATTGTCCCGCTGAAAAACTGATTAACATCCGTCTATATTTATAAAAGTTACAAGCTTCGAAAGAATTTCGACACCCACCGTTTTAAATTTTTACGCTCTTTGGAGCAGCTCTCTCTTACAACAAGGTTCTTCCAAATATACTGCCTCAAAAGTTTAGTATTTCTTCTTTTCAAACCAGTTGCTTTCATCGAAATCGGTTGATTAGTTCAAAAGTTGCGGACTTTTTACCACTCTTTTTAATTTCATGCCACTGTGCATACGGTTAGGTTATGTTAGGAAAGGTGCTGCTACACCGCACCACCACTCGAATACCCGATTGGATTCATTGTGATTCCCTTCTGTTGACCAACTTATTTTTACCACTAACCCCCTTTTTTCCAGAAGTGACCCTATTTACCCCTCACTCAGCCACCGCGTTCCCATGATGAAGCCCCTGATGTCCTCTATTTTACACTTCCTGATATCAGTAATGCTTTCATGGAAACGTCTGTTCAGCCATCTAAGCTTATGACGTTGCAGCTTTGGGAACTGACAGATAATATGTTCAATGGTTTCTGCTTCCTCTTCATCCCCACACATCCTACAAAAATCTGGATCTTGATAGAGCAGTGACCTGTCAACTCTCCTATCATGATTCGCATTGCCTTCCTATCCATGTTCAGTAGCAGTTTGGATCTTCCTGAGTCAAGTTTTGGCCACATACCACTCGAGACTCTACAATCCTCCCTACTCCGCCATGAACTGTTGGTCCTGCTTTCTACTCAATAACTGAGTTCCCTTTAGTAATGACCTATCAGTAATTTCACTGATCTCTACGTCAATCCTTAATCTAATGCCGACCCTATTTGTGCCAGCTCATCGGCAATTTCATTTCCCTCAACACTGTTGTGGCCAGGAACCCAACATAGTCTGACACTATATTTATCCATAAGCAAGTTAAGGGCTTTCCTACAGTCACTAACAAGTTTCGATTTGACATTGTGTCCCTTCAAAATATTTAGCGCTGTCTGGCTGTTGACGTAGAAGGTTACCTTCTAACCTTCAGCTACATTCCTGGCTACCAGTTTCGTGGACCTGAGGATTGCCAAGATCTCAGCCTGGAAAACACTGCATTCATTCGACAGTCTGAAAGAACTACGAATGTTCGTTCCAAGATGGAGACACCAGCCCCATTTTTGATCCGTCTGTAAAGACTGCACTACCGTCATGTAGTCTATCGGATTTGACCCAATAGTCCCTATCCAGAATTACCATTAAAGGTGTTCTACTAAAATCCATTTCAGCGACCTTATAGTCCATAAACCCAGAAGTTATGGATTCCTGATCACCAAAACCGATGTAATTTAAGGTTAACGTGTGACCTGTTGTTTCTGCCCTCATCAAACCTGTTTCTACGAGTCTAAGGAGACTTTTAGTCGCCGTTCCCACTACAAAGTCCTATATAGGAAGTAGATGACGAATGACGTCGAAGGCAGCCTGAGGTGTGCTCCTCTGAGCACCTGTGATGCCCATCGAGACACATCTCTGAACCTGAGCTAGTTGTCTTCTGTGACTTTCCTTCCTCAATACCCTCCACTCCTCCCCTCCCATCCACTCCAGTCAAAACGCCTAAGAAAAAAATTCCTTGCCAACAACCACAATAGAAGTGACAAAACTCCTCCCTGTGGTGTACCTCTTGTCACTAATCTCCTCAGGCTTTCTCTTCCCATACTTGAGTTGATGATTCTGCTATTAAGCATGATGACCATCCACTCCACTAGAAAGTTGTGATTCCTAAGAGTTTCCTGCGACTCCCTAATAGCCTGTATACTTATATTGTTAAAGGCTCCCTCAATGTCTAAGAATGTAGGTAGTATGTAATCCTTGTGCTGCAGTCCCCTCTCTATAACACTAACCACGTCATGAACCGCACTCTCAACAGACCTGCCCTTACGATAGGCATGCGCCACTAATGACGCGGGTATCAATCGTGTTCCTTAGATGCAGATCAATAAGTCATTTTAATGGTTTCAAAAGAAACGATGAAAAACTGATTGGCCTGAAATCCTTCGGCTTTGAGTGGCTTGCCTTACCCGCTGTGGGTATGAGGATGACCCTAATCTCTCTACAGCCTTTCATTATAAACCTCATCTTAAAGATATCCACCAGAGACAGTAGTACGCGCCTTGGGACATTCTGCAACATGGCCGGAAAAATACCATCTGGGTTCCGTGATTTGTACGGTTCAAATGTATTTACTGCCCATGTCGCTTTTTTCAACGTCACTATATCGTCCACTGCTACCTCTAATTCCAGTTCGTCTTCCCCTACTTCCCTACAGCCAGCAAAGTGAGTGTCCATCAGTACAGAAAGTGTCTCAGAGGTGGATATCGTCCATGAGCCATCCAGTCTTTGAACACACCCTGCGTAGTGTCCCTTGCTCTTATATCAACAGTGGCCCTATAGGTATCCCAGTTAATCTTTCTTGGAATCCTATATAGATCACGCCTTTTTCCTAAAAAAATTTAGACTGAATAATATCCTACTGTGGTCTGAAAATGTTAGTCCTTGCCCACCCCTTGCTAAAATGCAAGGTCTTACCTTATCCTCTGTGACAGGGACATACAATATGTAGCCCGTTAGTCTTAATCCACAAACCCTATTTTTATTAATACAGGGTTCTTGGATAGGAGCCATGTCTACTTTCGACCTATTGAGGTGTATTACCAGTTCGGCCGTGGCTGCCTCACTATGGTGCAGGTTTATCTGCACCACCAGCCTTCTTAAGATCATCCGACTTATTGAATCTAAATCTGACAGTCCCCAAGCCGAACTTCACAACACCCCCCAAAAATCTGTCGTATCCTTAGCGATTTCTGGCGGGTTACTCTCTATTGCGATGCGAAAGCAATTACGATGCGAAAGCTAAATGCGATGATATGCAAACTGGGTACTTTCTATTTCTTTCGCAAAACCTTTCGCAAAATTGTTTGAAAAAGTGGCAACACGGACATTGCAAAAGAAAATATGGCAAAGGTTGGCAGGACTGAAATATCAAAATATATTAAAAAAACGACATTTAAAAGCAAAATTTAAGAAAAAGTGAAGTGTAACAGTTTTTAATTGAAAACAAAGTGATGGGTTCTGTAGCGTTATGGTTTTATGAAGACAACGACCATGTATAACGAGTTGCAGTACGAGTCATAGGAGATAGTTCCGGTACACTTTCCTTAAATGACCACAGGTAAAAAAATCTGTAGCGGAATATGTTATTAAATACATATTGCTTTATTTTAACTTTCTACATAATTTGCGTTTCTGTATGTTCTAAACTCTGTTCAACACTAGCTAAAAGTTTATAAAACTTGCCGCTATATTAAAATTACTTGGCCAAGGTGGATACCAACATCAAATTAGCCATTACCATACCTTGGGAACATAGCAGCAGTCAATGACCAGTCGCTTAAAAGAGCTTTACGTAGCGATTGAGAAAATACAAAAGTGAGGGGGACTATCACCTGTGCTGGAGATGCTTAATTTATTTTTACGCATTTTCACTTGGTGTGATTTTTTAAATCAAATATAAATACATACATACACACATACATGTGCAATATTATAGGTACTTTAGTATCACATTTCATTATAAACATAACTTTTTTCCAACCAGTTATATCCCTTACCGGAGTCCGTTAGAATTAAGGTCGTCTGTCAATTTTGTCCACAAATTATTTGCGGCTTATTTGCCATTTGCTCACATGCAATCTACTAAAATTTTAAACTACCATTGTTTTGTTTGTAATTTTTTGGCTTTTTACCTAAAAACTACGATTTAGACATAAATATTTTGCTTTTATAAAAGGTTTGTTTATCAAAATTCCATAGAAAATTTGGTCAATAAACCTCTTATAAAACAAAAATATTTTTTATGAATAAGACAGTCAATATATAAATATTTTTTTTCAACGTACTTACATGTTGTTCTCACTTTGCATTTGGTATTTAGCTAAAGCAAGATATTTGCGTTATCGATCGATTTTGACAGGCGCTTTCGCATTATAGAGTACGGTGATACCAGACTTGCAAAAGGGAAAATAAAACATGCGAAACGTAAGTGCGCAATCGCATTGGAGACTACCAATCGTTCGGTTTCATACCATTTTTCTTTCGCATCGTAATAGAGAGTAACCCTTCTGATCTACAGCAAACCAAAGATCTTTACCCGCATTCTCTCTACAATCCATTGAGGCCAAAGGCTTCCATTGATTAGTCCAGAGAGGCGAGTTCTGTACTGCCAGTACCGACAGTATGGTTTCCATCGATCTGACGGGTTGTGGAAACCACGCTGTCCCCACTGCCCGGAGAAGCAGATATGAGGCTAAAACTACCTACAGTTTTGCCTCCGGGCGAAGATTGTCAGCGACGGTTTTTAGAAAATCAAATGATTTCTTATTACCGCAGTTAAGAAGTTTGACACCACTCATCCAGTCCGTACCATGGAATTGTAATTCCTACTACTTTTCTACCCCCGCTAGTCCGATTTTATCGATGAGCCTACCTTCAACCAGCTGTCACAGTTCAGTATTGATCTTCCCATCCGGAAGGTCACATTCCTGGCTTGTCGGCTTCATGACTTTCTTTAATGTGGAGGGTATGCCCACGGTTGCCAGAAATGCAGATTTATCTGGATTTTGCAGATTTTTACCCTCCAAAAAGACGAAATCCAGATTTGAAGATTTTTGGGCTAAAAACGCAGATTTTTTAACTCCAAATATAGTTACATTTTTTTTAAATTTTCCTAATACTGATACTACTTCTTGTTTCTTTATGTGTGAACTACTCATAGTTTAGAGAGTTAAAAATTTTGAACTTAGGAGGATCATTAAAGAAAACGAAGAAGTAACTTTGGCAAGCTTCTAGAAACGAATATCTGATATAAAGCCAGATTATTCTGACTATATGCATTTCGATTCTCCTTGAGAAAGACGGGTGTTCCACACGCAAAGTTTACTTTGCAAAATCTTGAGTTTGTAGGAGATAAGGGAAAAGAGATCTCATTCTATATTATTTTCTCTTCAAGGCTTTGCAAAATAAACTTTGCGTTTGGAAAAGCCGCCAAACTTATCAATTGACTTCAACTAATGCGGCAGTTTGAAAGTTATTTTAATAAATTTTTTTCTAAAAAATTTAAATAAAATACATTTTAAACTGAGTTTAAATTTATGAATATGGGTTGATGATCCATATTTATGTAAATCGTTTGAATAAAATATAAAAAATGTTGCTTTAAAGATTTTTTGAAGATTTTAAAAATAAAATGCAGATTTTGCAGATTTTTTCGTGAAAAATTTTTGAATTATGCAGATTTTATCCTTAGAAATTCTGGCAACACTGGGTATGCCAAATCTTGCTCTCTTCGAAAACTCCTTTTGGAATCAATAAGAAGGCTAGCTGGCTTGACAGCATTCTCCTTACTAAGTAACTGTGCCTTATCAGCCCCAACCATCGAGTACCTGATTCCATTGGCAAAAAAGGCACTGCCAATTCCCTTTTTGCTATCTTATTTTTGGAGCTATGTGGCCGTCGATACAGCCTCTACACTCTTGCGAGGTGTAGCCTGGATTCCGTCGATACTCACATCCTTCTCCAAAGAAGATGATCTACACTAACAGGGTCGTAATGCCCCCTTACCCACTGAGTCACTTATTTGTGTGATTTTCCTCTCTTCGTCTGACCCCAGTGGCAGATCTCCCAGCTTATCACTGACCCTGCAGCTAAGTCACCCGATGAAGCATTGAATTCATCAACTTCCTCCATTTCGTTGAGTAACTGACTCTCCTGCGTGAGCAACTCGTCTCCCCACAACGTATTGTCCGTTCAGTCAATGCCATGGTCATAACACCCATATTATCTAAAGCTAGAATTTGCATCATAGACCTTAAATTCGGTACATAAATAAATCTAAATCAGTGATCATCCAGAAAAATCTAAAATCCTGGAAGTTTTAATCGGGGGCTTGGACACGCACTTTAAACTAGAAATTAAGAATTTAAATTAAGAAGTGAGTTACGAACTGGATAAATTAGAAAGCACAAAGTGTTATATAAGGGACGAAAAGCCACGTTCATAAAAAGTTATCGTAATACTATACGGTAGAGAATTGAAATTCTGCAAAGAAATATGCTTAGGTAAGTTACCAACTAGAAAAAATTAAAACACAAACTCTATTGAAACATTGCATGCACATTGCTCTTGTGCTAGCCTTTAATTTTGCGTTTTCAAAAGTACTTTATCTAAGCCGACTTTAGGCAGGGTCACTCCCACTAAAATTTACGCTATATTTTACATATTTCTACACAGATGACTCTTTAAAAAATTCGTACATTACTGGGTCTTTGTAATGACACAATACTGCACCCATCACACTTTAACCCATTATTTTATGTAGTCATTATGAATAAAAATATAGCAGAAGAGAAATTTTATGTTTAAAAAGCTTCATTAAAGAAAACCTTTCAAAAAGTACTCAGATTCTCACAAAAACATAAATGTGATTTCGGCCATCAAAAGTAGTGAGATAAAAATGTTGACCAAGCTCGTGTTTGGCACAATATCTATCCGTGAAAGTAAGTAAGGTTGTCATATAATTTCTAGATAATCTGCTAACTTGGCAACTCTACTGTCTAATTCTTGTCTTTTTCCAAAAGTGTTAATTTGTCGCATAGTGTAATAATTCAAAATAAGTTCACAAAATGTTAGGCTATCAACCCACTCGTACTTTTGCCCTAAGTAGAATATATTTTCGCACATATCAAACACTTTGCCTTTTCTTATTCAAAAACGGAAAAATAATTCCAAATACTGCTGGTTGTGATTAAATTTTCATACTTATGCCAACTAATTAATAGAATCGCTTTCCGCTAAAATTGTAATGCTTCGTTTATAATGCTTACTCGCTTATTTTTATTTCATATTTGCTTAAAATAATTCATTTGCGTGTTTTTGACGGTTGATAATCATAAACTTGATTCGTAAAATGTTTGTTTGTTTTAAATATTAGCGACAGCGACATTTTAGCGACAGCAAATGCAAATGGCAAAAGTAAGCAAAAGTAATTTGCGAATGCGAATACTCGTTTCCTGATGAATATCGTTACCTTAACATGGAAAGGCTCTTAATTTTTTTCCAAGTCGAGTTTTTTGTATAGTTCGATAGAAGAACAATTTTATATGGAAAAAATTTATATTAGAAAAAACAAAACACATAAAAATTTTTTGCAGGGCATAGCGTTGCTTTTTACAAAATAAGGGCCTAAATATATCAAAAAATATAAAAATCTAAATTTCCAAAAAATAATGTTGTGTTGTTGTGTCATTGTGACAGGAAAGTGTTCCATCCCTAAATAATGACAATACGGCAAAATCATCTACATCAACAACTAATTTTGATATAATGACACTTAGTGTGATTTGTTTTAGCAATTGTGTGACTTGGTTTTTCGTATTGGATGATCGAAAAATTATTCTTTTCGATAAGGCTAGGGCTTAATATGCGCTCTACCAAAATATTATACTGTACTCTGCATTCCAGTTTACAGAAGCAGGATTCAAGTTGGTTTAAAAATTTCGTGCGCATGCATGAAGACAGAAAATGTTGACTTTAGGAGTGAGGTTGGCAGTGGTACTCGTTATTTTGCCATAGACGACAACTTTCATGTCTTATGAACCAATTTTTGGGAAGCTAAGCAACATGTCGCGACAGTGACTAAGAGTCAAAGAGACCTGTAAAGATCATCCTGATCACATAAGAGTGGCCCAATATTTCAAAAGGTTTCGATAAACCTTGGAAACCTTCCTAATTTGTGTGGGGCACACTTGACCTTCGTCGTCATGTCATGCGTCCAGGATGCTTGAATCTTTCTCACACTCTTCTATAAAGAAAATGGAGTTTTTTTTTTCGTTTTCCATACTTTTAAATTTTTATATTCTTTCGGTATGTACTCAATATTACAAAATGCCAACACGCTGACGTTTTATTTTTTTGTCTGCAATGTTGTAAACTTGTCTACATTAGATGCGTAAGCAGTTTGTAAGGTAATGCCATACAACGAAAAATATCGAAAATGTTCTCACTAGTATACACTTTTATTTGCCATATCACAAAATGCCATGGTGTGTACTTCGCATAACTTACAAAACTTTTTATTGAAAATTTAGTTAGATGTACACACTAAATAATATAATTATACTTAGGCTAATAAAAATATAAATCAAATAGGCAATTAAAATTATTAAGACATTTTATTTTAGTGTCTCGTTTCTTTAAGCAATGTGAGAAATTTTCGTTTGGAAAATTGTTATTGTCCTGCGAAACACAGGCTGATTAAGAAAAAACTGTATTTGTTGATAATTTTTTCCAAGTTTATTTAAGTTTTTATATGAATAACCCTGATTAAATTGGACAACCAATATAATTATTTAATTTTTCTCGATGCGAGAACTTCTCACAAGTTATACAAACGAGGCACTGATTTCAATCAATAAAATTAAATTATTAACTCATATAAGCAAAACATTTAATTAATTAACTTTATGCAAATTATTGATGTGACCTAAAAAATGTTACTCTGCTTTTTGTGTCTACATATAATATTTCGTTGAGTAAGATTATTTTAAGTTATTCCACATAAGTAATCTTATATTATAACCAAAATAACAAACCCATAACATGACGAAAACAACGTTAGCACTGAAATAAAAGCAGAAAAAAAAGAATCGTCAGCCATTTAAATAGAGGATGAAAGTCTTGGGGTTAATTCATTCGTTGTCCCGAGTACTAACTGCACAGTAGGTAATTTGACCCGAAATCTTGGCCAAAAATAGCCTTTTACAACAACATAATAATGTTTTTTGTTAATAATGTTTGATTAAGAATGTATGTATCGAAGCAACTGCATACAGTAAGCCCCGGTTAATTACCTCATCAAGAATATCATGTTTTTTGGGGTAATTATCCGGGAAAGGTATTAAAGCGCAGACGTTTAATTACCTCATATACAAAGGTTTTTATGAGAATACGCGTAAATATCTTAAGAAATGCATTTATCTGAACTCACTGTGGTATGCAGTATTTAAAATAATTTGAAATAAAATGTACATACATATGTATGTATGTATATCTTAAAATAAAACGTTTTATTATACCAAAAACAATTCATATGACGATAAATTCAGTAAAGTGCGACTTTCACTCGCACGTTCCCTACGTTCGGTTTTGAACATTTTGTTTATATGGCGTTTTTAGCGGTTTTTTCAGTTAAAACAATTTATTTTTTGTTGTGTCGCTTTTTTCTCCTTTTGGCGGTTGTTTTCGATTGCTGGCGTTTGTTTCATTCTGGCAACTTTTCATTTTGACGATTTTTTTCATTTGGATTTTTCCGGCTTTTCGCGTTTTTGGTGATTTTTTTTTTATTGTCTTTGGCAATTTTTTTCGGTTTGACGATTTTATAATTTTGGGATTTTTTACTTTTACCGTTTTTGAAAATTTCAAGAGTTTGGCTCCACCTGTAATTTAGAATTATTTAAATTTTACTGTTAATTGTTGTAGTCTATATAAAAATACACTAACCTTACAAATTTCAAGTGCATATACATACAATTGTATGTATATTACATGGGATTTAACATTTTCCGTTTCTCGTTTTGGAACACCCTTTAATTTTTTGCTTTCATGTACTTGTTGTTGAAGCTGCCAAGAATCTACTCACTCTGTCTAAATTTCAGGTCCGTAGCTCTTACGGTTCCCTAGAAAATAGCCTGTGACGGGCAGACAGACAGACGGACAGCGTAGCAAAAACAATAGGGTTCCCTTTCACCTTTCGTGTGCGAAACCCTAAAAAGAAATACATAAGGTGCATGTTTTCAATTGCAGAGTTGCAAAACTATGTACTTAGATAGTTTTGGGCAAATAATTGATTAGATTTTAGGGGTAATTTCATTTTGGGGTAAAATAATTCTGGGTTATTATCCAAAATGGGTAATTAAACGAAACTTAATTAAGCATGGACTTGTGCGTGGAAATTAGTGTGGAAAAACGGGGATTCAATATTTGGGGTGAATAAGCGACAAAGCTATTTAACCGATGGGTAATTAAACGGTGTATACTGTATTTGGTTTTTGTAAAAATAAACATCATATTTATGCGTAATCGAAGTTGACATTTGAAAGCAAAGTGTTCAGGTCAGCACAAAAAATGTAATTTTGATATAAATTAAAACGTTTTTTATGATTTATTAAACAAAAAGAAGAAAATTTTGATTAACATGAGGAAGAGAGGGGATAGTAAGTAATTGAAAAAACCAAAATATTTTGTTAGGTGTTATTGGTTTCATCAATAAAACGTGCAATTCTAACTTAACCTCAAGTAAATGAGTTTTCCATAAACATAAACTTCCTATAAGCTTTTGATGGCGTTATCCGTGAACTGACGAGTTTTTCCTTAAAAAAAAGTGCTAGAATTAATTTTTTGTTATTTTTCGTTTCGGTTTTTGATTTATATAATTTTCCTTCAGGAAGCAATCTCCTGCAGCTGAGTGGTACCGATGCTAGCCTCTCAATCCAGAGGTCATGGGTTCGATTCCCGCCATAGACGCTGGGCGTTTTCTGCAGTTTGTTTAAAAAAAATGAAGCCCTAAGCAGCAGGCAAATTTAATTTATGTACATAATGTTTCAAAACAAGATTTGGCTTCGTTGAAGCAGAAGGTAGACACGTTTTGTAGAAATTTCTCGCTAACGTGGCACAAAGTCCGTGAAAAATTAACGACTTTTCCAAGCTAGTTTTCCCTATATGATTTATACACAATTTTGTTAGCCCCATTGCGTATTATTGCGTATTTTCATCGTGCCGAATTGCAAGTAATTTATCCGTTCGTTTTCGAGATAACAATTTTTTAACCTTTTTCATCATATGGTGGTAACCCGTAAAAATTTACTCTATTACAAAAATCAAAACACAAACCCTCATACCTAAATAAGGGCGGCAAGCGTCGCGTTAGCAGCAGGGTACGTATTTTCAGTACAATCAAATAATATTTTCACATTTAAATGTACTGAAAATACATACCCTGCTGCTAACGCGACGCTTGCCGCCCTTATTTAGGTATGAGGGAAAGATGTGCGTGCACGCAAAGAAAAGATATGGTTGTAAAATGGTTGAGAAAACAATATTATGTTCTCTGAAACAAATGTGTGGTCGTTGAAAACTAGTTATTGTTATTTTAAACATTAATTTCGTTACGATAAACTCAGTAGTGTTTGAATTTAATAAGTACATTGTTATATTCATAGAAACTGCAATATGGTTAGAGTTTAACAATAAAAAAGAATCGTCAGCCATTTAAATAGAGGATGAAAGTCTTGGGGTTAATTCATTCGTTGTCCCGAGTACTAACTGCACAGTAGGTAATTTGACCCGAAATCTTGGCCAAAAATAGCCTTTTACAACAACATAATAATGTTTTTTCTTAATAATGTTTGATTAAGAATGTATGTATCGAAGCAACTGCATACAGTAAGCCCCGGTTAATTACCTCATCAAGAATATCATGTTTTTTGGGGTAATTATCCAGGAAAGGTATTAAAGCGCAGACGTTTAATTACCTCATATACAAAGGTTTTTATGAGAATACGCGTAAATATCTTAAGAAATGCATTTATCTGAACTCACTGTGGTATGCAGTATTTAAAATAATTTGAAATAAAATGTACATACATATGTATGTATGTATATCTTAAAATAAAACGTTTTATTATATACCAAAAACAATTCATATGACGATAAATTCAGTAAAGTGCGACTTTCACTCGCACGTTCCCTACGTTCGGTTTTGAACATTTTGTTTATATGGCGTTTTTAGCGGTTTTTTCAGTTAAAACAATTTATTTTTTGTTGTGTCGCTTTTTTCTCCTTTTGGCGGTTGTTTTCGATTGCTGGCGTTTGTTTCATTCTGGCAACTTTTCATTTTGACGATTTTTTTCATTTGGATTTTTCCGGCTTTTCGCGTTTTTGGTGATTTTTTTTTTATTGTCTTTGGCAATTTTTTTCGGTTTGACGATTTTATAATTTTGGGATTTTTTACTTTTACCGTTTTTGAAAATTTCAAGAGTTTGGCTCCACCTGTAATTTAGAATTATTTAAATTTTACTGTTAATTGTTGTAGTATATATAAACATACACTAACCTTACAAATTTCAAGTGTATATACATACAATTGTATGTATATTACATGGGATTTAACATTTTCCGTTTCTCGTTTTGGAACACCCTTTAATTTTTTGCTTTCATGTACTTGTTGTTGAAGCGGCCAAGAATCTACTCACTCTGTCTAAATTTCAGGTCCGTAGCTCTTACGGTTCCCTAGAAAATAGCCTGTGACGGGCAGACAGACAGACGGACAGCGTAGCAAAAACAATAGGGTTCCCTTTCACCTTTCGTGTGCGAAACCCTAAAAAGAAATACATAAGGTGCATGTTTTCAATTGCAGAGTTGCAAAACTATGTACTTAGATAGTTTTGGGCAAATAATTGATTAGATTTTAGGGGTAATTTCATTTTGGGGTAAAATAATTCTGGGTTATTATCCAAAATGGGTAATTAAACGAAACTTAATTAAGCATGGACTTGTGCGTGGAAATTAGTGTGGAAAAACGGGGATTCAATATTTGGGGTGAATAAGCGACAAAGCTATTTAACCGATGGGTAATTAAACGGTGTATACTGTATTTGGTTTTTGTAAAAATAAACATCATATTTATGCGTAATCGAAGTTGACATTTAAAAGCAAAGTGCTCAGGTCAGCACAAAAAATGTAATTTTGATATAAATTAAAACGTTTTTTATGATTTATTAAACAAAAAGAAGAAAATTTTGATTAACATGAGGAAGAGAGGGGATAGTAAGTAATTGAAAAAACCAAAATATTTTGTTAGGTGTTATTGGTTTCATCAATAAAACGTGCAATTCTAACTTAACCTCAAGTAAATGAGTTTTCCATAAACATAAACTTCCTATAAGCTTTTGATGGCGTTATCCGTGAACTGACGAGTTTTTCCTTTAAAAAAAAGTGCTAGAATTAATTTTTTGTTATTTTTCGTTTCGGTTTTTGATTTATATAATTTTCTTTCAGACAGCCTCAGCTTGTAATGTAACGAAGTTTTTACTGTTTAAATTTGGGAAAATAATAAAAAGGAAGTAATCCCCTGCAGCTGAGTGGTACCGATGCTAGCCTCTCAATCCAGAGGTCATGGGTTCGATTCCCGCCATAGACGCTGGGCGTTTTCTGCAGTTTGTTTAAAAAAAATGAAGCCCTAAGCAGCAGGCAAATTTAATTTATGTACATAATGTTTCAAAACAAGATTTGGCTTCGTTGAAGCAGAAGGTAGACACGTTTTGTAGAAATTTCTCGCTAACGTGGCACAAAGTCCGTGAAAAATAAACGACTTTTCCAAGCTAGTTTTGCCTATATGGTTTATACACAATTTTGTTAGCCCCATTGCGTATTTTCATCGTGCCGAATTGCAAGTAATTTATCCGTTCGTTTTCGAGATAATAATTTTTTAACCTTTTTCATCATAAAATTTGCTCTATTACAAAAATCAAAACACAAACCCTCATACCTAAATAAGGGCGGCAAGCGTCGCGTTAGCAGCAGGGTACGTATTTTCAGTACAATCAAATAATATTTTCACATTTAAATGTACTGAAAATACGTACCCTGCTGCGTAGGGTACGTATTTTCAGGGTATGAGGGAAAGATGTGCGTGCTCATGCAAAATTTTATATTCCTAATTTTAGCCATATCGGACCAAAACTTTGGTTGAAACAAATTTTGCCCAAAAAAATGGGTCAAATTACCCAATGTGCAATGGCCTTCCAAATGTAGTGTGTTGTGTGTGAGTGAGTGTACGTACATATTTTAACTGGTAACAAAGCGTATATATGTACATATGTATGTATGTATATTCAAGTTATCTGTAGAGTGTGTTTAAACAAATTACTTTGATTTTGTGCTGGTTCAGATAGTGGCGGTTGTGGCGGTGACAGTGTATAAATTGTTTCGATGAATCAAAATATTTGTTTTAAATATATGGGGATAGTATGACTTCTAAAGTTAAATACATAGAAGAATGTATTATATGTGTGTCTAGTGAATTAATTTGGATTAGTCGCGACGACTATTTGTTATCCGAGAAAGGAATCAAAAACTGTAAACTATTTATTTTTTACTTCTAAAAACACTAAAATGTTGGGTTGTGTGCAAAGATGTGAATATGTGTACTTTGATTTATAGCAAATACTATAAAGTTGAATACATATTTCAATGACTACAGTATGTTATATGATTTACATATTTATGCATGTACACTATATGTATATGAATTAGAAAAGGGAGCGAAACAATAGCCATGCCGCCCCTAAGATTATCTATGTACATACACATGTAGGTTAAAATTAATTAAAATTGTAAATTCTGTAATATTTTGTTGATTGAGGTTTTAAATCAATTTACTTTCATAAAATAATATTAAAAAGAGTGCATAGGTATTGATTTAATTTTATTTACGTCCATACAAATATACGAGTACCAGGTATAATTATAATAAAATGTATGTAGGAGAACATGGAAATAAAATATCCTGGACAATTTAAAATATTCCTGACGATCCACAATGGCGTGAAATTCAAAAAAGTGGTAAAAAACTATTAACTCTTAAACCACGTAGCCGATTTCGATGATAACAATTGATTTCAATAGATGATGTTTTATACATATTTTTGAGGCGCTATATTTAGAGGAACCCGGTTGGCAGACAATCTAGGTCCAAAAAAATTCAAAGTTGGAAACTGCGGGTGTTGTAGCTACCAGTATTCACCAATCTGAATAATTTTGCTACCATTTTATCTCTTATAGTTTTAAAGTTATTGGACTTACAATTTGCTTTTCGACCATGAGTTTCTTTGGTGCATTACTTTCTTATTATTTAACATAAATCGTTTTGTATTATTGTTTTTCAAAGACGACTTTATGCAAATTGATAGGCAGAATAAAAAATAAAACCAATTTTGTATTTCAAATACGAGGGCGGTTCGGAAACTTCTTAGCCTAGCACAAAAAGCGCGGTATAAACAGAAAAAAGTTAAATGTTTTGGAAACTTCCATCTCTGCTATGAACACATGTTAAATTTTGTTTCGATCTGGCAACTCCTTCACATAGAAACAGGTGTTCACAAAAGACGCATCCGCGATTTTTTAACAATGGAAAATATTTACATAAAAAAGGTTTATCGGGACAAGAAATTCGTAATGATATGGTGAATGTGTTAGGCGAAAGTGCTCCTTCATATGCAACAGTAAAAAGTGGGTTGCTGAATTTAAACGTGGTCGTAAAAGCATTGAAGATGAACCACGTAGTGGACGTCCAAAAACAGTAACAACAACAGAAATTGTAGCCAAAGTGCATGATATGGTATTAAATGATCGACGAATAAAAGTGCGTGAAATAGCTAATATCATGGGCATCTCAAATGATCAAGTCCATTTAATTTTGCATGAAGAACTACAGATGAAAAAGCTTTCTGCAAGATGGGTGCCGCATTTGTTAACAGTCGACCAAAAACGCATAAGAATGAACATTTCTCAAGCTTTTTTGGATCGTTTTAAGCGAAATAAAATGGATTTTAAGCGTCGTTTCATAACTGTTGATGAGACATGGATCTACCACTATACTCCAGAGACAAAAGAACAATCCAAACAATGGACTGAAGCTGGAGGAAGTGCCCCAAAGAAGGCAAAAACAATTCAATCGGCTGGTAAGGTTATGGCAACGGTTTTTTGGGACTTCAAAGGTATTTTATTGATTGACTATCTGCAAAAGGGTAAAACAATAAATTCAGAGTACTATTGCAACCTTTTGGATCAATTAAATGTACAAATTCGAGAAAAACGTCCTGGCTTACAACACAAAAAAATAATTTTTCATCAAGACAACGCACCAGCGCACAAGAGTGTTTTAACAATGGCTAAAATCAACGAATTAAAGTACGAGTTGCTTGACCACCCACCTTATTCTCCTGATTTGGCTCCCAGTGACTTTTACCTGTTCCCACATCTAAAAAAATTCCTTGCTGGCAAGCGTTTTACCTCAAATGAAGATGCAATTACAGTTGTAAACCACTATTTTGAAGACCTTGAGGAAAACTATTTTAATCAAGGGATAGAATTGCTAGAAAAGCGTTGGACTAAGTGTATTGAAGTTTCAGGAGATTATAGTGAAAAATAAAAATATTTTTGAAAAACTAACTATTCTCTTTCATTGATAGGCTAAGAAGTTTCCGAACCGCCCTCGTATTATAGAAATTTGGATTTTTCAAAAAATTAAATTTTTTGCGACAAAGTATTCTTAGTGTTTAAAAACTTATAACACATTTAATAAAAAATTTTTATGTTTCTAAAATATGAGATTTTAAGAAAGACTATAAAATAAATTTTATGAATTTTTTCAAGTGCACCTACTTCCAGCATTATACTATAGGTCAATGTGTGTGAAATTAAAACCGGTATTAAAACCAAATTCTGAAAAAATTTCTTCAAAATTTAATTTTACCCCATTATCGACCAAAAATTAACACTTTAATAAATACAGTACATATATCCATTAATAAATTTTAATTTTAACAAACATTAGCTTATTTTTTAAATTTAGTTTATTTGGTAAATTTAAATTAAAAAAACCCTTCAATTGCATTAATTTAATCAACAGTTCAGTTGTTTTCATACAAATATTAACTACTAACAAGTAAGAGTTCTATATTTGGCTGTGCCGAATCTTATATACCCTTTACCAACGTATGTATATGTAGTATGCAGATACATACACAAGTACGTACACACATATTTGTTTTGTGATAAAATTTATAATTTTTTGTTATAGTGCAATTTTTAGTAAGTGACCTCTTGGTTTTTTTCGACTAAAGAATTTGCTTGAGTAAAGATCTTCCTAAAATATGCAATATGTTTAACTAAAAAAATAAATATTTTTGGTTATTTTTTTACCCAATTATTTTTAATTTCCAACCCTGGAACCATAATTTAAATTTTTCTGGTTTTAATACGAGTACTAATTTATTTCTTTCTAAAATATAGAATATATATAATTATCAAAAAATAACTAGCTTTATTTAATTAGTTTTATGTATTAAACAAAGTGTACTTTTTCCAACCCTGGAATCATCATTTTAGATTTTTTTGGTTCCTTATATCAGTCTTGTTCTTTAAAAAATATATAAAATATGTTAAGAGAACAAAGAAAAAAAGAAATAAGGAAAATACTAGTTTTATTTAGTTACTTTAATATCAAAATAAATTCAGTAAAGTGCTACTTTGACTCGCGCACGAAGGGTTCCGTACATTCGGTTTTGGGAAATTTTTTAATGTGGCGGTTTTGCTTCTTTGAATTTTATTTTTCAGTTTAAACGATTTTTTTAGTTTTTCATTTTGGCGATTTTTTTTCATTTAGACGATTTATTTTCTGTTTCTGGGGGGGTTTTTTTATTTTAACGATTTTTTTCATTTTGGCGATTTTTTCCGGTTTTGGAATTTTTTTATTTTGGCAATTTTTTAATTTTGGCGATTTTTTTTATTTGGCTATTTTTTTATGTTTTTGGGGTTTTTTTCATTTTGGCGATTTATTTTTATTTTGGCCATCTTTTTTTATGTTTTTGGGTTTTTTAGTTTTAGCGGTTTTTTTAATTTGGCGAATTTTCCGGTTTTTCGCGATTTATTTTAGTCTTAGAAACTTTTTTTAATTTGGTCTTTTTAGGGTTCCGTACACCAAAGGTGAAAATGGAACCCTATTGTTTTCGTTACGCTGTCCGTCTGTCCGTCTGTCCGTCTGGCCGTCTGTCCGTCTGTCCGTCTGTCCGTCTGTCCGTCTGTCCGTCACAGGGTATTTTCTCGGGAACCGTAAGAGCTACGGACCTGAAATTTGGACACAGTGTGTAGACCCTTGGCCGCTACAACAACAAATACATGAGAGTTGGAAATTAAAGGGTGTGCCAAAACGAGCAACGAAAAATGCTAAAATCCAATGTAATATACATACAATTGTATGTATGTATGTATATTAGATGGGACCCTTGGCCGCTACAACAACAAATACATGAGAGTTGGAAATTAAAGGGTGTGCCAAAACGAGCAACGAAAAATTTTAAAATCCCATGTAATATACATACAATTGTATGTATGTATGTATATTACATGGGACCCTTGGCCGCTACAACAACAAATACATGAGAGTTGGAAATTAAAGGGTGTGCCAAAACGAGCAACGAAAAATTTTAAAATCCTATCTAATATACACACAATTGTATGTTTATGCACTTGAAATTTGTAAAGTTCGTGTATTTTTATACAGACTACAACAACTAACACTAAAATTTAAAAAAATTTAATTAAAGGGTGTACCATCAGTTAATGTAATTTCGACTATGTAATTTTGAAAACTTGCTGTATCTTGGAAACCGTAAGAGCAAACTTCCTGAAATTTTCAAACACGGTAAAACAAAAAAATCTCAAAATTATAAAATCGCCAAACCGAAAAAAAATCGTTAAAATCAAAAAAAAATCGCCAAAACGAAAAAAAGCACCAAATTAAAAAAAATTTCTAAATCGAAAATAAATCGCGAAAAACCGAAAAAATCGCCAAAATGAAAAAATCGCCAAAATGAAAAAAAATCGCCTAAATGAAAAAATCGCCAAAATGAAAAAAAATCGCCAAAATGAAAAAAAACGCCAAAATGAAAAAAAAAATCGCCAAAATGAAAAAAATTGTCAAAATTAAAAAAAAAATCGCCAAAATTAAAAAAAATCGCCAAAATTTAAAAAATCGTTAAAACGAGAAAAAAAAGAAAAATAATAAAAAAAAAACACTATTTCAGCTGAAAAAACGTAAAAAACACTGTATTAAAAAATGCTCAAAGCCCAACGTACGGAACCCTTCGTGCGCGAGTCAAAGTCGCACTTTACTGAATTTATTTTTTGTTTTGGCAATTTTTTTTCGGTTTGGCGATTTTATAATTTTTTAATTTTTTAGTTTTACCGTTTTTGAATATTTCAAGAGTTTTACTCTCACGATTTCCAAGATACAGCAAGTTGTCAAAATTACATAGTCAAAATTGCATGGAACACCCTTTAATTTAAATTTTTGGAAATTTTAGTGTTAATTGTTGTAGTCTGTATAAAAATACACTAACCTTACAAATTTCAAGACAGCGCATAGAGAACGGGACCTAAAGGTAAAAAAATCAATTTTCACTTTTTTTTTATGTGGACAACATCTGAGCATCAAATGAGACCGATCCCATGCCCCAAAAGTGTTCCCTCCCACAGATATGCGCGTTTTATGAAATTGAAGTCGACGACTCTAAGCGCAAATAGAAAGGGACCTAACGGTAAAATTTATTTATTTTCATTTATTTGTTTATTTTTTTTCCTTATGAACAATTTAAAAAAATAAAAAAATAATTTTAATCGACGGTTCTTGCGAATTGGTTCCTTAGAAGTTGACGATACCGGTCCTTTATTTTTGTTCGATTTCTTCTTAACGTCTGCTGCCTCCACTGCTTGAGGATTGTCCACTTCCACCGAATCTTCCTCTTCGTTTCCTTTTCCAGAGACCGAAGGAAGAGGAGCAACCGAATCTTTTTTGAATCGTCAAAACATAAACACCGGATCTCTTTATACAAGTACCATTGACGCTTCATCGATAACCCTGGTGACGGAATTATAATTGATTTGTGATCGAAACTGGTATTGTTACTCAGATGTATGCTTTCATTTATGCTGGCTGAATTCGCAAACTGGTGACTGAGCAATAAATACAAAGTGATGATACTTCGATATTCCAATTAAAAAGTATTCGTCCCATTTTCTCCACTCAACAACATGCTCACTTGAGTTTGGAAGTCGAATAGGTACAGGAACATTAAATCCATTAGAAGATGATTTTCTAACACAATCAACTACATCCATGAAGCACTCGACATTAGTTTGGGCATATTTTGATTTGAAAACTCCGAATAAACGATCAGGTGAAAACTTTGTATGTCCGCTTAACAAAAAGTTCAATTCAACTGACTCACATCTGGATGTATCGACAAGGTGTTGTAAATATCGTATAATCGCATTGTTTTTATTTTGTGAAACACAGTTATCAGCGAATATCACTAATTTTTTAGTTGAATGCACTTCTCGTAGGTAGTAATCAAGCATTGATATTACTGAATTCGAACCTTTTCCAATGGAATCGCTTTCGTCAATACAGAAGATGTATTGAACATTTTGACGTTCATTTGTAATTCCAAATGAACGTCGCTGTTTGCGACCTGATTTAAAGTATGCAGTTCCTATTTGCTGTGGACGCGACGGAAAGCTAACATTTTGAGCATAATCCATAGATATTACTAGATAACCCTCCTCTAAAATACCTGGATACATGGCATTTGGATCAGGCTTGACTAATGTTCGCAAGTCGTTATAGTACTCTCGCTGAGTGCTGGCAGATTGGAAATGATCAGAATACACTTTCAATGCTGCTTTTTTTACAGCATCTTTTGCAATATTTCGACACAATTCCCACAAATCGTATGCCGGCTTCATAGTGACGATGTAGGCACAATATTTCTTTCACAGCGTTTGGAAAGTGCAGAGTTTTACGCTTTTACCACCCGGTTCGACGCTGTTGGTGTATCTAGTGTAAACAGAAGTCTTACTTTCAGTAGTTAAAAGTTTCAATAAACGATAATCACGATGATTTGGTTGACGTCCAGGTAAAGTGATAGCAACAGTTTCAGCAAAACGGCAGATAAATGAAAAATTTTTTTTTCCAAAGTAGTTAAAGCATCTGTACGATTAATTTTATTCGTCATGCTATGTTTGCGTGGATAAACACCATTTTTGTCGTAATGTTCGATTAGATTTTTGTAGCGTTGAATTCCCATTGTATACAGGAAGAAGTAGATATCACGGCATATCGGCAAACTTCGAAAATAATATATCTGATTGTACCGTTTCTTCATAGCTCGCCATCGATCACCAACTTTTGACCTGAGCAT
This sequence comes from Tachina lurida, assembly GCA_944452675.1. NCBI lineage: Eukaryota > Metazoa > Arthropoda > Insecta > Diptera > Tachinidae > Tachina > Tachina lurida. Next base: position 45,000,848 of record OX101754.1, read on the forward strand.
TGCATCGTCACGGTGAGCTGCCAGATGTGCGAGAATAATTAAATCTTGGGATTCTTTATCTAAATTCATGAAAGACGTACGAAAATCCACAGCCATCTTCTTAGGGATCACTTCATTGCAATGATTTGAACAACACGGAGGTATTTTTGAACCATACAGTCGAGCAACTAACTACCTTTTCTTCAAGTAAATCAAGATCAGATTTATCAAGGTACATATTATCGGTATCATCTTCAGAGTCACTATCCGATAATTCTGAGAAGTGATCGTCATCATCCTCGTCATCAGGGAAGCGACAAAGTGAATCTACTTCTTCGAGTTCGTCCACCATTTCATCCTAAAACAGTCAGTAAAAATGTTATTAGTTTTAAACTATTTTCGCGAATAACATAATAAAGTTATGTGAAAAAAATTTCGTACTAACAGAGTGATATTCATGATTTAAGAGAATTATAAATGAGTATTTATTATAATTCACAATTAATAATTTTAGAAAATAAACCTGGATTCGAAAAAACGCGAGCAAAATTGATATCAAACTCATGGAAACAGCGCGTTTCTGACGTCATAAGATGTGTCGCTTTCAAATGAGACCAATACCAACACGCTCAGTGATGGTACACCAAAGATACACGTACTTAAATCTTTAAAATGGCTCCCCGCAACAAAACCGGTTTTTACCCTTAGGTCCCTTTCTATTTTGCGCGTCACATATGCGAATATAAATTTATATGACAATATCAAATTATTAAGTTTTAAAATTTTTTGTTGAACCATTTGAGGCTACAATGTAAAAGTTTCGAAAGATGTATTAATTGAAACATTTTTACACTCTCGTAAATAAAGTGTCAAAAATTGTATGGAAATATATTTACAAAAATCAGTTAAATTTGCCCAACAATTTTCACTCGCAAACTTAAGCTCTCCAATTGTACATTTTCTAAACAAGAACTTCTTGATGTTTTGGGTTTCTTTAGAAACAATTCACACATTTTTATTTGTATGGAAATGAAAAAATATGTATTTAAATTTGCAAATTGCTTGAAATTTTCTTGTTTTATTTTAATTAAATTCATTTTGTTGACATTTCATTCAAATTGACTTTATTGTTTGCACAACAGTTGAAAAGGGGGTTCATGCAACAAGTCTCGTAAATTTGCCCAACTGCAAAAATGGAAATTTTAATAGTTTTCATGAAAACCCTTATTGTTTATTCATTGAATTTAATTGAATTTTTTTATCATTACAAACTCATATTTTTTTGCATTTATTTATTTTTTGAAAAAAAAAAAAATTCGTGATCGTATTCGTCTGATTTTAGCGAATCCCAATACGAATACCTAAAAATGGTCGAGTATTCGGTAATTCGAAGGTGTATACGAATATACTAGTATGTACATTAGGCCGGGTCGATTTGTATGGACAAAAAAAAAACTAAAAAAATCATATAGTAAAAGCGAAATCTACATAAAATTCTAAGCAAATTGTTCGAAGAAACCATGAGTCTAAAATCAAACCCTTTACTAACTCCTCTCGACGTGAGAATTTGTTTCCTTTTCCTGTGCTATAAAAGTAGTTTTTTTCGGAGAATTATATTATATTATAAGCAGACAGGTTTTCTATTCAAGGTAACAAAATATGTATGCAGTTATTAAAAGTGCAGTCGAGCTCCGATTTAAGTTTCCTAAAATATTTTTTTTATAAAAACAAAGAAGAATATTTTCTTAAAATTTTTTTTCGTTTGTGTGTTAAAACACTCAGAAAACACGCTTTAAAACAAACAAACAAAATCGTGACCTTAAAAAAAGTGTTTCCCGGCTATTTATAATTTTTAAATCTTCAGATAAAAAAAAATATTTTATTTATTCTGATTGTCATAAGTAAAGTACTTAATGTCCTACAGTAAACTTTTTGGTACGTTTTTGTAGAGAATTGAACGCTCTATAAAAGTTATATACATTCTTTAATAAGTTAGCTGGATCAAGTAAAATTTATCCTTAATTTATAAAATCTTTCAATAAAACAACAGAAGTATTATGTTTTTCCTGAAAATTTTACCAAACATTCATACAAAATACAATCATGCCTTTTAAAAAGTGCAAAAGAATAGTTTTTTTATACCCTTTACCAAAAAAATGGTAAAAGGGTATATATAGGTTTGTCATTCCGTTTGTAATTTCTATAATATCAATAAGCGACCCATAAAATATATATATTCTGGATCCTTATGCATAGGGAAGACGAATAAGCGATGTCCGTCTGTCCGTCTGTCTGTACGTGAAATCGGTTTTCCGAAGCTCCCAGAAAAGCTAGAGACTTCGTTCTTAGACTGGTGTGTCAGAAATTTTCCAAAATAGATTGGTATTGAAATTTAGCAAAATCGAGCAGACGATTGCAGAGCTGGAAAACTTAAACTATATTTTGTCATATAAAAGTACCTACCGAAAACAAATTTTGATTTTTTTAATAAATTAACTTATTTTACACTTCAGTACGACTAAAATTGGAATTTTAAATAAACAAAATATAAAAGAAGTAAGAGTGCTATATTCGTCTGTGCCGAATCTTATATACCCTTTACCAACATACGTACATATATATAGTATATATAGCGATTTTTTTAATTTTTGCGATTTTTTTTTTTATTTTGGGGTTTTTTTCATTTTGGTGATGTTTTTTCATTTTGGCGATTTTTTTGGCGATTCTTTTTCCATTTTGGCGATTTTTTCCTATTTTGGAAGTTTTTTTAATTTTGGCGATTTTTTTTTCATTTTGGCGATTTTTTCCTGTTTTTGGGGTTTTTTTTCATTTTGGCGATTTTTTCGTTTTGGCGATTTTTTTTCATTTTGGCAATTTTTTTTTAAATTTGGCGATTTTTTTCTCTTTTTGGGGGTATATTTTCATTTTGGAGATTTTTTTCCTTTTGGCGATTTTTTTTAATTTTTGCGATTTTTTTTTATTTTGAGGTTTTTTTCATTTTGGCGATGTTTATTCATTTTGGCGTTTTTTTTCATTTTGGCGATGTTTTTCTGTTTTTTGGGGTTTTTTTAATTTTGGCGATTTTTTTCTGTTTTTGGGGTTTTTTTAATTTTGGGGTTTTTTTTCATTTTGGTGATTTTCTTTCATTTTAGCGATTTTTTTTTTTAGCAATTTTTCCGGTTATTCGCGATGTATTTTAGTCTTAGAATTTTTTTTTGTAATTAGGTGCTTTTTTTCGTTTTTTTTTTTTTTGATTTTTTAGTTTTACCGTTTTTGAAAATTTCAAGAGTTTTGCTTTTACGGTTTCCAAGATACAGCAAGTTGTCAAAATTGCATAGTCAAAATTGCATTAACTTATGCAACACCCTTTATTTTAAATTTTTTGAAATTTTAGTGTTAATTTTTGTAGTCTGTATAAAAATACACTAACCTCACAAATTTCAAGTGTATATACATACATACATACAATTGTATGTATATTACATGGGATTATAACATTTTTCGTTGCTCGTTTTGGAACACCCTTTAATTTCCAACTCTCATGTATTTGTTGTTGTAGCGGCCAAAGGTCTACATACTGTGTCCAAATTTCAGGTCTCTAGCTCTTACGGTTCTCGAGAAAATACTTTGCATAATTTTAGACATAGTTAATTTTACATAACACAAAAAGTTAAAGTTTTCCAACCCTGGAAACGTCTTTTTATTTTTTTTATATTTTGTTAATTTAAAATTCCAATTTTAGTCGTACTGAAGTGTAAAATATGTTCATTTATTAAAAAAAAATAAAAATTTGTTTTCGGTAGTTACTTTTATATGGCAAAATGAAGTTTACGTTTTCCAGCTCTGCAATCGTCTGGTCGATTTTGCTGAATTTCAATACCAATCTATTTTTTGAAAATTTCTGACACACCAGTCCAAGAACGAAGTCTCTAGCTTTTCTGGGAGCTTCGGAAAACCGATTTCACGTACAGACAGACGGACAGACGGACATCGCTTATTCGTCTTCCCTATGCATAAGGATCCAGAATATATATATTATATGTGTCGCTTATTGATATTATAGAAATTACAAACGGAATGACAAACCTATATATACCCTTTTACCATTTTTGTTGGTAAAGGGTATAAAAATTAAAAGGACGTTTTCAGGGTTGGAAAACTTTAACTTTTTGTGTTATGTAAAATTAACTACATGTGTCTAAAACTATGTCTGTCACAGGGTATTTTCTCGAGAACCGTAAGAGCTACAGACCTGAAATTTGGACACAGTGTGTAGACCTTTGGCCGCTACAACAACAAATACATGAGAATTGGAAATTAAAGGGTGTTCCAAAACGAGCAACGAAAAATTTTAAAATCCCACGTAATATACATACAATTGTATGTATATACACTAGAAATTTTTTAAGGTTAGTGTATTTGTATACAGACTACAAAAATTAACACTAAAATTTCAAACAATTTAAATTAAATGGTGTTCCATCAGTTAATGCAATTTTGACTATGCAATTTTGACAACTTGCTGTATCTTGGAAACCGTAAGAGCAAAACTCTTGAAATTTTCAAAAACGGGAAAACTAAAAAAATTAAAAAATTATAAAATCGCCAAACCGAAAAAAGTCGCCAAAAACAAAAAAAAAAACGCCAAAACGAAAAACACCAAATTAAAAAAAAATGTCGAAGCCTAAAATAAATCGCGAAAAACCGGAAAAATTGCTAAAATGAAAAAAAATCGCCAAAACGAAATAAAAACCCGAAAAACAGAAAAAAAATCGCCAAAATGAAAAAAAAAAACCAAAACCAAAAATAGGACCAAATTACAAAAAAAATTTCTAAGACTAAAATAAATCACGAACAAGTAAGAGTGCTATATTCGTCTGTGCCGAATCTTATATACCCTTTACCAACATACGTACATATATATAGTATATATAGCGATTTTTTAAATTTTTGCGATTTTTTTTTTTATTTTGGGGTTTTTTTAATTTTGGCGATGTTTTTTCATTTTGGCGATTTTTTTGGCGATTCTTTTTCCATTTTGGCGATTTTTTCCTATTTTGGGAGTTTTTTTAATTTTGGCGATTTTTTTTTCATTTTGGCGATTTTTTCCTGTTTTTGGGGTTTTTTTTTCATTTTGGCGATTTTTTTCTGTTTTTTGGGTTTTTTTCGTTTTGGCGATTTTTTTTTTCATTTTGGCAATTTTTTTTTAATTTTGGCGATTTTTTTCTCTTTTATATATATTTTAATTTTGGAGATTTTTTTCCTTTTGGCGATTTTTTTTAATTTTTGCGATTTTTTTTTATTTTGAGGTTTTTTTCATTTTGGCGATGTTTATTCATTTTGGCGTTTTTTTCATTTTGGCGATTTTTTTTCTGTTTTTTGGGGTTTTTTTAATTTTGGCGATTTTTTTCTGTTTTTGGGGTTTTTTTTCATTTTGGCGAATTTTTTCATCTTGGCGACTTTTTTTCATTTTGGCGATTTTTTCCTGTTTTTGGGTTTTTTTATTTTGGCGATTTTTTCTGTTTTTTGGGTTTTTTTTTCGTTTTGGCCATTTCTTTCATTTTAGCGATTTTTTTTATTTTAGCAATTTTTCCGGTTATTCGCGATGTATTTTAGTCTTAGAATTTTTTTTTGTAATTAGGTGCTTTTTTTCGTTTTTTTTTTTGATATTTTAGTTTTACCGTTTTTGAAAATTTCAAGAGTTTTGCTTTTACGGTTTCCAAGATACAGCAAGTTGTCAAAATTGCATAGTCAAAATTGCATTAACTGATGCAACATCCTTTATTTTAAATTTTTTGAAATTTTAGTGTTAATTTTTGTAGTCTGTATAAAAATACACTAACCTCACAAATTTCAAGTCTATATATACATACATACATACAATTGTATGTATATTACATGGGATTATAACATTTTTCGTTGCTCGTTTTGGAACACCCTTTAATTTCCAACTCTCATGTATTTGTTGTTGTAGCGGCCAAAGGTCTACACACTGTGTCCAAATTTCAGGTCTCTAGCTCTTACGGTTCTCGAGAAAATACTTTGCATAATTTTAGACATAGTTAATTTTACATAATACAAAAAGTTAAAGTTTTCCAACCCTGGAAACGTCTTTTTATTTTTTTTATATTTTGTTAATTTAAAATTCCAATTTTAGTCGTACTGAAGTGTAAAATATGTTCATTTATTAAAAAAAAATAAAAATTTGTTTTCGGTAGTTACTTTTATATGGCAAAATGAAGTTTACGTTTTCCAGCTCTGCAATCGTCTCGTCGATTTTGCTGAATTTCAATACCAATCTATTTTAGAAAATTTCTGACACACCAGTCCAAGAACGAAGTCTCTAGCTTTTCTGGGAGCTTCGGAAAACCGATTTCACGTACAGACAGACGGACAGACGGACAGACGGACATCGCTTATTCGTCTTCCCTATGCATAAGGATCCAGAATATATATATTATATGTGTCGCTTATTGATATTATAGAAATTACAAACGGAATGACAAACCTATATATACCCTTTTACCATTTTTGTTGGTAAAGGGTATAATAACCGGAAAAATTGCTTAAATGAAAAAAAAATCACCAAATAAAAAAAATCACCAAAATGAAAAAAAAATCGCCAAAATGAAAAAAAATTGCCAAAATGAAAAAAATCTCCAAAATGAAAAATGTACCCGAAAAACAGATAAAAACGCCAAAATAAAAAAAAACGCAAAATGAAAAAAAAATCGCCAAAATGAAAAAACCCCCAAAATAGGAAAAAATCGCAAAAATGAAAAACAATCGCCAAAATGAAAAAATATCGCCGAAATGAAAAAACCGCCAAAATGAAAAAAAAAACGCCTAAATAAAAAAAACCCCAAAACAGGAAAAAATCGTAAAAATTAAAAAAAAACACCAAAATGAAAAAAATCTCCAAAATGAAAATAAACCCCCAAAAACAGAAAAAAATCGCCAAAATGAAAAAAATCGCCGAAATGAAAAAAATACGCCAAAACGAAAAAAACCCAAAAAAACAGAAAAAAATCGCCAAAATGAAAAAAAACCCCAAAAACAGGAAAAAATCGCCAAAATGAAAAAAAGTCGCCAAAATGAAAAAAAATCGCCGAAATGAAAAAAATCTCCAAAATAAATAAAAGCCCCAAAATTAAAAAAATCGCCAAAATAAAAAAAACTTCAAAATGAAAATAAACCCCCAAAAACAGAAAATAATTGCCAAAATGAAACAAGTAAGAGTGCTATATTCGGCTGTGCCGAATCTTATATACCCTTTACCAACGTACGTACATATATATAGTATACAGACACGTACATACATATTTGTTTTGTGAAAAAATTTATAATTTTTTTAAAGTTTCCATCTTCGGAGCTATAATTTTCATTTTTCAAATTTCATACACCAAACTTTTCTTTCAGAAGCATAAAATATATTCAATTTATAAAGAAAAAGAAAAAAATTTTTAGACCTATTTAATTTTACATAACACAAAAAGTGTAAGTTTTCCAACCCTGGAGTCATAATTTTGGATTTTTCTGATTATTGATACCAATCTAGTTCTTTAAAAAATACATAAAATATGTTAAGTGAAAAAAGCAAGAACGAAATAAGCAAAAACTTAGTTTCATTTAATTCCTTTAATATTAAAAAAATCAGTTAAGTGCGACTTTGAATCGCGCACGAAAGGAAGGTTTTTTGCTTTTTTGAAGTTTTTTTCAGTTAAAACGATTTTCTCGTTTTGGCAATTTTGTCTGTTTTTGGAGGTTTTTTTCATTTTGGTGATTTTTTTCTGTTGTTGGGCTTTTCTTCATTTTGAAGATTTTTCTCATTTTGACGATTTTTTCTGTTTTTTTATTTTTTTTCGCGATTTTTTTGGTTTTTTTTCGTTTTGGTGATTTTTTTCATTTTGGCGATTTTTTTTTTCATTTTGGCAATTTTTTTTCTTTTTTTTATGTTTTTTTCGTTTTGGTGATTTTTTTCGTTTTGGTGATTTTTTTCATTTTGGCGATTTTTTTTTCATTTTGGCGATTTTTTTTCATTTTGGCGATTTTTTTCTGTTTTTTATTTTTTTTTCGTTTTGGCGATTTTTTTTCTTTTTTTGGCGATTTTTTTCTGTTTTTTAGGTTTTTTTTCGTTTTAGCGATATTTTTCATTTTGGCGATGTTTTTTTTCATTTTTGCGATTTTCTTTCATTTTTGGCGATTTCTGTTTTAATTTTAGCAATTTTTTCGTTTTTTTGCGATTTATTTAAGTCTTAGAAATTTTCTTTTAATATAGTGCTTTTTTTCATTTTGGCGATTTTTTTCTGTTTTTTTGGGGTTTTTTTCGTTTTGGTGATTTTTTTCATTTTGGCGATTTTTTTTTCATTTTTGCGATTTTCTTTCATTTTTGGCGATTTCTGTTTTCATTTTAGCAATTTTTCCGTTTTTTTGCGATTTATTTTAGTCTTAAAAATTTTTTTTTAATTTGGTGCTTTTTTTTCGTTTTGGCGATTTTTTTTCTGTTATTTAGGTTTTTTCTTTTTTTGGCGATTTTTTTCATTTTGGCGATTTTTTTCTGTTTTTTAGGGTTTTTTTCGTTTTGGTGATTTTTTTCATTTTGGCGATTTTTTTCATTTTAGCGATTTTTTTCTGTTTTTTAGGTTTTTTCTTTTTTTGGCGATTTTTTTTCATTTTGGCGATTTTTTTCTGTTTTTTAGGTTTTTTTTCGTTTTGGCGATTTTTTTTCATTTTAGCAATTTTTCCGTTTTTTTGCTATTTATTTTAGTTTTAGAATTTTTTTTTTAATTTGGTGCTTTTTTTCGTTTTGGCGATTTTTTTTCTGTTTTTGGTTTTTTTTTCATTTTGGCGATTTTTTTCTATTTTTGGGGTTTTTTTCATTTTGGCGATTTTTTTCTGTTTTTTAGGGTTTTTTTTCGTTTTGGTGATTTTTTTCATTATGGCGATTTTCATTTTTGCGATTTTCTTTAATTTGGCGATTTTGTTTTCATTTTAGCGATTTTTCCGTTATTTTTTGCGATTTATTTAAGTCTTAGAATTTTTTTTAATTTGGTGCTTTTTTTCGTTTTGGCGATTTTTTCTTGTTTTTGGCGATTTTTTTCGGTTTGGCGATTTTATATTTTTTTATTTTTTCAGTTTTACCGTTTTTGAAAATTTCAAGAGTTTTGCTGTTACGGTTTCCAAGATACAGCAAATTGTCAAAATTACATAGTCAAAATTGCATTAACTGATGGAACACCCTTTAATTTAAATTTTTTTTAATTTTGTAGTCTGTATAAAAATACACTAACCTTACAAATTTCAAGTGTACAATTGTATATATACTACATGGGATTTTAAAATTTTTCGTTGCTCGTTTTGGAACACCCTTTAATTTTCAATTATCATGTATTTGTTGTTGTAGCGGCCAAAGGTCTACATACTGTGTCCAAATTTCAGGTCTCTAGCTCTTACGGTTCTCGAGAAAATACTAATATAGTTTTAGACATAGTTAATTTTACATAACACAAAAAGTTAAAGTTTTCCAACCCTGGAAACGTCTTTTTAATTTTTTTGTATTTTTTTTATTTAAAATTTCAATTTTAGTCGTACTGAAGTGTAAAATATGTACATTTATTAAAAAAAAAATAAAAATTTGTTTTCGGGAGTTACTTTTATATGGCAAAATGAAGTTTAAGTTTTCCAGCTCTGCAATCGTCTGCCCGATTTTGCTGAATTTCAATACCAATCTATTTTGGAAAATTTCTGACACACCAGTCCAAGAACGAAGTCTCTAGCTCTTCTGGGAGCTTCGGAAAACCGATTTCACGTACAGACAGACGGACAGACGGACAGACGGACAGACGGACAGACGGACAGACGGACAGACGGACAGACGGACAGACGGACATCGCTTATTCGTCTTCCCTATGCATAAGGATCCAGAATATATATATTATATGGATCGCTTATTGATATTATAGAAATTACAAACGGAATGACAAACCTATATATACCCTTTTACCATTTTTGTTGGTAAAGGGTATAAAAACCGAAAAAACAGAAAAAAACGCCAAATTAAGAAAAAAGCGACAAAACTGAAAAATCGTTTAAACTGAAAAAAATTCAAAAAAGCAAAAAGCCACATTAAAAAATGCTCAGAACCGAATGTACGGAACCCTTCGTGCGCGAGTCAAAGTCACACTTTACTAAATTTTTTAATATTAAAGGAATTAAATGAAACTAAGTTTTTTCTTATTATACCCTTTACCAAAAAAATTGTAAAAGGGTATACATAGGTTTGTCATTCCGTTTGTAATTTCTTTAATATCGATGTTGACAATAGTGAATGTAAAATATATCTTAACCACAGAGTGTAGAGTAAAATATTCAACTATTGCTAATATCGAAATAAAATAATTGAATCAAATTCTTTAATCGCAAAATACTGAAAGGTCACTTACTATTAATTGCTTTAGAGAAAAACAAGTAAGAGTGCTATATTCGGCTGTGCCGAATCTTATATACCCTTTACCAACGTACGTACATATATATAGTATACAGACACGTACATACATATTTGTTTTGTGAAAAAATTTATAATTTTTTTAAAGTTTCCATCTTTGGAGCTATAATTTTCATTTTTCAAATTTCATACACCAAACTTTTCTTTCAGAAGCATAAAATATATTCAATTTATAAAGAAAAAGAAAAAAAAAACAAAAAGTGTAAGTTTTCCAACCCTGGAGTCATAATTTTGGATTTTTCTGTTTATTGTTACCAATCTAGTTCTTTAAAAAAATACATAAAATATGTTAAGTGAAAAAAGCAAGAACGAAATAAGCAAAAACTTAGTTTCATTTAATTCCTTTAATACTAAAAAAATCAGTTAAGTGCGACTTTGAATCGCGCACGAAAGGAAGGTTTTTTGCTTTTTTTGAAGTTTTTTCAGTTAAAACGATTTTTTCAGTTTTGTCGCTTTTTTCTCGTTTTGGCGATTTTTTTCTGTTTTTTAGTTTTTTTTCGTTTTGGCGATTTTTTTTTCTTTTTTTGGCGATTTTTTTTCATTTTGGCGATTTTTTTCTGTTTTTTATGTTTTTTTTTCGTTTTAGCGATATTTTTCATTTTGGCGATTTTTTTTTCATTTTAGCAATTTTTTCGTTTTTTTGCGATTTATTTTAGTCTTAGAAATTTTCTTTTAATTTAGTGCTTTTTTCATTTTGGCGATTTTTTTCTGTTTTTTTTTGGGTTTTTTTCGTTTTGGTGATTTTTTTTCATTTTGGCGATTTTTTTTATCATTTTGGCGATTTTTTTCTGTTTTTAGGTTTTATTTTCGTTTTGGTGATTTTTTTCATTTTGGCGATTTTTTTTTTCATTTTGGCGATTTTCTTTCATTTTGGCGATTTTTGATTTCATTTTAGCAATTTTTCAATTTTTTTGCGATTTATTTTAGTCTTAGAAATTTTTTTTTAATTTGGTGCTTTTTTTCGTTTTGGCGATTTTTTGTCTGTTATTTAGGTTTTTTTCTTTTCTTGGCGATTTTTTCATTTTGACGATTTTTTTTCTGTTTTTTAGGGTTTTTTTCGTTTTGGCGATTTTTTTTCATTTTGACGATTTTTTTCTGTTTTTTAGGGTTTTTTTTTCGTTTTGGTGATTTTTTTCGTTTTGGCGATTTTTTTTCATTTTGACGATTTTTTTCTGTTTTTTATGGTTTTTTTTGTTTTGATTATTTTTTTTCATTTTGGCGATTTTTTTTTTCATTTTTGCGATTTTTTTCTGTTTTTTTTTCGTTTTGGCGATTTTTTTTTCATTTTAGCATTTTTCCGTTTTTTTTGCGATTTATTTTAGTTTTATAATTTTTTTTTTAATTTGGTGCTTTTTTTCGGTTTGGCGATTTTTTCTTGTTTTTGGCGATTTTTTTCGGTTTGGCGATTTTATAATTTTTTATTTTTTCAGTTTTACCGTTTTTGAAAATTTCAAGAGTTTTGCTCTTACGGTTTCCAAGATACAGCAAATTGTCAAAATTACATAGTCAAAATTGCATTAACTGATGGAACACCCTTTAATTTAAATTTTTTTAAATTTTTGTGTTAATTTTTGTAGTCTGTATAAAAATACACTAACCTTACAAATTTCAAGTGTATATACATACATACAATTGTATATATACTACATAGGATTTTAAAATTTTTCGTTGCTCGTTTTGGAACACCCTTTAATTTCCAATTATCATGTATTTGTTGTTGTAGCGGCCAAAGGTCTACGTACTGTGTCCAAATTTCAGGTCTGTAGCTCTTACGGTTCTCGAGAAAATACTAATATAGTTCTAGACATAGTTCATTTTACATAACACAAAAAGTTAAAGTTTTCCAACCCTGGAAACGTCTTTTTAATTTTTTTGTATTTTTTTTATTTAAAATTCCAATTTTAGTCGTACTGAAGTGTAAAATATGTACATTTATTAAAAAAAAATAAAAATTTGTTTTCGGGAGTTACTTTTATATGGCAAAATGAAGTTTAAGTTTTCCAGCTCTGCAATCGTCTGCCCGATTTTGCTGAATTTCAATACCAATCTATTTTGGAAAATTTCTGACACACCAGTCCAAGAACGAAGTCTCTAGCTCTTCTGGGAGCTTCGGAAAACCGATTTCACGTACAGACAGACGGACAGACGGACAGACGGACAGACGGACAGACGGACAGACGGACAGACGGACATCGCTTATTCGTCTTCCCTATGCATAAGGATCCAGAATATATATATTATATGGGTCGCTTATTGATATTATAGAAATTACAAACGGAATGACAAACCTATATATACCCTTTTACCATTTTTGTTGGTAAAGGGTATAAAAAATTATCAGAAAACAAATATGTATGTATGTATCTGTATACTATATATATATATATGTACGTACGTTGGTAAAGGGTATATAAGATTCGGCACAGCCGAATATAGCACTCTTACTTGTTTATTTCTATAACCCTTTCAGACCTAGCTTAATCGATGGTGCGATCTGCCTTGATTGACCTCAAACTACATTAAAAAATTATTTTTTGTCTATTAACCGGCAAGCAGTGATTGTGAGGTCTTGTTTCTTTAGCAAAAATATGATAAACAAAACCTAAACAGCATAAAATAAAAATACAGCTTCATTTTGCTTGTGAGTGTTTTTGTAAAATAGTTTTGATATAAGCTCTCAAAATTATTGGTGGTAACTCCAAAATAAGATTTTGCAACAATTCAGTGCATTACTAGTGATATTGTGGATAATAACAAGTAGCCAGCGTTCAAGGAGATTCAGATAGCACAATTGTGTTGATCAGGCACAAGATGACATTTTGTTTTATGCTCACATTTGTGTTATCTGATGTTGACTTCATTCGCGATGATAGTGCTGCTGACGAAACCGGGATCCCTTTAAATGCAAATGCACAAGAAGAAAGTAATTGAAGAATTGAAAATATTTACATGTGTGAGTCTACACAGAGAAAAAACTGCCTCATAGAATAAATAAGATTTTCTCTATGAAACGTTTTTAGGCTAAGGGGTATCCCAGCAGAAAGAAGCCAAGATTTTTTCATAGAGATTCCTTATTGTTTTTATATGGTAAATCTTATTAATTTTATCAAGAAAAAAATACATAAAATCAAGAAGAAATCTTATTGTTCACAACTTTTTTACTCAATTTCCGTTATTTTTGGCACCAAAAATACAATCCATAGAGAAAACCTCTTAATTCTATTAGGTTTTCTTATAAATTGTAAACTATAGGGATTTCTTATTGATTTTATTTGGTTGCCTTATTAATTTTTTTAAAAAGGTTTTCTTCTTGATGTTATTAGGCTATCTTATTGATTTTTTCAATAAGGGTTTCTTCTTGATTTTAGTAGGTTCCTATATGATTATGTGTAAAGCATCTTATTGATTTTTTAATAAGAAAATCTTCTTGATTTTATGAGGCGTCTTGTTATTTCGTTTCTATAAATAGACATACAGAAAATTTTTTCATGATCTTTTCCATTTTTGTATAAGAATGTTTGCACAATAATTTCAATGGTTGTTGTGAAATTAATAAGATTTCCTTGTTGGAAAAAACCATAGAGATTTCTTATTAATTTTGTTCTATTTTATGTGGTATTTAGTAGGTATTGTTTTTTCTGTATACCAATATCAAGCCAGATAGACCGACTGAAATATTAAACTCCACAGATATAACAGAATTTTTCATTCCAAAGTATTGAGCTTCCGGCATCAGCGGGTTATCGACAAGAAATCATTAACAAACCTCTTCTAGAATATCTAAATAAATATTTTCTAAGAACCCATTATGTAGACGTTACTAAGTATACTTAAATGTGTATAATAAGTAGGGTGGTCAAGAAGTGAGCTATATAGCTTCGGGCGCTAAACGGTTCTACGGATGCGCGATCATAGTGCGGTGGCTTGTTCATCCGGCGAACAAGATGTATTGGTCCTACAAATATAGAGTTCCCACCTTTTTAACTCCATGTACAGTGATAAGTTCCTGGATGTTCGACCAAACATGCATTTTTCAGACTATTCTTCTAACCATACTCAACAAATAAACGATGTATGGAGAGTTCAATTAGTCATCAAAATAGTTAGAAAATGGTGATACGAATTGTCAACTGAGATCACAAATTATTCAATTCATTTATTCCCTTTAATGGGGGGTGTAGTGCACGACAAGCCATGAACAGTTGGATTGCAAATCTGGTATGCGCAACTTTTGATGGTATCGTAGTTGACTTTCAAGTTTTTCAGGGAGCTGGAACATTTAAAAATTGCGTATCAAAGGGCAAGAATGTATATTTCGATAGATTTTTTACGGTTATTCATAGTTACACCATATGGGTTATCTAGCAAAAGCCAAAATCATGGCCAACAGAAAGAGTTAAATGTAATTTAGACAAAAATATGGACCGAAATGATATTTGCCAATTTGCAAATGAACACTTAGTTGTTTATAGCTGGAAGGACGAAATTTTCTGAGCATTTACATAACATAATGCAACTGACGATATTAGATTTCCAACAAGAGTATGACGCAATAGTTGCGGCTGTCAGTCCGGAGGACGATGCCAAATATATAAAATAATACTTTGCTTAACAGAAAACAGAGACTGCTTCGAGAAATATCGTTCAAAACTTTAAATTACCTAATAAATTATGTCTACATTTTCATTGATTTCAAACTGTCTTAAATTGTTTGTTTGTTTTTTAACTAATCATTTTTATAACATATTTTCATATGGTTTAATTAATATATTTTATGCAATGGTCTGAATACTTTTAAGGTCAAAACATCACATTAGATAATAAGACGAATAAAATATTTTTAATATAATTCAGAAAATTTTTTACATATTATGACCGAGATGACACAATTGTGCGATGTCCTTTTCACAAAAAAGACCTTTGAAAACGCCTCTGTACGCAAACTTTAGTCTAAAAATTAGATAATTATTTTGATACTGAGGATTCAAAGAAATTTATACACAAAATAATGTTCAAGTCTGAAAGGGATAGTAAAGAAAAATTAAACTCTTTTATAAATTTTTAAATTTAAGTAAGCCATAGCTGTAATAAGTGAAATGAATGAAAAATAAAAATATTTTTGTTCAGCTTTAGTTTTTATTTTATTCAATTTTCCACAAAAGCGGACCAAGAAGTTTAATGTAGGACATTCTGTTCTTTACTTATGACCAGGGACAGGGACTTCATGCAAATGCATGTTTTCCCCTTAACCCTGATAATCGCAAGGTTGAAATTTCTGTACGAAACAAGGAATTTGCGTAAAAATATCATCGATTTGTTAGTGCATATTTTTGCATATTTTGCTGAAAATGCATATTTTTGCATGATTTGGTCATAAATGCATACTTTTGTCTCATATTTTGGTATAATTACATGGTTTTATGTCATATTTTGTGAAAAACTCAAACTCCAACAAATATTATTGTTGAGAAATTATTAATGCAAGACTGTTTTTTGACAAATTTATTCGCTTGCATTGTTGTACAATTGTAGAAAGAAGGGTTGTATAAGAATACACCCACCAAATTCAATGAAAATTGTCATTTTGATCATTGCTATTAAAGCCGAAAGCAGTGAAACAACTTGATATGACAACAGATTCAAAAAAAAACTAATCTAATAGCTAGTATTCAATTCATTGTAATGGTTGTTTTAAATAAATATATAACATTATATAAAAGGAATCATTTAAATTTGAGCCGATTACATCCATAGACCTTACAATGAATTTTTCAATGCACAAAAGCTTTTTAAGAACAAATTGATAGAACTTCCCATTCGAAAATATAAAAAATAATAAAATTTTTGAATGAAAATAAATAAATAACATTTTTTTAGTTTTCTATTTACGTATTTCCCCTTTACTGCAATATAAATATATCTCGAAAAAGGCGTGTTTGGAGTTAATAATGTAGAAAAAAACATTGCATCGCATTTAATCTTGCGTAAAAATCTAATATAAGAGGCCTGTACAAGTACCCCTTCAGAAAATAAAATATTTTATATCTTTAATTAGTAGTATGTAAATTTAAAAACTTTTACTTGTTAATAAAAAAAGTTTAAAATATGTGCATATTTGATTCTTTTTAGTGCATATGTCGCGTTTTTACTGTCATATTTTAGGCGCCTAAAATGCCTTTTTTAAGTGCATGAAGTCCCTGTCCCTGCTTATGACAATCAATTTTTACCTAAACATAAGTTTGAAACCTGGTTCTACAAAAAAAAACAAATTTTTTGTTGAGAATCACCCTAATGTACAAACATATGTATGTGTGTAATGTTTTTGTTAGATTTATGCCGAATAAAATGTTTAATGCATTTTAACCAGAAAGAAAAACACATGAAGTCTTGTCATATTTTTTCCAATTTTTTAGATTTCTAAAATTTTATTTAATTCCCTTGTGTATCGTTCAATAATCCAACTAGTATATTCATTTTCTATTTTCCATGTTTATCACGGAAAAAGTTTATGAATTTTATTTTAAAATAACGAAAGAGATTTCACAATTATTTGCCGTTTATTAAGTTTCAATAACGTTTACGTTTCAGTGATATAAAAATGCTATTAAATCATATTTTAAAACAACACAAGGGAATTTACCTTGTTAGAAAAAACATTCGATTTGTGTGCTTGTGTGTATGTATATGGTTTTGTGATAAATAAATCAATACACACTCAAACAAAATTTAAAGAAGGGGATGATGAATTTTCTAAGCAGTTATTTTCCTTGTTTGTTTTTTTTTTTTTTTGTGTATGCAATGACCCCACAATGGATTTTATTAGATTTTGTAGCAATTTTTTTTATTTGATTTTGTTGTTCTTGTCAGTCATTGTTGTTAGTTTTCTAACTTGGTATTTTTGTGTAGCATATGCAAACAATATCAAACAATATAAAAAAAAATAGTATGAAGTACCACCAACAATAACAGCAATATCAGAAATTACAAATTGAAGAGCTACATCATCAAATTCCAGCGTTTTTTTCCTCTTCGTTTTATATTTTGTTGATATTGTTGTTTAAACTTTACAAGAAAAACATTCTTCCTTCATCTTTATTAACAGAATACAAACACCCACAATTGTACACAATCGCCGAAACTCCCCCCTCTCCGAACCAAGAAAATTCCAATAAAAATAAACTTTAAGCTTTTTAAAAGTAGTTTGTTTGTTTGCTTTTGCTTCTCGTTTATCGTTTAATTTTGTTTTTTCATTTTTTTTTTACTTTCATTAAATTTTTTTCTTTTTGTGTAAATCTTTTCTGCTTACGTTCTCTATTTATGCCATCGCTTAAACAATGGGAAAAGGCCATGAGCTGTCACACACCACTTTCACCGCCTTACCACCTCTCATACTCAAGTACGGTATCGCACGGTTTGAAGGAAGGAAGGAATATGCCTTCAAAAAGAGGAAAATAAAAATCCCCAGCAATGAAAATACAATAACAATAAAATTAAATGTGAGAATGTAAGGGATTTGTAGATTTAAAGTCTCAAGGACTTGATGATATCGTTTGAACTTGTTTAATACTACAAACTCTTACATAATACATGAGTGTATGTGGGAATGCTTTCGAGGAAATGTGTAAGTGTGTGTGTATTTTTATATGGTAATTTCTTTTCTTCACATAACATGTAAAAAATAGTTCCGGAATTGTGCACGTACATATATATGTGTGAGGTAATATGCCTATGCACATTTTTTATACACACAACCACATGAATTCACATAAATATTTACATAGTTTATGAAATCTATATACAGTTTTGTGCATAAAAGTACAAGCTTTTAACGTGAGCACAATTTTCGAGTCCAAACAGAAATTTGAGAATTTTGATAGACTGTAGACAAGATTAACAATATCACCAACTAGGCCTTGAAGGCCTGAACCATTTTCGGTTTCTTCCAAGTACATATGTGTGACAAAAAAAAAATAACTGTGATTGGAATTCCGATTTCATTATTTCTTGTCACACATGTCATGTCTTGTCACAAAGCGCTACGAGCTTTTTTTAGCCTAATTGAATCAATGATATAAAATTGCAGGTACATTGATGGTACATGTTGCTTTAATTTATCTGTAACGTGACGTTACAAATGTTAAAGTACAGCTGATAGGTATATGCCACCTCAACTAATGTAGGGTACAACATTTAACATTTCTTAACATTGATGTTGATGAGTGCACGTTGGAATTCCCATTCAGTTTTTGAGTACAACTATATAAGACATCAAGTTTTGAAAGCATTCGAGAAGCAAGTCACGAAAAAGTTCGAACAGTAGGTACAAGAAGGCCACTTGAACTATCATCCGAGAGCTTTGCCGATTCTTCTTTCAATATAAATATACCTAGTAGAGTTGATGAACGTAGTTAGTAAATAAACGAACTCCCGAATCTTTAGTGTATTTGTAAATTGTATTTAGTGAAGCATATGAACCTCCGAAGCGTTCGTGTGTTTACAGCTACTAAATGAACTCCCGAATCTTTCGTGCATTCGAAAATGGTATTTAGTGAAGAATACGAATTTGCGAATCCATCGTGTGTTTGTAGTTAGTAAACATAACATGTATTTTAGCAGACTACACTAACTCCAGAATCTTTCGTGTATTCGTAAATGTACTTTTTCGAATATTTTGTCTTTCCTCATTTAGCTATTCTCAGGAGGTAACAATATTTCCCAAAGACTTTTGCAATTAAGAGAGCAAGCTATCCAGGTGTCATCCAGTCGACACAAGCGAATTTTACAACAAATACATCTACATATCGACTTTAAGGTAGCATATGTTAAGTTAAGTTTCGTTAATAAAGTGTACTGTGCTCTCTGAATATTAAAGCACCAACACCTTTGTGTTATTATTTGCAAAGGAAGCAGACCTTTGGTAATGACCTGGACAGACTGACGTTTACCCCAGCTGGAAACAAAAACTGCGTTACAAGTGGTATTATTTTATGAATTACGAACAAAAATTGGCACTAGGAATATTTCATAAACAACCTCAACAAATTAAATTTTTTTAACCGACTTTAAAAAAAGGGGAGGTTATATCAATTTGTTTTTTAAGGCATGATACTTTATACCTCCGTCATTTTTAAATCAACTTAAGAAATGCTTTCATTGTCTAATAGAGTATAGCTTTTATTTGGTCCTATTACTTAATATAAATTGGTAGAAATACTCCCATAAATTTTTTTTTCGTTTTTATAAACTTTTAGCTATGATTACTAAGAAGCTTATTTTCACACACCTTGTGTTCTTGTAATGATACAATCTAGAACTAAAAAATTAGAACCTAGTCAAGCCAATTAAGTTTTTTTTTATTATATTTCAGCTACTTCAACTCAACAGTTTGTTGTGAAACCTGCAACATACCCTGAACGCTAAAACGGACACAATCCTGCTTTTTAACTAACTAAGCATTAAGTTATATGTACTTTTATTTATCCAATCCCCATGAAACTTGGCACACAGTTTGGGTTCTTGAAATGGCAAAAATATTTTGATCTAAAACACGGAAAGGGAATTCCTTATTGAAACTTAATATGATATTTTATTTAACTTAACGCACACGTTGAGCTCTGAAATGGGTGAGAATGGGTACACTATTGTTTCCAAAAGCGTGTGAAACCACGCCCTGGAAATTTAAAATTGGCAAAAAATAACTAAAAATTAAGTAAAAACAAATTTGACCGATTCCAGTAATATGTTGGATAATCTAACGTTTCTATTTTGATAAAATATGCATCTGAATAAAGAATAACGTGAGGAATATCTGGTGAACCAACAAGGACATTTTCTAAATGCACGTAATGCATGTTGCAAAAACTGAAGCTACAAGATTTCCATCTGTTTCGTCTCAGACATAAGTGTGTGATTCCTGTGTTACAGCATTGTAAATGGTAAAGTTATGTACCTGCAGTTTCATTTTATAATAGGAGGCACTGGCGTTTAGTTGGGGCACTAATTTAAATCCGTGCATACTAGGGTGATCGATTATTCGACTTGTTCTTGAAACCGGTTTTCGAATAGTTCGAATATTTGAAATTATGAAAAACCTGTACCTCATTTCTGTCACTTGTGAGAAGTTCTCGCATCGAGAAAAATTAAATAATTATATTGCTTGTCCTATTTTACACAGGGTTACTCACATAAAAACTTATATAAACTTGCAAAAAATATCAACAAATACTGTTTTTTTCTTACTCACCCTGTGTTTCACAGGATGATAAAAATTTTTTCGACTCGAAAAGTTCTCACATCCCTTACATAAACAAGGCACTGGTTTCGGTTTTTACAATTCAGGAAAAACCGGTCAACCGGTTTTATTTAAGAAAGAAAATTATTATTAAAAAGTTTTCATTTTAAGTTGCTTCATTTAAAAAAAAAGAGTTATCAGTTCATGTAAACACTACAAAACAATACAAAAATTAAAGGTAAAACATTAAAATTAACTTCAAATACTTATGTATAGTACATAAACATATATAGTATATGTATATATGTATATATGAATATATGGACGAGATGGATATCTATCTACATACTTCTATATAAGATATGAAGCAAAATGTTAACAAAATTAAAAACACTTTTTGCAAATGCAATTTGACTAGGGATGTAGCCGATAACGATTCCGATATATCAGCGATACTTCTGATTTGCCGGTATATCGATACCGGCGATACTTTACTGTCGATACAACGATACTTATTAAATTTCTTAGAGCTGTTTTGAACAAACAAGAAATAACGTATTAAAAGCAGAATATAAAGTCAAAACAAAAAAAAATAAATTATTTCTTTTGTTTTGCTTTTCACCATAGTAGTGAAATGTTCTCTCAATGCTAAATCATCTACATATGTATTTTGTTACAAAAATAATTTGTTTTTTGTTAATTTCAGAATGAATTCAAATATCAATTTCAAATATTAATAATCAATGCTGTTTACTTTTTCACTGTCAGGACAATTGAGCAATATTTTCTTTGAAAATATTGTGCCATTTTTTGCATAGTATATGTACGTCAAAATGACAGTAATATGTACAACATAATATCCAATAATACAAGAATATTCTACTTGAGAATTATTCTACTTGAGTTTTGTTAATATTAACTTGAGTTCAATTTTAATATGACTATCGGTATCGCCAATATTTCTTTTTGAGTATCGGTATCGGATCGGCAAAACGGCGTATCGTTACTTTCCTAATTTTGAAATCCATTGCACACCATAAGGCCAATTTAATTCGCCTCATAAAATAATTTCGCTTTAATTACATGTTTCAGTAAGTGTTGAAATGCTCACAAAACGCTTAGAACTTTTACACTAATAAATAAAAATACTTAGGAAAATCAACAGAACACTTTGGTCTAAGTTTTAACAAAGTAACAACTAATTTTATTGCAAATTATACAAACCGAAAAGTATTCGACTCAGCCGGTTTTTAAATTGTAAAAAAACCGCACTATTCGACATTCGAAAAATCAACTTTTTGAAAAAACCGACAACCCGTTTTTTAAACCGGTTGAAAAACCGAGTCGATCACCCTAGTGTATACCCATACAAAACACTGCATAACAAGAACTCGGCATTTTTTATATCATTGCTCTTTTCTGCTCTCATTTTCTCTATTTGTTCTGTGTGCAGTTCATAGTCTTCGTGAGATATGTTGTTGACTTTATATCAGAGCCCCGCAAAGTAGCGCAAGCGTGCGGTTGCTACAACAACATTGAAGAGAGCAAATCTCTTAATATTGTTTAATCGTTGATATGTGTAGTCTTTTCTTACTAGTCAACACTGCAAGAAATGCTTACTGAATGTTTGGTTTGTAGAAAGGCATAAAATACGCTTTGTCATGGCGAGTATGTAAATTTTTTTAATAATGGAAGAAAAAACTTGTTTCAAAACTAAAAAAAAGCCGTTTTATGATAAATTTATTGAAGATTATCAAGAATTTGAAATTCAAAAATTACCTAACCGTTTTTTAAAAGCAAAAACAAAATTAATTTGTGACTGTCGATGCACTTGCGAAACGTTGCCGTACATTCGATTATGGAATATTTTTGAAGTACACTCGTTACCAAATTGGCGAGAAAAGTCCATAAAAAATAATTCCAGTGCAAAGAGAGGAGATAATTTATTACACAAAAACAATCAACTAGAAGAAGCATGAAGTATGATAGTATGTGTTTTGCGGGGCCCTGTTTTATATGAAACGCAAATATCGCACTCAGATATATTTAGTTTTTTAAAGACCTCTAAAAAAATGGGGTATGATAATTGTATATCTCTGTTTTCTTTATATAGATTACATTCGTTTGAATAAAGCCTATAAACCTCCTGATAGGAGATAAACTCGTTTCCAAATACAACTTTTTAGTTCTCTTTCTACAATAGTAAGTGCCCATTTTTGGGAGTTCGTCTAGCCATTTGCCATTATTATTGTGTTTCGTTTAAATTGGATGCTCAGGTTTGAAGACTTTTTGGGACTGATATAAGAGGCGTTGCTGAGTGACTGACTGATTCATCATCGCCCAGTCCAAACGCCTTAAAATAAGGAGTTGAAATTTATTGCATGGGTTGCTTCCGGAACCCACGGAAAGGAATAATAAAATTTATTATATTGCACATTCCTGTCAAGTGGTGATTCAAAAATATTCAGATTTGTTGATAATCTATTTGTAAGTCTATATCTGTTCATTCGTTCATAGTTATACCTTGTAGACCGTTCCCTTGTTAAGCAAGTATTCGTAAAGAAAACAAATTCCACTGCCCTATGGTCTGATTCATAGTCCAGCGTCCAAAGTTGGTCTGAGTTAGTTACAGTAATGCCTACAGATGTCAGGAAAAAGTCAATGTAGGATGATACACCTGTGTTGTTCTTACTTGGTCCTATAGTTTGTCGCAGCTCTAAGTCTGGGCTCGAAAGTAAAAATTCTCGAACGTTATGTTCACTTATATAAGTATAGGGGTCACCCTAGTAGGGATGCCTTTCACTGAGATCAGCACCATTTACTACACTGAAGTTACGTACCAGTATCTTTATTGAGCCAAAGTTAGTTGTAGTAAAAACATTACTTGACTTCAGATACATTGATATCACAGCATTCAATCTTCGAATACGAACAGCCGTATTATCAATCAAACCAGTGTCAATAATAACCTCTTCACATTGCAAGGCATTCCTAAAAATAACGGCTGTGTCACCTGCACGGTCACGCCTAAATATTTTATATCCAGTCATGTCAAGTTTATGGCGAGAACTTAAATGATGCTCAGCCACCAGTATTATTCCGGTTTTATATCCATTTGAAAATAAACTCAAATAATGCATCCTGTGGCTTAAGACTATTAAATTAGTATTTATAAATATTGTTTTAATATAATTAGCCATCATGTTTTAATGTCATTTGCATTCCCAGCAAGGAACGGGACCAGTCTTTTTCATTGTCTAACTAACGCAAATCCACAAATTTTACCCAGGCATTTCAACATTCCCCACCAAAGAATTGTTGACAGTCCTTGCCAACAACGCCCTATTGGGCCATAGCCGATCCCAATGGAATTTCAGATAGAGCTGAATTTTCCGGCACAGGTCTGAAAATCTCCCACAAAGGTACAGGCACACTTCTAGCAGAAGCAATGGCAGCAGCCACTGCTGCATAAGAAATACCACCACCCACCACATTCCCATTGGTTTACTGAAAACGGGGACGAGAAGTGCTATTTGGAACCCTCTTTGCCTCCAATTTACGAAAAAGCTCTTTCCTAGGTGGGCAATCCTTTGAAGTTTCCGCATGTCCATTAACAATACAGTGGACATAACTTACAAGCACACCTTTTCTCTTTGAGACATGACCAGTCACAGGATCAGTCACTAAAATTCTTCGATGTTCTCTACTCTAGAAGACCCTTCGCATTTACTAGGTCCACGACATCCCCCACATTTTACACATCTATATGGCATGAGGCAGTTTGTACTGACATGACCATAACGCTGGCAGTTCAAACATTGCGTAATAATAGTGCGCTTAAATTTTCTACTTGCAACCATACAACGCAAAATGTAACATATTGCATAAATTTCCTTATGTTCGAATCTCTTGTCATTCTAAGAATCTATTTGTCAACTCCCTGTCGTATAAGTTTCATTATATTCACTCTAATCCAGGGTCCCGCAAACATATACTGGCCGAAGTCCATTAGGGTATATATATAAAACATAACGTTTTCCTTTTCAAGAAGAACTTTAACTTTCTGAAAATTCTCAAAGGAACAAGTCTCTATGTTTGCAATACTCCTACCTATCATCTTTATATTATAATTAATATAATATAATATATAATAATAATATAATTCTTGTGGTCAAGTGATTTGTCAATAATCTCTATAATACTCTTAATATTACCAACACAAGTAGTTATAACCGGAACAGACTTACTTCTGCTTTGTCTTCCTTCAAAATCTTGCTTTGCATTCATCTTCCTAGAAATGTGTTGCCTTCTTGAGAACTTTTCAGTAGCTCCTTGCTTCACACTACTTCCCAGCACTTTCCTCCCAATTTTATTTGACTTAGCATCTTGAGCACCAATTTCATACAAAGATTCATTGCTCTCGGCATCTTGCAAGCTTAATTATTGATTCCAATTTGTTTTTAAGGAATCATTTTCACTAAAGAATTTATCTATTCTCCATCCTGCAGCTTTTTAGATAAAAATGCCTTAGCTATGCGCAGTTCTTCTAGATCCTTTCCTACACCAATCCTTCCAATTTCAGATTTCTTCCCTTTCCTCTTCCTCTTTTTGACAAGGGCCTTATCAGTATCTTCCTCCATACTCAACAACCTTGGTTTACAAGTTAAATTGCAAACACTATTCGAAAGCAGTAGCTTGCCTCCAATAGGCTTCTCAAAACTTCTAGGTTTGGAACTTCAAATTGATAAATTTTGTTAATTTATCGTAAAAAACCCAATATCTATATTAATTTTAAAAAGCAGACAGTCCGTGTTGTCGCTTCAAAAGCAAATTATGATATATATTTCACAGAAGAATAAGGCATTCTGTATATTTGGAATATGTGTTTAGAATATGGAATATTTTCTATATCTTGCCATTATTCACAATGTCCATAAGAAACATTTTAGTTTAGGTTAGGTTTGGAAGAATCGAGCCTAGCGCTTCCACCAAGAGATACTTAGATCCATTGTAAATCGCTTTCGATATTATTCCTTCCCTGTCTCCTTGAATATCTGTGTGCACCATGCATGGCATTGAGCCACCTAATACCCCATAATGTACCGCCAGATATCCTTGACATTTCACTACATGTCATCTTTAAGTTCCGCATGCAAACTTCTAATCAGCAACTCAAGTGTAAAATACTGTAATCACATGCAATGCAAAAGAACTTTTTCCAAATTTTCTGGCTCAAACTCATCCTCGCATACCCTCCCTACAAGGCCAAAACCTATTTGTTCCTTATAAAACCCGATGATTGAGTGCAGGGAACAGCTAATTGGTTGTTTAACCAGAGCTTCTGATACAGCCTGATCTGAAATTGATCCCAACTTTCTCAGTTTCATTTATCTCAACAAGCGAAAAGCTTCAAATAATTCAGAGGTTGTTTTTCTTGTCATATTCAAACTACTTGTGACATGTTACGAACGTATTTACATGTAACATTAATTTGCCAGTTTGATTAAATATTAAAAAAATTTTACTTTTCTACTAACATAAGTTTATGTACTAATTGCAAAATTTAATAGTCGCAAAGAAACCAATAAAAATTCGAAGCTTCGTATAGCACAAAGTAATTATTAGCAATTATTTACAAATTGCGTATAATTTTTCTATTGCATAAACATAATTACTTATTTTATACATATTTTTTTTTGGTAATTGTGGTCCTTTTAAGAACACTACTGTAAGTTTAAGGAGTAAGTTGTGCTGAAGTGTTTCATAGTTGCAGTCTTAAAACAACTCCAACTCCTTGTGCTGCTGCTACTAAATCAGCGAGTGAATGAATGAGCATCTTATTTATCTGATAAACGAGTGAGTACTAAACTCTTCATCTGTGCACTTGTGTATATAAATAAATAAGCATGGCTGTATGTATGTATGTCAGTCAGTCCATATATTTGATTGTGCAAAAGCCAACAAATGAATGAATAAACAAAATACGGCATCTTGATTGTACTGGACCCAAGGGCCATGTTTTGTAAACAGCACGTAAATTGTAAATAAAAGGGAACCGTAATTAAAATAGAAATATTATACTATACTTTTTCTTATACAAATACATTCATTCATTTACTCGTACAATAGACAACAAGAAACTACTCAACAAGAAACTACTTGCAGAATTTATTTACTTATATACAAATTCAGTTATATCCTTTCTGGTATGTAAGTATGTGTGTCTGTGTGTATACGTCCTTATAACCTGCACGAGTACTTCTTATACAGGACGCTGTACGAGTTTAGATGTCAAGTTGGTTGGTCAACTTGAAATGGAATGGTTTTGAATGGCAAACATTTAGAAGCAATATAAGCAAGACAAAATATATGATTTTTGTTATTAAGGAATTAGTTTTATTAACAAAAAAAAACTTTTCTCTTAAAAGCATTTAATTTGTCTAGAAAAAGCATTTAATTGTTCGGTATCTTTCTTTGCATTTGAGCTTCTAAAATTATACTTCAAATAAAAATTAAACGTGTAAGAAATTATCACTTTTATGTTCTTAAGGTATTCGAATTCAATTCTAGTAATATAAATTTAAATTATGAAACGATAACTTTAATAATACTAAAGTAAACGCAATACGAGATTGTAGCGCTATTATCAGAAAATGTTCAAGTTGAAATATATATATATATATATATATATATATATGTATGTATTAATAAAAAAAATCTAAATTAAAACAAGTAAGAGTGCTATATTCGGCTGTGCCGAATCTTATATATCCTTTACCAAAGTTATTTAACAAAAAAATTTTAAAAATTGTGTTATCTAGTTACTTTTATATGTCAAAATCAAGTTTCAGTTTTCCAGCTCTGAAACCGTCTGCTCGATTTTGCTGATTTTCAATACCAATCTAAGTTGGACAATTTCTGACATACCAGTCCAAGAACGAAGTCTCTAGCTTTTCTGGGAGCTTCGGAAACCCGATTTCACGTACACCAGACGGACGGACGGACGGACATCGCTTATTCGTCTTCCCTATTCATAAGGACCCAGAATATATACATTTTATGGGTCGCATATGAATATTATGAAAATTACACACGGAATGACAAACCTATACATATATACCCTTTTCCATTTTTGGTAAAGGGTATAAAAATACAATACCACATTAAATGAAGCATTTACGCATGATAGAGGTTAAGGATCCCAGATATCATAAATTCCATCTAGAGTTTGACAACCATCAAGTTCAAAAGTTAAGCGATATTCTATAAATGGCTGCGTTATAAAAAAAAGTTATGTCTTCAGGGACGTGGGAAAATTTTTTTGCTGTCTTAGAAACTTCATTGACATATCGTCGGTTGGTTATTGGTTTGCTGCAGACATTGGTTTGCTGCAGATTTTGTAATGAATAGTACTTCTTTAATGGCCTACAAAGTAATAAGTAGCCTTTATCGATCTAATCATTTTATGTGGATACTAATGACTGTCCACCAGAGCCACGGAACTGGTGGGAAGGAATGTAGCTGAAGGCGAGAAGGTACGTCGACAGCCAGGAAGTGCTAAAAGCTTTGAAGGGACACACTGTCAAATCGAAACTTTTTAGTGTCTGTAGGAGAGCCCTCAACTTGCTTATGGATAAGTATAGTGTCAGACTATGTTGGGTTCCTGGCCACAGCAGTATTGAGGGAAATGAAATTGCCGATGAGCTGGAAAGAATAGGGTCGGCATTAGATGAAGCAATGTATGACAGATCGGTGAAATTACCGATATATGATTACTATAGGGAACTCAGTAATTGAGTAGAAAGCACGACCAACAGTTCATAGAGGATTGTAGTACCGCGAGGAGGATTGTAGAGTATCGAAGGTTATGTGGCGAAAACTTGACTCAGAAAGATCCAAACTGCTACTGGATATGAATAGGAAGGCGATACGGATTGTGATAGGCACGTTGACAGGTAACTGATTGGTCAGAGCGACATCCAGCATCTGGGAGGCTGGCACTCCAGAGTTTTGAATGTTGAACTGCCCGAGGCTGGAACATTATAGGCTTAGATGGCTGAACAGACGTTTCCATGAGAGCATTACTGATATCGGAAAGTATAAACTAGAGGATATCAGGGGCTCCATCATGGGAATGCGTGTCTCAATGACGGATAATAGGGTCACTTTTGGCTTAAAAAGGTTAGATAAATATTAATATTTTTAATAGTCAATAGAAGGGAATCACAATGGACCCAATTGGGTCTCCGAGTGGTGGTGCGGCATAGCACCACCCTTCCTAACCTAACCTAATGACTGTCCGTTATTCATTTCATTATGTGAAAGCACTTATTTTAGTTATCTCCAGTTATTAATTTATCGCGAAAATAAGCTTCGAAAGCAATGAAAGTTCGAACTTTAACTTTCAATAAATTAGCTTTGGTTTTATCTTTTATGCTTATCTGAATGTAAAGAATCGGCATAGCCGAATACAGAACTATTACTTGTTGTGTATATTTTTACCTTTGGTAAATACATTTGTAAGTATCACTATTCATTTTCTCTTTTTCCATTTTTTCATTGTCTATTTTGGTTAGCACGAAGTTATATCAGTCTACCTAACAATGTTTACCTATTCTTGCTTATATCTTACTATCATCACATTAATTATTTTTACTCATTGGATGTACCGTCGGTACATACATGTAAGTATTATTGTAGTGGCTTTATGTTACTTCCCTGTAGGAAATGCGAATAGTGAAATTGTAGTGATTTACTAGTGATATTGTCCGCAGTACTACTGACCAGGTGTACCCCAGCCCATGTAATCATCTATTGACATTTAACATTAGCTTGTCATTGAAAATCCACCACTAGACTGTACACTACTGACTAAATAGTTCTTTTGGGACCATTGGGAGACATTAGCACAAAAGATTCACTAGTAAATTTTAGAAGCTCTAGTCTACAATATCGATATTTCCTCGCTCGATGTAAATAGTAAAATTGTAGTGATTTACTAGTGACATTGTCAATAGTACTACTACTAGTATTGACATATAACATAGGGTTCCCATTGAAAATCTACCATTAGACTTTAGCACTATTCTTTTACGACCATATGGAGACATTTGAACTAAAGATTCACTAGTACATTTTAGTGACCCTCGTCTACAATTTTATAAGGGTTGGGGCAACAAACTTAAATACATACATACATACGTCTCTAACGTATTTCTACTTCCGCATAAAAGCAAAGTTGTCGACATTTCAACCAGTACAATTGTCGCTAGAGAAAAGAATGTTGACATAGAGACATATGGTTCTAGGCTTACTAGAGGGTTTGTTTTAGCTTTGGACGGTACATCAAATAAGTAAAAATAATTAATGTGATGATCGTAAGAGATAAGCAAGAATAGGTAAACATTGTTAGGTAGACTGATACAACTTCGTGCTAAACGATAGGGTACCACATACTTTTTGAACTTCTCAAACAAAAATAATGGGTTATTCAGTCAAATCGTAAGCACTTACGACTGGAGAGTACATACACTTTTTTGCATTCTAGTAAGCAAACTTTTTCACTGGGATGTTGCGTTCAAATGTTAATGGCGCTACATAAAAAATAAAAAAGTGCTGTATTTTCGTGAGTCGCCTGAAAGCTTTCCTGTTTTAGAAACTTCATTGATATATTTTTCATTTTTGCGAGGGAACGGCACAACCTTTTTTAATGGATTCCGACCAGGTTTAATGTTCATATATCTATACAATCATTTCATTTAAAATTAAGCTCACAACATGACTACTTGTTAGTAATTAACCATATTACCAAACTTTTGCTGGGATGGTATACCTCCTTTAAGCTGTGATAAAAGTAATATAAAATTGTGATAATTGAAAACAGTTAAACAAGTATTGCAAAACATCGAGAAAATTTATATTAAAGCCAAAATGTCGATATTATTGAAAATTTCCTTTGAGTTTTTGTAAAAAATAAGTTTTTAACTTAAAAAGTGGATACAAGTATTCTTTTATAAACTGCGTTTAGACGTTGACGTCTTCAAAATATTTTATTAAACAACATATTTATGGAAGATTCCAATATATTTTGTGAGTACTTATGAGATCCCCTTTTACGGAAGGCAGAAAAAAGTTCCACTTGGAAAAGATTTAGAAAATCTGCTGAGATATACTTCGTCTGATTTTATATAAAACTGCTAAATACACTCTGTAACTAACGAAAATAAACCAGAAACATGGCTCAAGTTTTGAGTGATTTCCAGCATTAAAGTTTAGTTTTAACCTCTGGTATATTTATGTGAATTGTGATATCCACATATGTATTTTTTTACCTCGTTTTTGGGAATTGACAAAAATATCAATATCCAGCTGAAAAAAATATGTATGGTCCATATATTTTTAATATATAAATATATATATATGAATTAATATATGGAAATGTATAGGATTATATATGCGAAAAGTATTATATATTATTTGACATATGGACGAATATATAAAATGTATTATAATATATGAGGTCATATATGGAAATTTACGGCCTGGCCCACGATGTCACGAGAAATCGTTCGATCGACAACTTGTATTGCAAACAACAATAACTTTAGAAAATTTGTTGTTGTTTGCAATATAAGTTGTCGATCGAACGATTTCTCGTGACATCGTGGGCCAGGCCGTTAATTATGAAACTCTTCATACATGGTTCCATATATGAAAATAAGATGCAATATGTATATGGAGCCATATATGTATGTAACTATATTAAAAGGTATGAATACATGATATCTCACATAAAACTGAATTAAAACAAGTGCCGAATCTTATATACCCTTTACCAAAGTTATTTAACAAAAAAATTAAAAAAAATGTGTTATCTAGTTACTTTTATATGTCAAAATCAAGTTTCAGTTTTCCAGCTCTGAAACCGTCTGCTCGATTTTGCTGATTTTCAATACCAATCTAAGTTGGACAATTTCTGACATACCAGTCCAAGAACGAAGTCTCTAGCTTTTCTGGGAGCTTCGGAAAACCGATTTCACGTACACCAGACGGACGGACATCGCTTATTCGTCTTCCCTATTCATAAGGACCCAGAATATATCCATTTTATGGGTCGCATATGAATATTATGGAAATTACACACGGAATGACAAACCTATACATATATACCCTTTTCCATTTTTGGTAAAGAGTATTAAAAATTCAGTAAAGTGCGACTTTGACTCGCGCACGAAGGGTTCCATTCGTATATTCGGTTTTGAGCATTTTTATACCCTTTACCAAAAAAATGGTAAAAGGGTATATATAGGTTTGTCATTCCGTTTGTAATTTCTATAATATCAATAAGCGACACATAAAATATATATATTCTGGATCCTTATGCATAGGGAAGACGAATAAGCGATGTCCGTCTGTCCGTCTGTCCGTCTGTCCGTCTGTCCGTCTGTCCGTCTGTCCGTCTGTCCGTCTGTCCGTCTGTCCGTCTGTCCGTCTGTCTGTACGTGAAATCGGTTTTCCGAAGCTCCCAGAAAAGCTAGAGACTTCGTTCTTGGACTGGTGTGTCAGAAATTTTCCAAAATAGATTGGTATTGAAATTCAGCAAAATCGGACAGACGATTGCAGAGCTGGAAAACGTAAACTTCATTTTGCCATATAAAAGTAACTACCGAAAACAAATTTTTATTTTTTTTTAATAAATAAACTTAATTTACACATCAGTACGATTACAACTGGTATTTTAAATTAAAAAAATATAAAAAAATTAAAAAAACGTTTCCAGGGTTGGAAAACTGTAAATTTTTGTGTTATGTAAAATTAACTATGTCTAAAACTATATTAGTATTTTCTCGAGAACCGTAAGAGTTAGAGACCTGAAATTTGGACACAGTGTGTAGACCTTTGGCCGCTACAACAACAAATACATGAGAATTGGAAATTAAAGGGTGTTCCAAAACGAGCAACGAAAAATGTTAAAATCCCATGTAATATACATACAATTATATGTATATACACTTTTTATACAGACTACAAAAATTAACACTAAAATTTCCAAAAATTTAAATTAAAGGGTGTTCCATCAGTTAATGCACTTTTGACTATGCAATTTTGACAACTGCTGCATCTTGGAAACCATAAGAGCAAAACTCTTGAAATTTTCAAAAACGGTAAAACTAAAAATTCAAAAAATTACAAAATCGCCAAACTGAAAAAAATCGGCAAAAACAAAAAAAAAAAAATCGCCAAAGCGAAAAAAAGCACCAAATTAAAAAAAATTTCTAAGACTAAAATAAATCGCATAAAACGGAAAAATTGCTAAAATGAAAATAAAATCGCCAAAATGAAAAAAAAAATCGCCAAAATGAAAAAAAATCGTCAAAATGAAAAAAATCGCCAAAATAAAAAAAAAGCCAAAACGAAAAAAAAACCTAAAAAACAGAAAAAATCGCCAAAATGAAAAAAAAATCGCCAAAATGAAAAAAAATCGTCAAAATGAAAAAAATCCCCAAAATAAAAAAAAAAAGCCAAAACGAAAAAAAACCTAAAAAACAGAAAAAATCAATGAAAAAAAAATCGCCAAAATAAAAAAAAAAAGCCAAAACGAAAAAAAAAACCTAAAAAACAGAAAAAATCGCCAAAATGAAAAAAAAATCGCCAAAACGAAAAAAAACCCCAAAAAACAGAAAAAAATCGCCAAAATGAAAAAAAACCAAAAAAAAATCGCCAAACTGAAAAAAAATCTCCAAACTGAAAAAAAATCTCCAAAATGAAGAAAAGCCCAAAAACAGAAAAAAATCGCCAAAAATAAAAAAACCTCCAAAAACAGAAAAAAATCGCCGAAACGATAAAAAAGCGACAACACTGAAAAAATCGTTTAAACTGAAAAAATCTTCGAAAAAGCAAAATAGCCTGCCTTTCGTGCGCGATTCAAAGTCGCACTTTACTGAATTTTTTAATATTAAAGGAATTAAATGAAACTAAGTTTTTCCTTATTTCGTTTTTGCTTTGTTCACTTAACATATTTTATGTATTTTTTAAAGAACTAGATTGGTATCAATAATCAGAAAAATCCAAAATTATGACTAAAGGGTTGGAAAACTCACACTTTTTGTGTTATGTAAAATTAAATAGGTCTAAAAATTTTTTTCGTTTTCTTTATAAATTGAATATATTTTATGCTTCTGAAAGAAAAGTTTAGCGTATGAAATTTGAAAAATGAAAATTAAAGCTCCCAAGATGGAAACAAATATGTATGTATGTGTCTGTATACTATATATATGTATGTACGTACGTTGGTAAAGGGTATATAAGATTCGGCACAGCCGAATATAGCACTCTTACTTGTTTAATATGGCTTATTTGCTTTTTCGAAGTTTTTTTTTCAGTTTAAACGATTTATTTAGTTTTGTCCCTTCTTTTTCGTTTTGTCGATTTTTTTTTTTCTGTTTTTGGATGTTTTTTTCATTTTGGCGATTTTTTCCTTTTGGCGGTTTTTTTGCCTTGGGTTTTTTTCATTTTGGCGAATTTTTTTTTTTGGCAATTTTGTCATTTCATTTTGGCGATTTTTTTCTGTTTTTCATTTTAGCAATTTTTTTTAAATTTTGGTGATATTTTTAATTTTTGCAATTTTTTCATTTTGGATATTTTTTCTGCTGCTTGGGGTTTTTTTCATTTTGGCGATTTTTTGTTTAGGGTATTTTTTTCGTTTTAGCGATTTTTTTATTTTGGCAATTTTGTGTTGTTTTTGAGTTTTTTTTCATTTTGGCAATTTTTGTTTCTGTTTTGGGAGTTTTTTTCATTTTAGCGATTTTTTTTCATTTTGGCGTTTTTTTTTCATTTTGGCAACTTTTTTTCGTTTTCGGGATTTTTTTTTCATTTTAGCAAATTTTCCGGTTTTTCGCGATTTATTTTAGTCTTAGACATTTTTTTTAATTTGGTGCTTTATTTCGTTTTGGCGATTTTTTTTGTTTTTGGCGAGTTCTTCCTGTTTTGGGGTTTTTTTCATTTTGGCGATTTTTTCTGCTTTTTTTTTGGGGTTTTTTTTCGTTTTGGTGATTTTTTTTAATTTTGGCGATTTTCTCGCATTTTGGCGATTTTTTTCATTTCAGCAATTTTTCGGGTTTTTCGCAATTTATTTTAGTCGTAGACATTTTTTTAATTTGGTGCTTTTTTTCATTTTGGCGATTTTTTTTGGTTTTTGGCGATTTTTTTCGGTTTGGCGATTTTATAATTTTTTGATTTTTAGTTTTACCGTTTTTGAAAATTTCAAGAGTTTAGCTCTTACGGTTTCCAAGATACAGCAATCGTTTTCGAACACCCTTTAATTTCCAATTCTCATGTATTTTTTGTTGTAGCGGCCAAAGGTCTATACACTGTGTCCAAATTTCAGGTCTCTAGCTCTTACGGTTCTCGAGAAAATACCCTGCATAGTTTTAGACATAGTTAATTTTAATTTTTTTAATTTTTTTAATATTTTTTTAATTTAAAATACCAATTTTGGTCGTACTGAAGTGTAAAATAAATTTTTTTATTAAAAAAAAAAATTTGTTTTCGGTAGTGACTTTTATATGGCAAAATCAAGTTTCAGTTTTCCAGCTCTGAAACCGTCTGCTCGATTTTGCTGATTCTCAATACCAATCTAAGTTGGACCATTTCTGACGCACCAGTCCAAGAACGAAGTCTCTAGCTTTTCTGGGAGCTTCGGAAAACCGATTTCACGTACACCGGACGGACGGACAGACGGACATCGCTTATTCGTCTTCGCTATTCATAAGGACACAGAATATATATATTTTTTTGGTCGCAAATTAATATTATGGAAATTACACACGGAATGACAAACCTATATATACCCTTTTCCATTTTTGGCAAAGGGTATAAAAAGTTAGAGATTTATTAGCACATTTTTGTCACAGGCGAATTTTTCACAAAAATGTTTTACATGCATAGAACTTAACATAAAAGAGCCTATACTTGAATGCTTGGATTGTATGGTTTTTGCTGAGTTTCAGCATAATGATATGCAAAAGCAGCTTGAAACCCTGTTTTATAATAAACTTTTTTGGTCTCATTTGACCTAATCAGTAGCAAGAATTTTGGATTCTTTTTTGTCTTCTGCAGTCCAATTGGATGTTAGATAAGCTTGAAATAGGTTTTGTTTTCGCCCCGTTCTTTTTTATATTTTTGTTTTTTCACGATTCAAAAAATGGAATTTTTAAATTAATGATTAATCCTCATGTCGTTATTCATATTGTGTAAGAATTTCATAAAAATGTCCTGTTTACTCAAGTCTTGAAAGCAAAATGAAATTTTTTTTCTATTAAGTTGTGTGTAAGTTAAAGGTTTTTGACTTATGACATTGTTTGAGTAAATGAGCGATATGTTCATATGTATGTACATGTAGTAAATATACGTACTATGTAAATATGTATGTACATATCGTCATAGAAAATGCAAAATATGCAAACTCGTTTTCTGTTTGCTAATTATAGTCTGTGTTTAAATGCGTTTAAACAATTTCCTTTTACATACACACTAAAATCTTAAGATTCTTGCTATTAATATTTTGAATTACTTCGCACCTCGCTCTCAAAAGGGTCCATACAAAATTTTAATATTCTTGCTATTATACTTAGCTTTGAATATATAAAATTATTATTAATTACTTTGTATGGGAGGAGTTCTTTCCCCTGGTCCTATTCTACCAATATTTTAAATTGCTTCGCATATTGTTCTCTAAGAGTCCATACCAAGTTTGAGTACTCCTACAGCTTTAAATATATAAGATATTTCGCTAGTATGGGCATGGCATAGCCTACTTAGGGGTATGAAAAAAAGATAACGGTCTATTCTCAGACCTAGCAAATACACATACAAGATAAAAGTTGGAGGAGTTCAATTACAAACACCATGACACGAGAATTTTATATACATATATGTATATAGATAGATATTTTTGAACTTACATGTATTTAAATAAATAGTTTTTATATTTTGAATTTAAATATCTTAATATGTTTAAACTTGATAACTTTTTATAACTTTTGAATTTGAAATTTTTAAGCAAATACTACTCGTAACTAATCTAACCAAGTACACATGCACAGTTATTGTTGAATTTTTTTAATTAAGTGATTGCTTAGAAAAAACAATATTTTTGATCAATTTTTTTATTGAATATACTATGTTTACATTAGTTGAATTGACTGCTTTATAAAAAAAGTGTTATCAACAGAGCTTAACTCAGAATACTATGAAATGGTTAACAATTATTATATATTAATTGTATGTAAATAATATAACTTTTGTTTTTATGTGTGAAAATCGATCTGTTTTTTATAGTATGCCACATTGTATTGAAAAAATATTTTCAATTAAAATGCCCAATTAATCTTTTAATTGGTTATGATATTTTGTATGGGAGAAACAAAACTACTCAGTTTATTTTATTTTTTTGATTCATAGTAATTTTTACATACGTTGAAAAAAAATATTAAAATACCTTTACTTTATTGAGAAATAACAAGCAAATAATAATGAGCAATTCAAGTCTATAGGCCAAATCTGGATGGTAAAGTTAGTAATTGGCGGTATTTGGGGTTCGATGCAAATGGTCTTGCGTAAGTACATATGGAAAATATCGTAGCCCGTCTTTAACAAGCAATCACAAAATTCACACACAATTCAAAGAAAAAATACGATATTCTGCAAGACTATCGAACACCGAATACGGCCATTGTACTTTTGTGCACCATTTGAACTTCAAAAGCCATACGTTAGACTTTTGGCATAAAAGCCAAATGTTCCCATTTTTGGAACTTTTTTATACATACATACGTACATAACATCATTCGATTTTTTCTATACTTTAATTACCATTTTAATTTAATCCTTAAAAATATTTCTATTAAATTTTAATTGAATCCTTAAAAAACCATCAATTAAAATTTTAGTTAATGTAATATTTCAATTTTCATGATTGGTTGAAAACTAATTAATTCTTTAACTGAATCTTCGTTTTTTTTAATTGAATCTTGTTTTTACTTTTTTTGTACTTTTACAATTTGTACTAAAATAATCGCTTGTTTAGTCTTTCCATACCTATTTCCTACGTAATACGAGTACTTATTGTGAATTATGAAATTTTATTTGGGCGAAAGCGCCAAATATCTTGTAATGAGTTGTAATTTCATTCTTTTTTGTACTATTCAACAAGAAAAGAACTCTGTCAACTGGTTCCCCAAATCTCACTTAATAAAATGTAAGTTAACTTTTCCTATGAAGTCTATTTATCTGTTTATTTAAAAGTAAATATCACGAAATTCCCTGCTTTCAAAAGTTAAATATTAAAACTAAAAAAAGTTTTTTTTTCCTAACCTATATCATCCATTCCTGGCATATTACTAACCCCAGCAATTTGCTAATTTGGGATTGAAAACCCCGTTTGAATCTACCTGTTTATAATTTTAATTTCAAGTTTATATTAATTTATTTCCCAAATTAATGAAAACTTATTCCAGTCTGTTTAGTCAAAATGCCATTCGTTGCTAAATTTTAATTCTTACGATATTACGATATTATCAGTGTGATTATTTATCGAACCGAAGCTTGGCTGTTTACATTTTCTGTCACGATATGTACACTCCCATAGTTATTTGTGTAAAAGTTGTTGTTTTTTGATGGTTGTATTTCTATTTGGTGTATTTTATTTTTGCAGTATTTACTTAATTCTTGAGTTACTCCTGTTGATAACATTTTAAATTAAGTTTCAAAGTTTTTTTCACATCAGAAGATGAGTGTTTGCCTGCCTGTAGATGAATGTTATTTTATGTAGATTTTAATCTATTAAGGTTAAAAAGTATGTATTTGAGTTCTAAACTTCTAGAGGTTCAAGAGTGCTTTCAATGCTTTAAAAATTTAAGTTTCTACTACAACAATTTTTAAATTGCGTAAATTGTTATGTTTAAAATTGCTGTATTTTGTTTTTACGTAAGAGATCTTTGAAATTGTGCTAGATGTATCCACTTAAGAAAAATGAGTTTCAGGTATTTTGCATTTGAAATTTACTTTGAATGTGTAAAGTTTAAAAGAATGTGGCCTTAAGAAACATAAGTTGCAGGCTTTCAAAATTCCATTGTTTTTTATGTATTGTCAGGAACTGCTATTTATATCCTGTTTGTACATTTGTATGTAGTGTATCAGAGTAGATTATAAGTGTATAGTG
Organism: Tachina lurida; assembly: GCA_944452675.1. NCBI lineage: Eukaryota > Metazoa > Arthropoda > Insecta > Diptera > Tachinidae > Tachina > Tachina lurida. The sequence continues at coordinate 45,039,782 of OX101754.1, forward strand.
ATAACCAGGGAAACCAGAAATATGCTCTAAAAAAAGTGTTTTATGCGCATTCAATATGCACTAAAAACTTGAAAATATGCACTAAAAACTGAAAAAAATGCTCTTAAATTAAAATAAATTGGTTTATTTGAAATAAAAAGATATCTTTAATTCAAAAATTCAACAACATTTGCATATAAAATATGCAAAAAAAGGAAACAATAAAAAAGTTAACACGGAATAACTGCTGTATTAAAAATAATAATCTGGGTTTGAAGTGGACGTTGAAACAAAATTGCCAAACAAATTTTGACAAAGGCATATAATATAAATAAATTTTTTTTTGTTATCTCGTAAAAATTTAACTTCAAGTTCAAAAGAGATCACGATATCAGAATTAAAACTTTGGAACTGTATTTTCGATATATAAGACATGTATAATATTTATTGCAATAAACAACAATCTAGGTCAATATAGATTTTCGAATAAAATCGTTGCATGCCACATCTAAATAAACTTTTATATATTGACAATGTTCCTTCAACGTCTACTCGGGGTAGAGTCCGTCACAAATAGAAAAACCGAATATTTTATTGAAACTAACGAAACGGAAATGAGATTTAGATGGCGAAAAATAAAAATAAAAATTTTGTGCAACAGTTAAGCTTGTAAGCAAATTAAAATAAACAATTTTATTTATTTAATTTCAAAGTATGCCCTAAAAACGTAAATTATGCTCTAAAAATTAGAAAATATGCTAAAAATATGCGTGTAAGAGTTATAAATGCAAAAACATGCTTTAAAGGGTAAAATATGCAAAAATATGCTTTTAGGGGCAAAATATGCAAAAATATGCACCAACAAATCGATGCCAAAATTAATAAAAAGATGTGAAACGGATAAATATCTTGTCCCCGCATGAAAACGTCGTACATGAAAAAACATGCAATTGCATATTTGCGGTTTCCCTGGTGATAACAAATATTACGGCGATCACGCCATTATAATTGAGTGACTATAATTGCGTTCGGTTATGATAGAAGGCTGCTTGTAGAAGATTGATCAGTTAGAAAGGATTCAGGAAATAAAAAAAATAGAAAAATAAGGAAGTTTGTGAAATATCTGTAAATAATTTTGTTGAATTTTTACACAAACGTCTCAAAATCTCCAAGGTGCAGAATTGGGTTTGCAAGCAATTCAATGAATTAAATCTTAATTTAGCTGATAGCCAAAGTAGCTAGTGCTATTTAAATATTATATTAGTCTTATATTTATATAAGTTTTAATATCATGTAAATAAATAATAAATAAATAAATCTTAATTTTAATGAGAAAAGAAAATTTATAAAATAATAATCTGTCTTATGGGTACATCAAACAATATAATTACTTAAAAAAGTAAATTTTAAATTAAACCAATATACGTATCAATAAGTTCGTGAGTTTTCGAACTTCCCATGTAGTTATATAAATTGCAACACTGTTCCCGTCAAGTATCAGCTGATAATAGACTACTGTCAAGTATTGAGCAAGCGTTTTTTGACCAAATGTATCTGACACCCAATGTAAAATTGGTTGCTGAATCCAAATACGAAGTCAAAATTGTCGAAAGTAGAATGATAGAGATATAGCTAAATTACCATTATTTAGGTTTTTAAAAAGATGATGTGGCTTAAGTGCAAATATCTTCAAAAATATTCGTCGGATTATACAATTTTTATTTTCGTTAGAACATAGTAAAATTCCTAAAATAAACATACACCGCATGTCAAGAAATGATGAAAATACAGTGGACAAAATTTTAAACTTCATTAAAAATTTTATAATTTTTTTACAAAGAACATTAGCTAATTTCAATATAAAAATTTTCCGCTCTACAAAGTCCAGATTGGTGCAAAAATGACAAAGCTACAGCATATTTAGTGAATTAACCCCTTTTTCGGTTTTTATTAAATCAAGAACCCAAGGAAGTAAATACGCAGATTTTGACAAACGAACGCTGTAAGTGTTATAAACATTGACAGTTCACAATTTCAAATTGTTTGCTTAACGTTTTAATTCTCTAGAAACGCAGAATTCATATTAAAAAAAATAAAATGCATAGTGCAAAACGTGAACTTTTTTGCCAGAAAAATTCGAACAAGTTTTGCAATAAAAGGTAATTGTAATTAAAAAACATTAGCACTTTTATAAGCGTATGCATTCCTGATGTCATTCTACGACATTCAATAAACATAGGAAAAAATATTGTAGGTGTCGTAGCAAAGGTTTCTATGGAAATTACGAACAATATATTGTACAACTTGAGGACGTACTACACTTACAATAGGTTGTGAGTTGAACAAATATTTTTAATTTCACAAAATGTGCAGAAAATTTAAAAAGGCTATAACTTTGTAACAGTAAGAGCAAATTCAATATTTTTTTCCTTAAATGACTCAAAGTCTATTCACCATTTTAACTGCATCATTAGTTTTTTTTTTAACTTCAATAGAAATTTAAAAAGTTAAAAGGCATTACTTTTAAAATTTATACTAAATTTAGAAAAAAAAATTCACAGAGGGTACCCAAATGAGCAAAAAATAACCGAAACTTATATTATCTGCACAGGGGAATAAAGTTTGAACTGTTTTCTTTTAAAAAAATTTACTTAGTAACAAAAAAAAATCATGCTAATGGGTCGCATTATGAACACAATTAGAAAAGGTCGAGAAACCCTGATTTTCGGGCTAAAACTTTTTTTAGCCCGATTTTAGCGACCTCTAAGTCCCTTCCGAAAAATCTGAAAAAAAAACACAAGAATACTTTACCCTATAACCTTTCAAAAAATGCTGGGCTGCCTATAAAAATCGAAAATAAATATTTATTTGTGACACACTTAATACATATTTCTATATTTACTTGATTTGATAAAAGTAAATTAATCTTCTGTAACTTTATCATTTTTGCACCAATCTGCATCCAATTAAGCACAAAATGTTTCTATTAAAATACTCTAACATGGAAAGTGACAAAACTTAAAAAAAATAGTTATTTGGTTTAAAAAAACTAAATTGAATAAAGCAAAATTGCTAAAAATCATTAAAATTTTTGTGACATTTGAAATTTGTTTCACTATATTTCAGTAATTTCTTGATCAATTTTTACAAGCAACCCATGGTTATTGTTTGCGAAAAAAAAACCGTCGATCAAAACAAGGGACAAATTAGAGCTGCTCGATGTTAATCGATGCATCGTAAACATCGATGTTTTGGTTGAGCTACATCGAATAAATATCGATGTATCGTATCATACGATGTTAATCGATACATCGATGTTTTTATGCGATGTATCGAAAAGCTGAATTTTAAGTTTTAAGCATCCCACATGTTTTGTATATGTTGATGTTTGCAACTCATTTAATAACGTTTTTAAACAAAAACCATCCAAGAATAATTTCCAAAACGTTTTTTAAAGCCTAAAATTGTTTTAAAATCACTTGCTGTAACAACACAGTACTAAAGATACTTTTTGTCAATTTACATCGAAGCAGTTGCAGCGTTATTTTACAGAAAAATTCAAAAACATATTTTAAGTGTGAAAAAAATTTTAAAATTTTGTTGGTATTGTAGGGTAGCAGTCAGCAATGTAAGTTCTTTTTCCATGTTTTGTGTTAAAAGCAATAATATATTTGGCTTAAAATAACTGTTACAGTTTGTAATACGGCACTTCGACGTCAAGCTTAGTTTGGAAATACTTTGAAAAAAATGGCGATGGATCTGCAAAGTGTAAGCTGTGCGAAAAAAATATAAGGACCGCCGGTAATACCTCTAATTTGATGGGTCATATCAAACATATTCACAAGGCAACATTTTTGGAAATTACCAAATTAAAAAATTCCGAAAAACAAAAATTACTAAATAGAAGCTTTGTGCGAGTGTTAAGACAAAATTCAGCAGTTGCTTCAGACTCGTGTGCGCCATCTACGAATGGTTCATGTAATGTACATTCTGGTACTGAATCATGTATTGAGGTAAATGAAGACACTGCTACTGAATTAGTACCTTTTAATCGTCAGAAGTCAATACAAAAAAGTTTCGAAGATATTGCCTCGTACTCCGGTGGTGACAAGGCAAGAAAAATTAACAACGCTATCGTGTATATGATTTGTAAAGATAATCACGCATTCTCACTGGTAGAGAATGAAGGGTTTAGACACCTAGTGAAACTTATATCACCGCACTTTAAAGTTCCAAGTAGAACTACTGTGACTCGTTGGGTTGATAAAAAATATGACGCTTTATCAGGAACATTGAGAACTATATTACCCACAGTGAAAAATATTACTTTGACAACTGACATATGGTCTGATTTGCAAATGCAAAGTTTTTTTGGGTGTCACAGCCCATTTTGGCATCGCAGCTGAATTTCAGTCGATAACGTTGGGAGTATACCACCTTGATGAAAGGCACACTTCTGAATATATATCAACAGTTCTCATCAAGGTATGCAATGAATGGGGATTTCCAACAGATAAAATAACCGCAGTAGTAACAGATAACGCAGCCAATATGACAAAAGCTGTAGAATTAGGCCTTGGAAAAAAGAAACACATACCGTGCTTTGCACACACTCTAAATTTAGTTGCGCAAAAAGTACTAAATGTCTCCGAGTTGCAGGCATTAGTAACCAAAATAAAAAATATAGTTACTTTCTTCAAACAAAGTTGTATAGCAAGCGACGAATTAAGAAACAAGAAAAACAACAAAAGCTGATGCAAAACTTATTCAAGATGTACCTACTCGATGGAACAGTACGTTCTATATGATTGAAAGGTTTCTAGAACTTCGAAATGCTGTGAGTAAAATTTTACTTCGACACAAAACTGCGTCGCCAAAGTTGACTGGTATGGAATTGGCCGCATCCTCAAAACTACTTTACATTTTACGACCTTTTGAGGCAGCCACAAAAGAAATATCCGGTGAGACATATTGCAATAGCAGCAAAGTTATCCCGCTAGTTCAGTGTGGGGTTAAAAATTAAAAACTATTGTAATTGAAGAACCATTGTTAAAAGAAGTGCATAAAGTTGCTCTTATTGAAATAAACAAGCGAATGGGTGCTATCGAACAAGTTTCACTTCTGGCTATCGCCACATTGTTGGATCCAAGGTTCAAAAAAATGCATTTTGAAGATCCACTTGCATGTTCGAAAGCCGTTGGGAAAATCCAAGATGTGTTAGAAAAAGATAAAGCAGACCAAAAATCTGGGGATTGCGACTCCGACATTTCAGACAAAACGATGGACGATTTTTGTCTTTGGAATGATCACCAAAAAAATTAGTCGAAAGAAATTGGAAAACAAATAAGACTAAAGGAAACTTTTCTGATGAACTCTCCGTTTACTTGCGAAGTCCAGTAAGTCGGTTAAATGAAAACCCCTTAGAAGTGTAGGCCGACTACAAAATTCAGTTCTCAAGGTTGTAAAATATAGCATACAAATGTTTAACAATGGTTGCAAGTTCCGTGCCATCTGAAAGACTTTTCTCAAAGGCTTCATTAGTGTTGTCACAGAAAAGAAGCAGTTTGCAAGCAGAGAAGGTAAACAAAATATTGTTCTTACAAAGCCTAAATAAAAAATATTGGGATATTTAATAAAAACAACTTTCTTATTTGATTTTGTTTGTTGTTGGTCGTTTCTGCTTAAGAAAGTCATCAGTAGACTACAAACATTATTGAAATATGTTTCAAATACATATTGACATACTCGTATCTTGAATAAACAAAAAAAAAATATAATTTTCTTAATCTGTGTAAAATTTTAAATTCGACTTTTATTTATATAATAAATTTTTTTAGTTCCAATTAATCAATAGATGCATCGCAAACATCGATGTTTTTTTTAATCGATAAATCGAATAACATCGATGTAAATTAATGACGAATCGAATGAGAAAAAACATCGATGTTTTTTTTACGTGAACGGCTCTAGGACAAATACTATGGGGAATCTGCATCATCGAGTTCAAGTATAAAAGTAGTTTACTGACTTTCGTTGTGCTTGCGCAGGTACAAATGACGCTGGACGGTCAATTGAGGTCAGTACACCCAAGAATGTCGAAAAAATCTAGGATATGATGTTGGCTGATTGAAGATTAAAAGTGCCATAGGCATTTCATAATAATAATGAATAATACGTTTCCATTACATGATTTGGGTCAAAACATTAAATTTGCCCAAATTAAGTAATTTGCTAATTGATTTCCCGTACATTTTTCATATGAGCAAATTATATCAAATGACTTAATTTGCTGCACATTAAGTCGAATTTTTCAGTGCAACACTGCGCGGCTGCTATTATTACAAATGCAGCTCTAGGTCATCCATTAGTATTGGTGACCAGTGTGACCCTTTTAGCATTTTCACTGCTAAATTTAGCATTATGTATTTTGATTTAGCAGTGAAATTTTTATTTTGCATTTAGCATAGTATCGTGAACAACCAAAATTTAATACTTAAAAATCAAATGAAGTTCTTAGTTGAAATATTTCCGAAAATCTATAAAATCACCTTTTTGACATGAGCTGTTGCAAAAAAAATTAAATTATTTCTTTTAAGAAATCGTCAATGTCTCTAGGCAACCATTCATTGGACGCTTACTTTTCCCTATCATAACCAAACAGTTGTCAGCCCCAAATCCCATTAAGTTTTCAATGCTTAAAAACGAAAAACTACAAAAAGATTACTTATTATTGCAATAAGAAAAGTTTTCATATTAATGGACAAAATATGCCAGAAAAGGAGCGATAAGGAACCACAGTGCTATCCATTATCCAATAGTACTAAAAATGGCACAATTGTGCCACATTTCCCATCACTGATGCTGGCCACCGAGATAAACACGAAAGAAATGTATTCAAGGCACTCTGGTACTACTTTGGGCAGCTTTGATATATAGATATAAAATTCATGTGAGTCTATGTGTTTTTTTTTAAATTATTTTGGTGCACTTATTTTTAATACAATTCGCATTTTTTCATCTCCCATATTGACGTTTATAATGGGCCAAGCCATAATAAACCCAAATAAATTGACAGTTGTTACATTTTTTGTTAAAATCGTCAACAGTAGCCATCTAAAAACCAAAATAATTCTGCCAAAAAAATCGACTTCAATGCAAAAGTTCTGATAGAACAATTTCGGAACAAATTTATGGGATACAAAATACAATTTTAATGGGCGTTCTACCATTTTATATTTTTCAGAGCTCAGGGCGTGTTTCGAGGTTTGTAAAAATCGGTACAGTAAAACCACTTAAAATAAAATAATAAATTTTAATGGGCGTGACTTTGCCCATGATTGTGTCTATTTTTGACCTCAAGGTGTGTGGTAAGTTTCGTAAAAATGGGTTAAGTAGAACCATGTAAAATATAAGAACAAATTTTAATAGGTGTGGTCTTGCCCATTTTTTTCAATCTTAAAATTGTGTAATTACAAGAACCAGAGGTATTTTTTTGGTTTCGCAGCAATCAAATAAGTACAATATATAAAATCAAATAAAAAAAGTGTGGGCGTGTCTCTACCTAATATATTTTGCAAAGGGTTTAATACAAGGAGTTATGCTCTCTCAGGCAATAAAAGAATTTTTACAATCGGTCTAATATTAACAGAGTTATGAAGTAACACTGCCAAAAATATAAAATAAAAACGAATTGATAAGCCCCCTCCTTTTTTTTTTGAATTCGGTTAAAAAGAAAAATGCTAACATGTTAGCGCTTATTACCGACAAGTCGTGTTCTACAAGCAGGCTAAGAGCTTTTTATAAAGATTTTATACACATACATTTAAGAAATTTTTAAAATATTTATATATTTGAAAGCAAATTTTTTTAACAAAAATAAATTTTAACGAAGACAAAAAATTAAAAAAATGTGTTCTAACTGCTACAAGAATAAAAGTATATTAAATGTTAAGAAATCGGGAATTTAATTGGTCGAAAACTAGACCAAGGAAGGCAAGCAATTGTTAATTGTTACTTAAAGTTTTAATATCTTCAAAACCATAAGAGATAACTTACACCGGGCTTACATCTGTGTGCCATGCGTCCAAAAAAGCGTGACCACGAATGAAAAACTGTTTGATTGATTGATTTAAACAATTTCCAATCATATTGGATTCTATAAAATTGTCTATAAGTTATGTATGAAACTGTTGAACTTAATAAATACGTGTCTGAATAAAACAGCTTTTCATTAGTAATTAGGAGTTACGTTGTTTTAGGCACATGGCTCACAGATGTAAACGACTATTTTTTGTAGAAAATTATTAGAAAAATTCAAACCAATGAAAAAAGGTTTAATTTTTTTAAAGCTTTCATTTATCCAAGTTTTTCTATACTGACTCACAAAGTTCGAATTCAAAGTTCGAATTCAAAACTTATATAAATATATCGAAGAGATCAATTTCGATTTCTAATACATTCTTATGTTCAGCCATGTCATAGAGTTCAATTCCGTTCGGAAACGGACTTCAATCCACCCCATTTTTGTAGAGATGTTGTCTAAAAAAGAAAACTAAAAAACTGAAATTTGTAAGGTGTGTCCATACTGTTGGGGCGCCGGTATGCTGTTATATGCTCCGGATAGGGCTGGACATTTTGAAGTGGATTGAATTCCGTTTCCAAACGGAATTGAACTCTGTGACATCACCGATTATTCGATTTTGTAACAATTTCATGTAATTATGCAATACTTTTCAAGAAATATACATTGCATTACCTCTGTCGAAAGCTATAAAAGAAGTGATTTTTATGTTAGTAACGTTAGTATTTTAGTGAGAAGCATCTTTTTGAACACATTTTTTTATTTTTTGAACATATTTTTTTTGTATTCTTTGTTTAGTTTTTGTTAACATTTGTATCTTTCTAAGAAACAGAATTTTCTTAGAAAACATTTTATTTTTATAAACAAAACATGTACTCTTGTTGCTATCAAATTCTTTCAGTTTTCCTAAGTAATTTCAGCACTACTTCTTCCGTAACACTTTTAATTAATTTTCAGGTTTAATCAAAGAATAGAAAACACAAACACAAACGGAAAATGAAAATGTTTGTTTCAAGGATATTGATTAAACAGAAAAACAAGTAAGAGTGCTATATTCGGCTGTGCCGAATCTTATATACCCTTCACCAACGTATGTATATGTAGTATACATAACCTGACCAGACATCCCGCTTTAGGCGGGATTATCCCGCTTTTCTGAGGTTGATCCCGCCTTGAATTTTTATCCCGCTTTATTCCGCTTTTTAGAGTTTTGAAATTTCTTATCTCTTAATATATCTATATATAAATAGGCAAGTGAAAAAAGTTAAGAACCAGTTTAACTGACTTAAACTCAACGTATTCGCTTGATTTTTTTTTTGTTAGATAGATTGACAATAGGAACAGTGCATAATGTATTTTTTCTTCTACATTTTTGTGTCTAAGATAGTTAAAAACAGTTAAGAATATTAGCCAATCATAAAGCCATGATTTCTCTTTCTCTCTTAATTTGCTAAAAAAAAAAATTACAACAATTTGGCTTGGCAACTCCATAAACACTCAGAAGGAAAAACGTATTTTATTTGTTCATTCTATTCTTATTGCCATCTTTCTATGTACTTAAACGATTATTGCTGAAACTAATAAAATTTGGATATTTAAATAACGAGTGGTACTGTATTATTTTTCTTTAGATGCTTAAAAATAATATATTTTTTTAATTATTAATAACTTTGATTAAAGTTAAATTCACCTACAGCACAAAGTTAGTTTTTTATTTTTGGTTTATTTTGTGTGCGTTTTGTTTTTGTTCATTGTTTTCATTATTTTTCTGTGCTTTAAATTGCTGAACATACTGGAATGTTGGAATATGATGGAATGTTGGAATATGATGGAATGTTTATATTATTAGGCTAGCATATTCGTACATACATATGGGGTCTTTCTCAAAGAATAGGGAATAGAAATTTTTTTTGTAACAAACGTTTTAATGGGGAGTCTATAACTTTAGAGAAAAAGCGTTCAATGAAAAAATAAACGAATATTTTTGTTTTGGGCAATAATAATGAATATGAAGTGAAAACACTAGGAGCAAATATCTAATTACTTTTAGTTCAAAAAGTGAACAACTTTTTTTAAATAGTTTGCTTAAAATCTATTCTTATTTATGCCGATAAATGAAATTTTAATTTCGTATTTAGTAGTTAAGAAAGTGGTTTAAGAGAGTGGTTTACCTTGGAGTCTATACATATGTATATTTGAATATAGTTTTTAAATTGTGTTTTAAATTCATCAAACTTTAAATATTTTCATTACGCATAAATATATATATATATATATATATATGTATATATATATATATATATATATATATATATATATAAATAATAAAATTCGTAATAAAATTCTTTGATTATATACATACAGACATAAGTAAATTAAAATTTTATACATAAAGTTATTATAAAATTATTTACATAAAATATTTTATGTATAAAAATCGTATTTTGATTTGTAAATGAAGTCAAAAAATCTTTAGTTTTATTTATTTTACGTTACTAAATAAAAATTTTTGTTAATAAAAACTTTTGTTTATTGAAAATCGATTCTTTTGAGTTAAAAACTGTGTTTCCTAAGTACATACGGAACTTTTTATGTGCGTATTACACATTCCGCTTTCAAATAGTTGTTTATTTAAAAATCCCGCTTTTTGGCCGTATTTTCGTCAAAATCCCGCTTTTTGAACGATCGTGTCCCGCTTTTTGTAAAAAGCTTCTGGTCACGTTAAGTATACAGATACATACATAATATACATGCATATTTGTTTCATGATTAAATTTGTAATATGACCTTTCGGTTTTTTTCAACTACAGAATTTGATTCAAATATTTTATTTTCGATATAGTTAAATATTTTTTTTATTCTGCACTCTATATTTAAGAACTATTTTACCGTCACCCTTATTCCAGTTGTAAACATCGAGGTCACGTCAATACAATACAAAAAAATTAGGACTTGTTTGCTCGCTCTCAAGATATTCAAAAAGCGTCCTACTATTTAATAACCCTAAAATATTCATTGTATCTCCATAGCAATACTCCTTAGTGCTCCAATTTAAACATTCCATGGCAAATGATATATCGCGGTATTATATAAACAGTTTATTCCTAAAGAATTTTTTCGATATTGTTTGCAAATTTTCGCGATTTTTTGCAAAGTTTACAATAAAAGCTAAAACATGTGTGTTCTATTCTTGACATTTTGTAGTCGGTAGGTTGTTGTCTATGCTGATTTTGTCGTTGTACTCCAAAGAGTAAAGAAGCAGAAATACTATTCTATTGTTATATATAAATATATAAATGTAAAAAAGTGGATTACCAGGAAAAATTTGCAAGTTAGGGGCTGTCCATATACGTCCATACGTAGCGCTATTTTCGCCGATTTTTGATCCCCCCTCACCACCAGTAACAGGTCATAGCAAAACTATAAACCCCTCCTCCCCCCGGGGAATAACGTAACAATGAGTTCAAAACAAATTAAATAGTTTAAAAAGTTTTTATTTAAAAAAATTTTATTTAATTCATTGTATTAAATTTATTTGATAGACTAGCACAGTGCGTAGACAGAAATTAAATAAGCTTACTTAAGCCCTTATGACACGTCATCTTTTCTTCATTGATTTGATATTGAATTGATAGAAAGAAACAATAAGTGTAAGAAAGAACAAACTATATAAAACGGAAACAAAATGTTTAAATATCTACAAATTTTCGTAATTAGAAACCGCTAGTATTGAAACAAAACAAACTAAAAATCGCTATGTTTGACCATAAACCGCTAAGTAGTGAACACTTTTATGTTTCAAGCTTGAAATGTCAATTTTAAGTTGAAAAATTTTACATTTTTTTTTGACAGACCTTCATTTGTTATCGATAAATTTAGTCAAGTTGTTGACATTATTTAATTTTTCTTAATATACCTGAACCCTTTGAACCTGTTCAATTTTCCTATTACAATATGGTCGCACTTTTCTCTAAAACTTAACAAATGAACGAAAAATGAAGTGTCATATGGGCTTTATGAACATACTCCAAATATTGGCAAAACTATTTTTCAAATTTCATCCGAAGTGTCCGCAAACTCCAAAAATTATGGTTTTATAGAGAGGTTATTCATAAACTTTATGTATGTATTAATGATGCATATTCGAATTCCCAAATATTCGGCTATTTCTAGATATTTGTATTCGATTAAAAAAATATATAAAGAAATTCATAAATCCAAAACGAAATTTAAATGAATGACACACAAATATTAGTTTGTATTAATTAAAAAAAATAAATTTATTTCTATTTTTTCCATCCGTTTTTCAGCCAAATAATCTGCTATAGTTTTCCGTATTGATCACTGAGCAGTACTGGCATTAGCCTCACGTTCGCTTTCACTAGTTTCTATAAGTGAAATCATCGTGTTTTTCAGAAGACTCCACACAAAAAATCTAAAATGTGCGTGAAACTAAAAAAAATTGATATCTTGGATCAATAAAGGTTGCCGTGGTGAAAAATTTTTCATTCTCTAAAAAAAAACATTTTTTAACCAGTGCACTTAGCGGGAGAGCTTTAACCATACTTACACATGGTCGGAGTGTTTTGGGATATCAAATGACTTAAAATGATGTACATTACGAAAGATATATAATTTTTCTTTTCTAAATTTTTCTCCCTTCTACAACATTATATTTTCAATACATAATATTTGCCCTCTTAAAAAAAATTTCCTTCTTGAAAAATATCTTAAAATTAGAGGGACACGCAATCTATTTCCTGGACGCATTTCACTGCTGTTTTCTAAATATTTTTTCGTAAGTTCGGCTGTATCAAAAATTAAAATAATATCCTTATGAAAATACGTCTATGTATGCATGTTACGATTGACACATCTCTCAAAACTTAAACATTGTAGCCTCAAGTTGACCAACAAAATTTTTAAACTTAATAATTTGATATTGCCACGTACATATGTATCTGGAAGAATATAGTTTTTGAAAGGACACTTTTTTTGTCCATGATAATGGCAAGAAATGTTTTCCTAAGCTTCTGCAAATACAAATTCCTTCTATCTACATATTTGGTGGATTTAATGTTAATATATCTTTGGCAATAAGGAAAAAGTACTTAAGTAATATTTTACTGTTTTGCAGGGGAGCACTTTTAAGCTTTCAAGTCGATTTTCAGAAATTTATTTCTTTTACAGTTACATTGGGAAATTCTCTGTTAACCTTTATTTTTTAAGCAAACATCGATATTCACACTGTAAATAATACATTTAAGTTGAAATATACCAAAGTATAACCGTAATTAAGCTATTATTCCAAATGAGATTAGAAGTCTAAAAAAGATAAGTCGCAAGTAATTTTGCGATAACTTCCTGAAAAATCAGACAAATTAATTAAAATTTTGTCTAGGAGTACTTTCGAATATGCAAATGTTAGAGGTATCATTAACTAAAAATCAGCTTATCTTGACTTAAGCACTTTTTCCTTTTTGCCACAGATATGTTGCAGTTTTATATGGAAGGAAATTTTTATGTACACACCTACATATATTAAGAATATTTAAAAATGTAAATTGATAAAGATAAGGAATTGAGAACCATGTAATCAGATTGACTATAACTTATTTAATAATATTATAAAAATTTGGTATAACTTTCAAATGTTATTTAAAAACAACCATTAAATTTTTAAATAGTTTTCATAAACTTTAATGTACGCGGACAGGAGTGAGAAGTTCCTTTCCATACAAATTTTTTTTTATTTAATTATGCAGAATAAAATAGACCCCCACCCCAATTAAATGTCTATAAATTTCACATACAATAGATATTCGTATTAGCGGATATCATTTTAAATATTCGAATTCGAATTCTCGAATATCATTAGTGATGTATACATTAGTGATGTAACGAATATTTGAAACGATATTCGCGAATACGAATACGAATATTAGATGTTAAATTTTTAGACATTAAATTGGGCTTCTATTTACGCCTGCAATATGAAATATTAAAAACTTTTTATGAAAAAGGACTTCCTACTCTTGTTGGAGTACTTTAAAGTTAATAAAAACTACCCAAACTTTTGATGATCGTCAATAAATATAATTTGAAAATGATACAAAGCACAAATTTCTATAAAAAATTTAATGGATTTGTACAAACTAATATTTTTAGCCATTTATTAATTTTCGTTTAGGATTTATGCATTTATTTATTTAATTTGTTTGAAAAATTCGGATACGAATATCTAAATATGGCCGAACGTTCGACAATTGGAATACGTATACGAATATTTGTGCATCACTAGTATACATACATAATATATGTACATATATATTAAAGTCCTGCACAAGACCATTTATAAGAACTTTCAAGACATGAGGGATTTTTCAAATGCATTACTACAGAGAAATCTTCTAAAACAAACGCTTAACAGCACTGTTTCGTGACTGAAAAATTTATGATGGTTGCTTCTTTCTACGCATGGGCGCGTATGCAAGCGTCATGCATGTACATACACAAACACGTTGTGTGTATGCTCCTTTATTTTTCTGCGCACAAACGTTCACATGCATTTACATTAGTTGTGTGCACTTGCTTAAAAAAAACCTCCCTTAAACACATAATAGCTTAGCATCTACATCTTACACACACACTCAAACGTACAATATGTAAAATAACAAGCATACACGCATCAACACTACTTCTGTTGATTGTTTGTTCATAACAAGAAGTCTTCACGACATTGCTTCCCTGAAGGAAATGTCGATGGTGAAAATGTGCTGAGTCGCTTTTGACTTTGTCACCAGTACTACTCTCTAATTAATCCCCATACAATACTTTGTGCTATAGACATTTAGCATGTGCTTGTCATTGAAAATCTACTAGTAACAATAAAACAATTGACTAGGTAGTGAATACATAGTTCTTATGGGAACATGGAGACATATCAACCAGACGTTTAGTGGTAAATTTCTATACCTTACGTACATACAATTGTATGAATATTGACAAGTTGTTGCAAAAGCCACCAGAAATACACCACATCTGTTTTCTCTCTTTCTTTTATACTGACGAATAGAAGAGAAATTGTAGACAATGTACCTACTACTACAATTTTAGTGTTGACATAGAGACATTTGGCCCCAGTCTTACTGCAGGGTTGTTATCACTCATATATACGTACACCAATGCATATATCGTGCTTTGTTTATAATAAGACAGCAAACATTTTCGGAGGGCTCAGAATTATGAGTCCGAAATGAGTATAAAATATGACGGAATTTATATAATTTTTGTTTTTTTTTACCAAAAAAAAAGGAATATTTTTATATAATTTTTTAAATTTTTGTTTTTTTTTTACCAAAAATATAATAAAAACTGAATGTTACTTTCTTTATTTAGTATTAAAAATAATTTATGTTCTTGCTATTATTTTCTCTTGTTTTACTGTAAAAGAATAAGATATATTATAGGAGCTCTTATTTGCTCTAAAATATGAGTCATATATGACTCATATGGTATATGAATTCGGACTCATATATGACGACCATCGGAAGAAGGGAAACACACTCTAATTGTACTCCTAAAATAACTCATAATGAGTGCTCACACTCCGAATTATGAGTCCAAACGAACTAATATTGGACTCCAAATGTTTGCTGGGTATTGGTTTAGTATTCTCGTGGCTGCATTACCACAAGAATACATTTAAAAAACAAGACGTATTTACATTTCAAGACTATTTACGCAGGTCTATAATACATATGTAGGTAAGACGTATGATCAATTAAATAAATGAGAAAAATATACGTATTTTTGTACGAAATTACTAAAATTTTTCTGTTACATAACATTTTCAAACAAAACTCGAAACCCCCCCCCCCCCTTCCCCGACAAGTGTGTTACGTAATATATGGGCGACCCCTTATTCAATATGACTAAACAATCACCGAAAACAGTTTCCTTGATGATTGTGAAATTTTTTTTTTAATGAGTTGGCTAAATGGCGTATCAATATTTAAAAAAAATCTTATTGCAGTTAAAGCGCAAATAATTGTAAGTCGTAAAAGACTATTCATGGCCAGGGTACCAGTAATTTTTAACTTCAAATCGAGCGCATTAATGATTATTTTAATCGAGTCGAAAAAGACCCGAATATCATGAATAATTTCATAACATTTCACGTTAATCGTACATAAATATGAATGTATCAGGGATGGCAATGAGAATTTTAAAATTGTATCAACAAATTTCAAAAATTGTACTTTTTTGATCTTTATTGTACGAAAAGATTTTTTAGTTCAAATTACATATTTTTATTTGTTTTTATTAAAATAATCGACTTTGTACTGGCTACCGAATCATTTTCACAAATTTGCTTGTAAGTTGGGATGTTAAACCATGTGGTTACAACTGATTAAGTTGAAATTTAAAATGTACAAATTAATAGCATGAGCTCTATCATCCGAGAATGAAAAAACGATGAAAAATTATTTGGAAATAGATGAGTTATTTTTTTTTTTGAGTTTAATTGTTAAAAAGTGAAAATTGACATAAACAATCGTTTGAAAATAAATGCGGAGTGAAATATGGAGTTTCCTTAAATGTACTAAATTAGTCATTGGCGTACTATTGTACTATCCGAGTTTGAATAGTACAAAAAAAGTACAATTGTACCAACTTTGCCAACCCTGATATGTATGTGCATGTGTTTTTAGTTTTTGTGTAAAGGGTTAGAAGACAGAGAACAACACACATATTGAAGGAGGGAATGAAGTATAAATGTACATAAAGCTGCAAACATCGAAAAAAGTAATAGTTTAAAATAGTTTTGTTTTGCTGTATTTCATTTTAGTTACCTGTGGTAAAGTTGCACTTAAACACCAAAGACACAACACGTTAAAGTTGCTTTGCAGTTTTTTTTCTTATTATGTGCATTTTGGCAACATTTCGTTACAGTTAAATGAGAAGGAATATTTAAACAGAGACAAAGTGAATTTCTATGTAAGTGTGCTTGAACTTGGTTTCGTTTTCAAACTATTGGAATTTTTAATTAAAAAGTTCATATTTTATCTACATGTTCAACAACATTTTATTTAATTAATTCTTCTTACATTTTTGTTCTGTCATCACAATGTAACCAGATAGAAGAGAGATTCAAAAATAAATTGTTACTTGTTAAATGTTTAGAATAGTTAAGTCAGATTTAGAATGTGATAATAAATGGATTTAATTGTATGAGTTCCCAGGCAGATTTATATTCAAATTCGCCAACATTTGCAAATTAAATTGCTATTTGTTTCTCGTTTGCCAAGTTCTTAAATAGGCGCTCGTAAATATTTATATAAAATAAAATTGTACACAAAAGTCAACAATTATTCATTGTTTTGTTATATTTTGTTTGAAAATGAGAACATTAATATTTGTAGCATTAAAAGGCATTTGATAGAAAAAGTTTTGAATCTAGACTAGTGTTTTTCATACGGGATTTCCCGGGAAAGAAATCCCGGGAAATTTGTGCGGTAATTCCCGGGATTTTTTGAGTTAGTTATGGTAAGTTAATTTGTATTTACACATTCCTTGATGCGTGTCGTTATTCACTTTATGTATGCGATGGTGCAATAATATTACAATAGCTAAAGCTTTACAACAACTACGGCCGAGTTTACATCTGGCACTCATGCGTATTGAGACTTAGATGCCTTTATTTGAAAAAAGCAGAACGCGATGTTCAAAATTTAATTCTACAACAATTCATAAAAGTAAGAAACAGAAATGAGCAAAAAAATAAAAAAAAATACAAATAATTACAGATTCTATTTGGCAAATAGTACGGTTAAGAGCATAAACAGCTTATTCTGTACTAAAGTCCTATTTCCAAAGAAATATGCCCTTATGCAAAAACGATTGTTAAAGTTAAAGCATGCGTTAAAATTGGTTTTGCCATACAAAATTCGTTTGTTAAGCCAACTTTAAGTTTAACAATGATTTTTTCATAAGGGGGATATTTTGTAATATTTTTTTAATAATACTCTTATAATTTCTTTTTTATAATATTGGTATCTATGTATTACTATTATATAAAGAACGGAAACGGTATTATTTTTTGAATAATGGGTGTATAAAACATTATTATTTAATCGATCTTATGAATTATAATTTGTTTTTGTTGAAATAAATTAAATTTAAAAATATTTTGTATTGTTTTGTACTGGGCGGGAATTCCCGGGAAACCGAAAAATCTTTCCCGCTTTCCCTTTCTAGACATGCATGTATGTATAACTATTTTTAATTGAATCGAATAACATCGATTGTATTTTTTCATAGCGATCCTTCGTGTGTATTTTTTATAGTTTGATTTCACTTCCTGTGTATCCTAGCTGACGCTATATTTTTCCTGTCAACAGACGAATTTCTTGGATAAGTCAGTTCATCTCAATGTTAGTCGAATTCTCACATTTGAAAGTACCAAAGAAGCAAATACAGCCAAAGTGAACTCAACACGGGCAATTAATGTTCACCTAATAAGTGAATTCAAATTTGCAAGGATTGGCAGGAGTTCCTGGGGCTGAAAATATTTTAATAAAACCAAACCCCGTATTCATAAAATTTAAATTAGATTTGAAATGCACTGTATTTAAAATTTTTCATTACAAGTTTTTTAAAATACTGGTAGATTAAAAAAAAAATATTTCCTTATGTAAGCATATATATATATATATATATATATATATATATATATATATATATATGTATGTATTTGGATAAGTTTGAGGTCATTTTCTCGTTCTACGGTATTTTTTCAGGTCATTGGGGATAGTTAGAGGTCAGGGCTTAAATTTTTCATAAGTATTTGGTATAGTTTAAGGACACCTTACTTAGATTTACTTTTTTATTGTTTTTTTTTATTTCACTGTTAATAGAATCCACAGTTACAATTAATTACTATAACTATGTCCATTTACTTATATATGCGCATTAAAGCAAGGAATTTGATAAATAATTGTAAAATATTGTTGCCAGTGTTACCTTACTTTACTTAAAAGATATAGTGTTTTAGGGGATTTATTAGAAAATTTCCCCTATACTGACGCCGGCAAAAAATTTTACTTAGAAGGCTTTGAAATTTACAACTTTATATTTTCTTGGAATGTTCAATCTTCATTTGAATTTAGAAGTGATTGTGTACATACATAAGTGAATAATTGTTATAATATTTATAATCATGTTAATGTATAAATAATTATCTGTGATTGAACGTTGAATGACTCCTCTGCAGCAGCTTTGTTGGAAAATGTATATCGCTAAAGCAAGAGTTGGATAATGTGTGTGTGTTTTAGTGAACACATGTTTAGAACTATTGGAAAAATAAGACATCCAGTTTGGAAAACATTACAAAGTGGTCAATAGTTATAGCAAGTTTGCTTTGTATAAGTTATTGCTTCTACCAGCCCTAAACATAAATAAAAACTTTGTGACAGGTAGCACAACTGGAAAAAGTGAACATGGCTTTAACGAGTTCCTCCATACAATGTAACATTAAAAATCGGCGGATAATGTAGTTTTAACCCAGACATGTAAAATTGGATGTGTGGAAAAATTCCTTGAGGCCAAGTTCAATTTTTCCACTTATGGTACCTGGCATTAAATTTTTTTGTTAGGCATACATACATCATCGGAGAACGAAGCATTGTGTGCTGAAAAGCCAACATTTCGGGTGAATTATCAAATTTTTAACAAAATAAAAATGTTAAGGGTTCTCATGAAAACTCTTAAAGTTACCATTTGTGCAAATGGGCAGAAAAGTGTAAATACATTTACATAAAATTTTTTAGTCTATTTAGGTGAATAAGAATGCACAGTTTGCAAGAATTTCACGTTTTCATGAGAACCCTTATTATTTTCAAATCAGCGTAAGTTGTTTATACGTATATTAATTTAAAATAATACGACTCGTGTCTCAATTGTTCCACTTTTACAGACACACCAGGTCCCAAATAAACTTTACATGACATGCAATTCTTAAATCTACATTTTATTTAACAGGTAAAAGCTATTTTTCTTCTTGTTTTGCCAACTAATACGTGCAGACATACATATGTACATACATACAAACATGTATGTGCATACAGATGTGTGTCTATTAATATGTACTTATATTAACTTATTTCTAGCATCCCATGGCAAACATTTTAGCAACCCCCGACGCTGTTGACGCTGTACATAGGATAACTTCCAAATGGCAATACCAATTTCTAATATCTTCAGTTATAAAGTTAAAGATAGATATTAGACAAAGGCACCTTTCAAAGGAAAAAAGACAAAATTAGAATCTCCCTAGCCGTTTGGGACCTATGGCGTCAGACACAACGGAATATACCTAGAAGAGATGTGATATCTTGCATATGTACATACATACATATGCAAAAATTTTAAATGTTATTTAGAGAGTTTGATAAGTAGTAATAAAGAGTAAAGTAAACAATAGTTTTAAAAGAAACTTTTTTAGATCAGGGACCTGTTTCTCAAAACTTGCAAGTATTGTAATAAATGTGAAATAGTTGTGAATCCATATAAATTACGTACATACATATACGTGTGAAAAAATATATTCTCACGAATATTTTACTTGTATAAAAACACTTGCAGGTTTTGAGAAATAGGACCTTGGTGTGTAAAGAATTTTAAACGATTTGATATTGTCTTATTCGAATATATTCTTGAGAGTACCATACAAAAAGTATATGTGTATAAATTAATATTTTATATTATATATACTTACATATGTATGTGTATAAGTACAATAAATGTTTTATAAATGTCAAAGAAGTTAAACTTACTTTAATTTGACATACATACATACATATCGTTGGTCACAAGTAGAAAGGCCCGAACTTAAATAACTGTTACTTTAAAAAACACAATAATAAATAGTACCAATGCATGTACAACTGCTTTGCAAAACTGCATGTAAATGCGTTATTTTTTACCCTATTGCAATAAATTTTTATGATGAGGTGTATTTGTGTGAAATTGAAATCACTGAAAAAATAAATTTCGTAAAAATAAGAGTTAAGGACTTTCGACTTCTGACTATCAATACATATTTGCAGTGATTTTTCTAAGGATGGCTGCTTCCGTCGTCTTTTCACTATCTGTTTGACCAATGTTTTCGATCAAATTGATGTTATAATATTTGTGCTGCAGTCATGTACTCTTACCATACAATACCTTCATTGTTTCCAAGTAAATTATGGCTTCTTTAAATTGTTAATGCTAGCGAAAAAAAATATTCCTTTAAAAATGTAAGTGGTTTTATAGGCTCAATTTTTTATAGTTCTTAAGAAATTGGTTAGTTGCAGTTTGCTAGTTCATAGGTATTTTAAACATTTATTTTTGCGATAAATTTATCTTACCTCTCATTTACATGCATATACATATCGTCACCTTAAATGCAAACGGACGTAACTACACTTTTATATTTATTACAGGAGAAACAAAAAACGTTTCAAAATAAATAATAATAAAGTGTTCTTGAAAATTCTCTTCGAAATTTACTTGTAGCAAGGATACTTGTATGTTTTTAACTATTTATTTCCTTTTTATTTATATTTAAGCTTTTATGTTAGTTACGTTCCTTGCAATAAAAAATTGATGAATTCGTAATTAAGTCCGTTTGAATTTCTTTCATAAAGTCGTCATTTTTGTTTGCAGAAGCCTAAATATTTGCGTGAACATGTAGTTTGATAAAATGAATCATAATCAAAAAGAAACTCGATTTCGAATTTTTGGGTAGTTACGTCCGATTGCGATTTCAACATTTTTCGTTGCTCGTTTTGAAAAACCCTTTAATTTTTAACTCTCATATATTTGTTGTTGTAGCGGCCAAATTTCAGCTCCGTAACTCCTACAGTTCTCGAGAAAATACCGTGACAGACGGACGGACAGCGTATTGAAAACAAAAGGATTCCTTTTCACCTTTTGTGTACGGAACCCTAATAAATCAATTATTAAGTTAAATAAAACAAACAAAAACCAGGAAATTCCTATGTATTTACAATATTTTAAATAAGTTTGTGTTGCTTCTTTCAAACACTAATACACTCATACTTCACAGATGACGATCTTACTCATAATTTGTGATTGTATTGTGAAAAAGATTTTTACCCCCTAGCGTATAGATGTTTACACATCAATAATACCATACAATTTTTCAGTGATTTCAACGCCAATTTAAAATGATATTTTCGTTGATGAAAAACTAAAATTTAATTTAGAAACAAAGTTTACGCTTTTTCATAGAAAATTATAATTTAAATTTTACACAAAACTTATATAAAAATTCAATTTTGTGTAAATTAAAATATGAGAAGCAAGATTTATGTGAACATAGCTTACAATTTTATGAAAGTGAACCATTGAAGAATATGACTTATAAAGAGTAAAATTCAGAAAAGTTATTCATTAAGTTTTTATCTAAAACTCCTTTCTGCAAATTAAGACCTTTTAAAAGGTACTTTTTATACAAATTACATTTAATTCATTAATTAACTTTTTAAGAGGTATTTGAATAAAATCTAATTTTCATTAATCATTTTTTTAATATATTTGAAATAATGATTACTCTTTTGTACAAATTATGTATAATAAATTTATTTTTTTACTAAAGTTAACATGTTTTAAAAAGCATACACATAAATATGTACATATGTACATGTATACATACATAAGCATTTGCCTTTAATTTTGAAAGTGGGGTAAGTCTGTGTTTATATCTGGCATTTCTAGTGTGCCATGTGCCCACAAAAGCGAAACCACTAATTACTAATAAAAAACTGTTTCATTTAAACATGTATTTATTGATTTAACCTGTTTCCAATCATGTTGGATTCTATAAAATTGTCTATTACTTATGTATGAAACTTTTTAACTTAATAAATACGTGTTTGAATAAAACAGTTTTTCATTAGTTATTAGTGGTTACGCTTTTTTTACGCTTAAGTCATATACATATTTATTTGGTAAAGATATTTAGTGGAACACATTTGAATAAATCAAAAAATATTTTGATATTAGGCAATATTTTAATTAAGAGTTGTGCTGGTCTCTATTAATACAAAGTTATTAAATATTTATTAAATAATTATCTTTAAAGTTTTTTAAGATTAATTTAATAGGTATTTGGAAGTTAAAATGCATGTGGCTTAAGGCTATAGGTATTATATGACATGTAAAAAGTCATATACGTATGTAACAATGACGTCACGAGGATTTTCAGGTTAGTTGCATTTTGTAAAATTACTAGGAGTGCTTACACGCCGTAGGCTTTTGATAGTATTTGTTTCATAATCCAAATGTAACACATGTAGACATTTCCTGAAGCAGCACATCTGTAAGCATGTGAATATACATATGTATGTATATCTACATGTACATATGTATGCATGTTACTAGTAGATGGCATGTATCGTAATAACATCAAAATTGCGTCAGAGATGCATGCGCATGTGTTTTTTCCGCGCCGTGTACTATAAAAAGACTTTAGAAAACTTTTGTTATTAAGGGCAACATACATAGATACATAATATGTTAATATAAATCTACTAGACTAAAGAACATTGCAAAATATTTTCTTTAGTCTATTACAAAATCGTAGTAAAATAAATTTTCAGAAGTAACATATGTACATATTGGCTCCAATTACGTATGTATGTTACACTAAAATCAATTTTCAAAAGAAACATAAATATTTGTTCTAATTAGTCGAAATACGACATTCTTAATTAGAATCAATATTTATGTTTCTCTTGAAAATTTATTTTAATATACATACATACATATGGTACATATGGTACATATGTACATATGTACATATGTATGTATGTATGTATGTATATGCATTAGCTACTTTTAATAATGAAAAGACCTTGGGTCTGTTTCTCAAAACTCACAATGTTGTAAGACAAATAACAAACATTTACAATTTTGAAAACCGCCGACGTACGCACCAAATGTCTGAACCAATTTTTTAAAATATAGATTAGAAGATATTAGATCATCGGTTCAGCAATTTGGGAGCACACAGATTCAAAGGAACATAACTAGAAAATACATACATATGTGATATAATCTAAATGGCTGAACTAATTTTCTTCAAACACAGCTAAGAACAGTCTCGATCAAGTCACCTTTCAAACGAAAAAAGGTAAATTAAAATTGGTCCAGCCATTTGGTCTGTACACACGAACACACACGCACACTTCAAACTTAGTAGTTAATTAAATAGTTGAGAAAATATAGGCCCCTATTATTAGCAACTTTCGATCTTCGACTGTAGTCGAAAGTACTGATCGAACGAATTGTCATTTGGTATTATGACGAGCATTCGACAAAGAATGTCGTTATTGTGAATAAAATGGACAAAAAATAGATTATAATTCTTGTTTGTGTACTTAAAAATAAAACTTGTTTAACATTTAGATTTTTAAACAAAATTTCTTATTGAAAAAATTCATCGAAAGCTAAATTCTGTTCGATAGAAAATTCGTTGCTCAACGAAATTTTCGATGCTCATAATATGAATTTGACATTCGTTTTTCGATGTTCGATACCCAGCGAAGATCGAAAATCGAATGCAAGTCATAATAGGGCCTATATTTTTTATGTATGTAATATGAAAAAAATGCTTTTTCACAACTATTTTACTTTATTACAACACATCGTCGGTGGGTTTGTGGTTTGCCGCAAACCAGAAACCAATCGACGACATGTAAATCTTGAGAAACAAGAAAAAAATCAAATAGCAACTAACTCACAAAAGCTAATTTTTATAAAAGTTGCTTAGAGCAAAAGCCGGTGACGAACATTTTTTTTTCGTAATATCCCAGGTAGTGTTTAATCTGACCGTTATTGTTTCCTGAAAGATTATGTTGTGAAAAATAATAATGAATAATAATTTGATATAACCTCACCAATTATAATAGTTTCACCTAATGGGCTCTACAACTTCTGTAGTTATTATTATAAAGCATGGTTTTGTTCAACGTAATGAATAGTTTGTAATGGTTGAAAGTTTAAACCAATAGCCTTATCTGTGGACCAAGCAGATTGGGTTCGGGAGCAAGTTAAGGTATGTTTGTACGAACTTAGGATTTGCTGGAGAAGACGCAAACACCGCAACTATTATGATACCATAAATATGTACATGATTTACCATAGTACAGTATATATGAATGTATGAACATACATACATATGTATGTATGTACATACAAATGTCCATATTTCTGTGCATCCATTGATGATCGACATGGGTGCCGAGATGTTCCATTACGTGACCATTAGATACATAAGTATGTATAACAATTTTGACCTTTCAAAACAGAGAATGCCAATGAATTGATATCCCTGATTTCATTGTATGTCTTTTTGTACATATGTCTGTATGTACATAATGAAATTGCACAGTTAATTTTCCTCAGTATTGTTAATGTTTTCGGAGGTGCCTTGGTTAAAAATTTGTATAATAATAGTTTTTATTTTCATAAAAATTATATTGAAAACTATGGTTCGTAATTGATGCTAAAGATTTTTGCAACCAGTATGAAAAAATGTAGTGTTGTATTTTATGTCTAATGTATTAATGGTAAACACAGCGCTTTTAGAACTATTTTAGAGCTTTTGAAAAATGTATCCCTCGGAACAAATTTAGTTAAGTGAAGCTCCTGTAAATAAAATTAAACGTATCTTAAATGATAGAAAATTTAATTCTAAGAAAAAACTATTATGTCCAAAAATCCTCGAAAAGGCATGTTTACGGAGTTACGGACCTCCAAAGTTATAAATGTCTTTTGGCATTTTCGTACCAAGTTTCTTATTTAGTATAGCAATATGGGTATCATATATAAGATTTTCAAAATTTTTAGATTATAAACATATTTTCAAAGAAAATCAAGTTGTAGTTTCTCTATTTTCGTTTGTTTTGATATGATATTTTCCGATACAGCGCGTAATACCAAAGATTCTGTGCATACAAATGGTTTTTATATGTAATTTTGTTTATCTTTTTATTTTAAAACAAAAGTATCATTAGTACCGTTAAGTTCAAAACAAACGAAAAATACAACTTGATTTTCCTTGAAATTATGTTTATTATCTAACAATTTTGAAAATCTTTCTTATGATACCCATATTGTTATACTAAATCAAACATTTACCAAGGAAATGACAAACGAAAATCAAAACTTTGGAAGTCAATAAATATGCCTTTCCGAGGCGTTTTGAAGATAACAGTTTTTTCTTAAAATTCACTATTCTCTCATTTAAGTATGTAAGTTTTATTTTATTTGGATGAGCTAAAGTAAAATATAACCGATACTTTTGATGAATTTTGTCGGCTCCAAACAAAATAAAAAGTAGCTTATATGAAAGAAAATTTAAAACTAAGTACAAAATATTCAGTAAAAAACATGGTGACGAGGCATATTTTTCGAGTTGTGCTGGTCGGAACTTTCCTTCGAAACTGCATTAAATCTGAAAAAAATTTTAAAAATCTTATTTGTAGGAAATAGAAAACGAAGAAAAAAATAAGTAGAAAAATTTTCTGCCGCCTTTATTTCTTAAATTATTTGCCTTTAAAGTTCTCAAAGAAGTTTTTGATTTCCCTTTGCATTTCTGAATTGAAAAGTACCCTTTTCAAAAAGTACTTTTTCTAAAATGCACTTTTTCTAGAAAGTTCCTTATTCAGTAAAATATCGTTGCAAAAAAGTATCTCACCTAAAAAATTTTAATTTTTTTTAATTTTTTTTTTCTAAAAAGTACTTATTTCGAAAAGTACTTTTTAATTAATATTCATAGAACCCCTTCGATAACATTGTTCAAGAATACGCTACATCTGTTAATGAAATCTGACTCAAATCTAATTTGTTTCAATTATATGAATTCTCCCGATTTTACAATTTTTTAGCAACGTTTCCCGTATTGTTGGGCCCTTTGAAAAAAAAACATACATTTTATTATCTCAGCTTCTAAAGAGCGCTAGCAAGTCATACTAAATTATTTTTACATTTATTTCGTAAGTACCTTACCATTAAGAAAAAAAGTATGGAAAACGGGTACGATTTTAACCATTTTATGTGGGAATTTCCAAAAATTCATTCGAGATTCTGTCCAGAAGGAAAGAACGCTCCACAAGGCTTTATGCTATGTTAAATAATTTAGAAGATGTGTCGATTGCAAAAAAGTGCCAAAATTCAGTTTTTACCCCTAAAAGTACTTACATCGAAAAAGTAACAAAAAATATTATATTTTAGCCGATTATATTTTAGCAGAATTCGTATGTTTAAAGCGCGTTTTAATTGCAAATACTTAGTTGACAACACTGCTACAAAATTCTTGATAATGAAACAGAATCAGGCAGATCAAAAATTTTTAAGAAATGTGACTGTACACATACGTACATGATTACTACAAAAGAGCAAAAAATAATTAATTTATGTAGGTACATGGAATAATTGATAAGGAAAATTCATCTGACAGCAATTTTGTGTTTATTATCATGTAAATTTCTGCATTTGCAGAAAAAAAGTGTATGGAAAAATATATATATATTACTTTTTTGATTACATGTTCTGCTGGGTATCTTGTTTCTAACCATGTACTAGCCTACGAGTATGATTATGTATGGTAGGCATTGCTGCATGATATGAACATACATCACTACATACATTAGCATACACATAAGAATGTGTACATACATATGCACATTGAATAACCCCTAGGTACAGGGATAGAAAAGTTTATAGTTTATTATATAGTTGATTGGTTCATAAATAATATGCCTAATTGAGTTGTACAATTTATCAATATGAAGGATTCGAATTAATTTAATCTTTTTTGTTCATTTTTCTATATTTATTCTAAATTCAATAAATCGAATGCAGTATCCAATAATTTTTATTGTATATTTTAATCACAAATTTTTCTAAACTACATTATTCTCAGTTCACTAGATTAAGTTACATGTATGTATGTATATACTCGTGCATGCATACATATGAAGTACGTAAGTATTTATGTATGTAAAATTCTTTATTATTCAACGAAATATTTAAAATAAAGAAGGTATGTTGTATGTATATCTATTTGCTCTAATATTATAAGTGAAATTGTGACAATATCTCACAAAGCAAATTGTTTTAAATAAAATAGTTTTTAGTTTTCTTTAATTAAAAAATGAGATATAAGAAAAACTTTTGAAACTTTAACTAAACAAATCACTGACTCTTGTTGAGTTTTGCAACAGTTATTAAATCTTAAATTCAAAAATTTTTTTTTTCAAATAAATTTTAAAGCATATATGTATATGTTAATATATCTTGAAAATAATAAATAAACTATCATACTTTTAGTAAAAGTTATAATTGTTACGGCCTTTGGTAAAAAAGATATACATAAATTATTATGATTATACAATAGAAAATATTAATTTTAAGTACGAATGAGTTTAAAAAAATTGATCTAAGAAACCATTTAATTCACAATTTGCTTAATTCTGGGTGTCTACAATGTTATTCGAAACGAAAGAAACTGCTTTGGAACTTACATGTTCTTAAGGTACGAACTTGAAAGTGTTTTTTTCCTTTTTTTAAACTACAGAGAGTCTACTGTTTTATTGGTATCATTTTATACTCAGACAAATGATGT
This sequence comes from Tachina lurida, assembly GCA_944452675.1. NCBI lineage: Eukaryota > Metazoa > Arthropoda > Insecta > Diptera > Tachinidae > Tachina > Tachina lurida. The sequence goes on from OX101754.1 coordinate 45,068,539, forward strand.
GTTGTACATAAGCATTTATAGTTAAAATTTAATCAAATTATTTTCTATTTTCGAAATACTTTAATAGCTCATTCAGGCTGACATGTAATTAAGTAATTTCAAGCTCAAATTACGAACGAAATGAAAAGGTACTGAATGACATTTGAGTTGATTTCGCAAACATCTTATTCACTGCGGCAGACATTGAAGTACTTTTTTCAGTTGAATAAATACTTTGTTACACTTTTACAAATTTTTCTTTCAAAAATTTTCATAATTTTTACAGTTTTCAATATTTTTTAATATAATATAAAATGTAAAAATTTCTATTTCTTTTAATTGTTGTTTCTCATAGTTGTAAATTTACTCAGGTTTGAAAAAAAAATAGTTTTAGTACAAATCAGAGTTGTATGTTGTAATTTCTTGTTAATTTCATCGAAATTAAGTAAAATGGGGTACACATTATCGAACATGAGTGTCAGTCAAAAATTCATCAGTTTTGAATGACAGTGTTGGCTGTTCAGACTATCGATCATGTTCGACACTAAAACCTTCATTCAAGAAAAAAATTAGACGCACAAACAAAAATCGGATGCGCATTGTTGTTAACATCATTTTTTTATAATGAATTATTTTAATGTTTTCTTATCTTTAACAATTCCTCGTAAGATGTTGTCTTAATACATTATCTTTAATATCATACACAGCCTTACATTTCATAAAAATATGTAAATTCCTTAAAAAAATTATTTTCAGCGTCCATCTTGTGTTCTTTCTACTCGAAAAATATCTCTTGACTGACGCTTTTTGGTACACACTATTAGTCAAAAACCAATATGGCCACTGACTGTCACTCAACTACAAAAAATTCTGTGGTTTACTATTGACTGACGAAATTCGTATTCAGACTATCGATCAATGTAAAATTTGAGCAAAACTGTCACTCATGTTCGATAGTGTGTACCCCACTTAAAATAACTTAATTTGGCATATGTCAAAATATATGTGAAATTGCTTAATTTCGACTGAAATCCCGAAATTGCTTAATTTGGCGTCAGCCTGAATGGGCTATAAATCACGAATATATTTAATAAAATAAAAATTCTGTTTCCCATGCCTGGCATGTTAAATAAAATAACGGCACCCAAATTTTACTTGATGAAGCAATCCATGGTACAATAATATACATAGGTACACGCAAATCTACAACAAATGTACAACAAATAAAACAACAGGGCTGTTTTAAAACTTTAAAAAAACCAAGAGAAAACAATAGTCATGTACTTGCGTTTTCTCTTGTTTTTCCAAATCTTGTTTGTATTAAATAGTAGACTTCCAATACGCACTGTGCGCGTTTATTGATAAAAAAATAAACACCATTTGGTAGATCACATTACCAAACAAGCAAATAAAAAACTCTATCAGCCTACGCTTCGAGGTTACCTTTATTATTCTACCATGAATCAATCAATCCCTAAGCACATCAGTCAGTGTTACCGTTCATGCGAAATCAAACATACATATTGTAATTAATTTTCATTTGCATGTTTTGTCCATGTGCGTATGTCGGATAATAATATTTTGTTTTTAACGGCAATTGCATTATTATTATAAAAAAACTCTCAAATCTTGGTATTAAAAAGTATATTAAAGAAATATTCCGCGTTAAAATAATAACACAACACAGAAATTAATAAGCAATTTGGATAGGTATTACTTTCGGAAAAAATACTTCACGTCAAAATTCGAAACTGCATAATACTCGTATTGAACTTTTGACCATTGTCTGTTAAGTGAAATATGTTAAAAAAATAGACTAAATTTTAAGTAAATCGGCTAAAAATTATAGACTTTACTATTTATTTTAATGAGAACACCCAAACTCACCATTGATAACTTTATGTAATAGTACAGGTTTTGCTTTTTTTTTGCTCTGAACAAAAAGGGATTAATTTTTATATACATACATATGTATATAGATAATACATATTATATATACCTAATTACAGCACACTTTTTTGACGTACACTTTTAAGTATTTTATCGTTCACCAATATTGGTGAACCATTAGAGATGCTAAACGGGAAATCCCGAGCCCGGAAATCCCGGGATTTTCGGGACTAAGCAAATCCCGGAGCCCGGGATTTTTTAATTTTAAAGCCCGGGATTTTCGGGATTATCTGAATCCCGGTTTTTAGCATAAATAATGTTTTTGGCGGTCATCTTCTATATTGAAAATTATAAGAAACTCCTTGTTAAAATAAAAAATTTACTTTGATTAAGTTGACATAAGTGCTTTTTCATTTTATTACATATTCTTATTCTCTTCAAGATCTATCACTCAGCTAAATTTCAATTTAAAAATGTCATTAATATTAAAACTATACGCATTTAGATATTAGCTTTTAAGTCTTCATGGAAAATAATACATAAGCCATAACATCTTAACTCAACTTAATCTTTTTTAAGGTTCCTTTATTAATATTAAAATGTTTGAGCATTAAAACTTGTATACATTTAAGTTCAATAACTTACAGCCCATTCAAAATATTCCTCATAAGAAAAAAACGTATATTTAACTTTAATTTAATTTATAAACTTATTTAAAAAATATATATTATCTCAGGTTTTCCGCAATTTTCAATTTAATCTAAAGTCCCGAAAATCCCGGGATCCCGGTTCGGGATTTCGAGACTCCATCACTAAATCCCGAAGCCCGGGATTTCAAAAAACCTGTCCCGATTAGCATTTCTATGAACCATATATGGTTTAAAATATATTTTTGTGTACATATGCACAATATAATTGTTTTTTTTTAATTTTTTGGCTTACTAGTCAACTTTGAAAATCAAAATCTTTTAATTTTTCTTCAACTAATTCGGCACCTGCTAAGCTAATCAGTTCACACGCATTGATTAAGATAATAACCGTGTCAATTGCCAATTGAATTGATGTACAAATAGATAAATGTATTTTTGTGTGGGAACCCGTGGATTTTTATCTAATAATTTATTAGCGGTAACACTGTTTAAAATATTTAGTATAATTCCGTTATTCTGCCGACGTTTTTGATCATAGCTTTTGGTTTGGCTTGTTATAAGCATACTGTTCTAATTTAGTGTCATTAAAAGTTTTGCCGTCGAAAAATTAAGAAGTGTTTTATACCTAGTGAAATTTTTTAAAAATATTTTTTGTGGCATTGAAGGATTGAAAAGGTAAGTACAGTAAAAATAATTAAATACACACATACATACATATATTTCCACAGAAATACATACATACATACATATTTATGTATGTACTAACGTACATACATAGGTACATATCTCTCCTTTATTGCAACAAAGATATAAGTGAATCAAAAAGTTAGTTGTTCAGAAAATAATTTTAAAGTTTTTAAATTGAATACAACTCAAGAGGTGCGTTTTACAATTCTTTTATATAAAGTTTTTCCACAATAACGCAGTTTTCAGATTTGTACATACGTATGTATGTACTTATGTCTCCGTTGCAATAAAAAAAAAATATATGTACATACTTACATACATATTTATCGTACTGTACCTTAAATTCTTAGTCAACAAATTTGTGGTGAAGACCTTACAAGTCTTCTTGGTATTTATATATTTACATATCGCACATTAAATCATAAACAAGCACAACTCAAAAAATTTCAGATGCTAAGTGATGACAAACAGCTTTTGATAGTGTAGAAATGATGCAAGTTTGGAACATAAAACAAGCATAATGGTATTTTACATTCTTCAAGAAGACTACTGTAAAAGAAATTTTTGCGCTCGTTAGAGATTTCTTCAATTAACTGGCTTATAAAAAACAAAACCACTTTTATCATTTTGTGTTGCAATTGTTTATGATTACTGTACGATATGTACATTAGACCACCCAATGTACCAAACGTTTTTATTTTATTCGCTCCACCGGCAGTTTCTGTGTGTAAAAATTGCACTGAAAGCTGCAAACCGGCCATACGCATTGCACTATTCACCCAAAAAAAAAACTAGTATAAACACTTTTGTCACCATAACTTTTAAATGCACACTTACAACCATTTTTGTGCAGAATAAAAAGCACTAAATTTTTCTGTACAATAATCTCGCCCTAACTATGGCCTATCATAATTCTTTAATGAGATGAAACTAACTATTTTGGGAAAACTTTTTTCATCGGCTCCCGCTAAAAAATGGATGGCAATAAATATAATGTAATGAAGCTACACAATCTACAGATCTTACTTCATAAAATAATGAAAACGGATTATAATTATCACAATCAAACTTCTAGCGAGAGCAGTTGAAAAAAGTCTTCCCAATAAACTTAGTTTTATCTCATTAAAGCACCATGATAGGCCATAGTAAGGGCAAAATTATGTAGGTACCGGAAAAGTGCACAAAAATGGTTACACTAAATTTTTCCGAAAAATGCCGGATTTAAGAGTTATTTGGCCAAACTCGTGTATATTAATTTTTGGGGGTGAAAAGTGCAATGCACATGGCCGGTTTGCATGCTACTTATATCAAAATAAATTCTATTATAGATATTTACAAATATTGTTTGTTTTGAATCATTGTTAATGTATGGACATATTAGTTAGTTCTTGTGCGAACTTTTGCGAGAAATAACGATAGAAATAAGTTCATAGCTTAATTCAAATAATATTTCAAAAATAGTATAATTTATTTTAATGTAAGTAGCATATGCTATGAAAATGCTCAACAAATCTAAGTTTTCACAATTAGAATAACCCATTGAAGATGGTTTCATATTGGAAAAAACATTCAGATTATGTACTCTTCTTAATATGTTGTATTGAGAGACAATGCCAAAATATGCAAAAACCTATAAAAATATACCTTTTCAGACACTGTCCAGATATACAATGTCAAGACCGTGCGGATTCTTCACTCTTACACAGTGTTATCAAAAAGTTTAAAATGAGCAAGCGTTAATATAATATATAATATAATATAATATAATATAATATAATATAATATAATATAATATAATATATTATAATATAATATAATATAATATAATATAATATAATATAATATAAGAAAAACTAATGCAGGATTAAACTCTCCATACAGCAATAATTTTTGGGTGTGAAGAGACTTGGGAAGATATTTGAAAAATATATTATGCTTATATCTAGGTTGCTAATAAATATTTGTGTTTGTACAAAAAATAAAAGTGTAATTAATTCATAACTATAATAAACACAATAGTAACAAATATATTGAAAAGTCTTAGCATAAAATTCTAAATAAAATAAATAAAAAATACTTTAAGAATGCTTGGAATCATCATTTTGTTTGAGAATTTACAGCCTTATGAGTAAGAAAAAAACTTTCCAGTTAGCATAAGTGGCAAAATTTAACATGGTCTTAACGATTTTAAATAAATAACACCAGTTGACATTAACTCTATGGGAATCTAAAACACTTATAACAAATTTATTTTGTTTCTGTCCAATTACTATTTAATATACATATTTGTTACTATTGTACTTATTATAATTATGAACTACTTTTTAATTTGTTGTATAAATAATTTATTAGCACTATAAATACTCGTATTACACTCTATGACAAATATGATAGAAATCAAAATAAATGGGATGTCTGACTATTTTTGGGGAAGTATTTAGGTGTGTAACAGAATTTATACGAAAATTCAAAATTTTTGCATATTTTATTTTAATTCGTACTTGTTTTACTTTTTAACTTTCATAAATTTCCGTAAATTCAAAAAAAATTTAAGCGGTTGTTTCTTATTCCTAACAGAATTTATACGAGAAGTGAAAATTTTTAAATTTCTTAATTCGTACTTTTTGTTTTGCTTCTTTAACTTTCATAAATACGAAAAAAATCAAAGAGGTTGTCTTTTATTACATCTGTGGCAAAAAAAGTTCTTAAATCATATTTAAATGTTTTGCGGGAGTGCACTTTTAAATTGTTCAAGTTGATTTTCAGAAATTTATTTCGTTTATAGTTCAAATGGGAATATCTCGGTTTTCTTAAGCCGACAATGTTCTACACTAGATGTAATACATTTAAGTTGAAATATACCAATGTATAAGCTAAATTAAGCTATTATTCAAATGAGATTAGAAGTCTAAAAAAGATAAGTCCCAAGTCATGGTGCCTGAAAAATCACACATATTAATTGAAATTTTGACCAAGGCTATTTTCGAATATGCTGATTAGAGAAGTACTACTAACTCAAAATCAGCTTATCTCGACTTAAGCACTTTTCTCTTTTTGCCACAGACATATAAAATATGTTATCTCTATTGATAACATTTTGCAAACAAAAGAGAAGTAAATAAAAATGACAACAGAAATACATTGTATATAGAAAAATGTTTAAAATAAATTAAAAAACTTTTTGAAACCAAACTGTAATTTTAAAAAAATGTTAATTACAATGAGTGACAAAAATGAATGAAATCGGAATACTTGGGACGTGTTAATATTTTTTTTTCTTCGAGCATAAGAATCAGATTTCGTACCCGTAAGCAGTTATCAAACCTCTAACAAAGTTGAGTATCAACCGATTTTAAATTTATAAACTAAATAAAAGAAAAGTCGAGGACCTTTCAAACATGGTATGTTTTATTATTTAAGTAAATTTCATATGTGTATTTTTTCACCGAATATAGTTTTTCGGGTTTTTTTCCTCACTTTTCTACTTTGGACTCGTTTTCTTCGCAGTTTTTTTGGAACTGACACCATACTATTTATGGATTTATTTATATAACATAATTGATTAAGATTAATTTGTGTTAAAAAAAACTCCATCGAAACTTATTGAGTTATTAAATATTTTATTAGAAGCCTTTTGTTAAAAAAATATATGCATGATATTTTTCGCGTTCTGTTTAATCGCTTTTTCTACATTTTAAGCTTACGGGATGATGAAACTACAATTTAGTAGACTGATATAAACAGAAGGTATAAAATTGGTACAACAGTGGTCGCCAAAATTTTTCGCGCATTAATAGAACGCAAAAAAAGTCATGCAGGTAGTTGTGTAAGGAAAAATGTAATGGTATGAGATTTGAATTAATTTCGAATTCTGTGTGAAGTTAGCTAGGTAACAAAAAAGTCTTCTAATAAAATGTTCAATAACTCATTAAATTTCTATGGAGTTTTTTAACACAAACTTGCGAATTAATGTTAATCAATTACACTTAGTCGCAAAACTCTACATACGACTTAATATTTTAAGAAAATTTTATTTTTTAAAGGAAAATCATTAATTTTGTCAACTTTTTTTTATTTTAAAGTAGAAGTAATTTAAATTAAATAAAAATAGCACATTTGGCTTCACTAAACAATATTAAACAAGCAAAAAATAATAAAATTCCCCAATTTTTTACAACTACTGCTAATAATCAAAGCAAAACTTAAGCAAAATCTGACACATATTGTTAACACAAGACTAAATGGACACAACATTATAAAACAAAACGTGCTACTATATCTGTAGTTAATCCAATTCAAACGCGTATGTACACTTTTGCTACGTTGGCTAAGCGTAATTTTTCAGCATTTTTTACTTTACCAAAAACGTAACAATGTTTTTTTTAGGTTTTTTATCTCGAAGTTATAAAGTGGGTCCGATATAATACTCAAGATACAATATTTTCAAAAATTAAACATTAAATAAAAATTAGGAATAAAAGATATGAAATACCTAAAATCGTATGTAGAGTTTTGCGACTAAGTGTATGTTTTATAAATGAAGTCATAAATAGTATGATACCATTAAAGAAATACTGCGTAAAAACGAATTCAAAGTAGAAAAGTGACTAAAAAACCGAAAAAATTATATTTGTTGGAAAAAATACACATACACATGTACATTTATACATACATACATATGCATGTCTATATGAAACTTACTAAAACAAAATATATATGGTTCGAAAGGGCAGAGTCTCTTCTCTCTAAATCCGTTTACAATCGGTTGTTATTTAAGCTAGTTAGAAAAACCGGGTTTTCTCCATAACTCAAGATTAGGGGGGTATTTGGAAAATTTCAAATGCAGATTCTTGTTGTACTCGACAATACCTACCAGAAAAATATTATCAAATCCCAAGTTTTTTTTAGTCACACAGTCTATTATTTTTCAAATTCCTTTTCAAGTTTCCTAAAACCGCAAAAATTATAAGTGTATGGAGAGCTTGGGCCTTGACTGTTTATAAGAACTTTTATTCAGTATCAGTTATCGCAAAATTAGCTCAGGCAAAAACATCATACAAGAAAACACTGTGTAACATAAAAAAATGCAATCTCCTTCCCGTATTAAAATTCTCGAAGTACGTATGCTGCGATAGAAAATTCGTTGCTCAACGAAATTTTCGATGCTCATAATGTTAATTGAACATTCGATTTTCGAAATAGGGGCCATATTTTGATTCAAATTTGATTCTTCTGAAGAACATATTGTACGTTCCACGGGAATATCTCAGAAACAAATTGGAATCTTGTTTTCCTGTGTTATGCATAATTGTACACAGAGAAAAGAGATTCGTTGAGACAACCGAATTTGTTGCCAATCGAATTTTGGTGGTTGCACCAACTATATAGAATTCTGGTATAACGACTGCAATTTTCTTGTGGTACCACTATATTTTAATTATAACCCTTAAACAAATAGTTGCAGCAACAGAAAAAATTGGTTAACAGTATGGAATTTAAAAAAAATTTATTCTTGCTACCGAAAATGTTGTTAGTACAACTGAAACAATATCATAATTGGTACCTGTGAAAGAAAAATTGGCCTTCCTTGCTGAAATAAAATAAGCAATAAACGCAAATAAAAATATACAATTTAAGAAATTTATTATTTAACATATTGTCATAAGTTATTTTTAATTGAAATTTATTTATTTCAACCACACATTTTTAACAGCCACAAACCTGTTATCTTATGCACATACTTTCAAAAACCATTTGAGAATTCATAAATCATAATATCTTTGAAAGTCACAAAAGTTAATTTTTAATTTGCTGCAACGAGTATAAACTATGATAGTAAGCTCAACCTATAGTTAGTTGCAGCAACTGATAGATAGTGTTTATTTTAACATTAATATAGAACGACAATTTTTTAGTTGCCAATACCAAAAGTTGGTAGTAACATCCAATTCATAATATTTTATTCGGTTGTGTTAACCAATCAATGAATTAGTCATGGCAAAAGCATACGCTCGGTTGATGCAACCAATTTAAGAATTGTCAGAATCATATCTTTATTACAATTATGCCCTTATGGCAATAAACATGGATTGTTTTTTGGATTAACAGAAAATTGATTGCGTGAACTGAAATATAGTTTATGCAAATGATATTTTGTTGGCCTAACCATTTTCCAACCAATCTTTTTTCTGGGTGTAGTTACAGACTAGGATAAACAGAAAAAAACTGCATGTAGTGCTTAAAAATTGCTAAAATATCGAAAATTTTTAATTTTTTTTTATATTTTTTCAACACGTTTGTCCAAATTCAGAATTGTTATCTTTTATTTTTATTGCACAAAAAATATTTTTGATACTTCAAAATGTTTTTTTCATAAATTTTCCTCTGTAGTTTACATAAAATATTTCAAAACTTTAGTTTATGGACTAACAGCAAACCAAACCCCACGATGGTTTTCCCCTTAAAGCGGCGTGGCCACACATCAAACTGACGTATCACAAGGGGGAATTATACAAAAAAAAGTATAGGCAGGCTCATAAAAAAATTGTAACGTGATGGAAAATAAAAACAATAATGTAGTTTGTTTTAATATACTTAGATATATGAAAATATGAAATGAGTTTTTCAAGGGGAAACAAAAACTTGTATTTCGTGGAGTTGTGCAATTAGTAATAAAAAATTAAAAATTTTCGACATTTTAGCAATTTTGGGGCACTAGATGCAAGTTTTTTTGGGTTAGTTTGCTTTGCACTTTTTCCTTAATTACTACATACTTACGCATTATTTCTTGACTTCCTAATATAGATGTCAGAGATTTCACCAAAAGTATTTTACAGTTCGGCAAGTACGCCAAAAGAAGAAAAGCTTGTACTCGTTTTCTCATCTGCCCTTAATTCTAAAAACACACAAGCAAAATGCCAAACCCTTGCTTCGTCATCATTTCAAAACGCTGATAAAATTGGTAAAAAACAAATTTGTAAAAAAAAAAATGGCTCAAATATGTTTTCTCCGACATATACACTTCGTTCAAAAAAAATTCCTGCTACTGTATTTACAAATATAAAAACCAAGCGCAACAAAGCAATTTTCTCATCTGCCCTTAATTCTGAGAAAACACCAACAAAATGCCAAACCCGCCCTTCGTCATCATTTCATAACGCTGATAAAATTGATAAAACAGAAAATTCCAAAAAAATAACTGGCTCAAATATGTTTTCTCCGACATATACACTTCGTTTAAAGAAAAGTCCTGCTACTGTATTTACAAATATAAAAACCAAGCGCCGCAAGCCAATTTTCAGAGAAAGCACTGAAATGTTAACAAGTTTCGAAGAAAAATTAGAAAAAACCACTTCCGAAAAGTTGCTCAAATCTCTCCCCAAAGAAAGTGCTTGCAAAAAAGTAGTTACACCCAACGAAATATGCAATTTCTCCCAACCAGCTCGTGCTACGTCATCGCCTGCTTCAAACTCGTGTAAAGATTCTATAGAAGAGAAAAAATCTGCAAAAAATGTGTTTCGTTCAAAAACATCATCGACATATACACTTCGGTCAACCCCAATATCACCTACTTTTCCAAAAACAAAACGCCACACCCGTAATGCAATTTCGAGAAAAACCACTGGCATAGAAACTTCTACTAGGGGAAATTCTGAAGAGAAAAAAAGAGAAGAGAAAACATCTCCTAAAAATGTTATTCGTTCAAAAACACCATCGTCATATACACTTCGATCAAAGACAATTTCACCTACTTTTACAAATATAAAACGTTACTCCCGTAATGCAATTTCCAGAAAAATCACTGACATAGAAACATCTACCATCGAAATTTTTGAAGCAATCAAAACAAATACTTTGGAAAATTTGCCCATGTCTCTCTCCAAAACAAAATTTACCTCCAACGAAAGTGCTTCAACTTCTCATTTTGAGCCAGTTTCTTGTAATATCAGTGAAGTTAGCAATTGTTCCGAAGTTTGCCCACTCATAACAAATGAAAGTTTGTCTACTTCTTTTCCGGAAGCAACAAATAGTATTATGAAGTATTCTGATAACAAATTGATGCAAGAACATGAATTGCCAACGTTTTGTTCTCCAAACATTAATAATGAACAGAGTGAAAATGTAGCGAAATTGTGTAAGCCCGTAAGGGAAACTATAACTGTGATAAGTAATGTGCTTATACAAGATTCAATTGGAGTACCCAGAGAAAAAGATTGCAATTTAAATCAAAAGGAATTGGAAATTGATGAAAATGTAAGCATGGGTACCGAAGCGATATTTCACAGCTCCACTGAAATTAGACCAAGTCTAGATAACAATTCAACTACACGCCATGAGAGCGTTAAATATAATTCTACCGAAATAAGCAACTTTTCAAACAGCAGTGCACTTGTACCGAATGAAAGCTTATCTGAATACATGCCAAACTCAACAGATGATGTCACAATTGCAAGCAATAATAATGTATCTTTAGAAGAGATTGAAAAAAGTGTTAACGAGATTAAATTACCTTTAAATATAACTAAAGTTACAGTTCCGTACAGTAGCCAATCGAAAAAACATTTTTGCGTTTTCTGCAAAACACTTCAAACAAAACTTGCACGGCATTTTTTGCTTAAGCACAAATCCGAAAAAGAAATAAAAGCAATTTCAAGTTTACCTAAAAAGCATATTGATCGCTTAAAAATGTTTAACAAGTTAAGAAAAGATGGAGACTTTTTACACAACACAACTCATTCGTTAAATACTGGTATATTAATTGTTAGTAGGCAACAAAATTCCAAGGCAAAAAATGTTTCTGATGACTACGTTTGTTGCCGAAATTGCAAAGGGTTTTTTTCAAAAATATCTTTAAAATTTCATATGCGTGGCTGTGGAAAACATCTGAAAAACGATCGTTCAAACATGATACAAAGCAGGAGAATGACGCAATACATACACGAAGAAGCAAATGAAATTCTCAAAACCAAAATTTTTCCCGTTTTGAGAAATGACGAGGTTACAAATGCTATTCGGTATGACGATCTTATTATTAAATATGGCAATAAAATGTCCCAAAAATATACACTTACCCATCAACATGACATGATTCGGTCACAGCTAAGGCTATTAGGAAGATTTAAAATTTGTGTTCAGGAATTGTGCCCTGATATAGAAAACCTTAAAGAAATCTTTAAGCCACAGATGCACGACACATGTATAAAAGCAGTACATAAAGTTGCAAAATGGGATAACACATCAATGTGGTTTAAAACTCCCGCCGTAGCACAGAGTTTAACTTCTCTAATAAAAAAATGTGGCTACAAACAAAAAACTGAGTTCATAAAAATACAGGAAGATAGTCTTAAAAAGAACGTCGAAGATTTTCTACAATTATGGGAAGAGGAAGTACCAGTACTCATCAATAAAAAAGCTTACGAAGACCAGGAAAATCAAAAGCGTATTAAAAAAATTGTTTTACCATCTAAAGAAGACATAAAAAAGTTGTATATTTTCCTAAAAAACGAAATTATGACACAAATTAAAGTCTTACAAGTTAAATTTTGTAGCCAATCGTGGATAGATTTGATAAAAGCTACATTGATTTTTATTCAAATTTTTAATCGAAGAAGAGCAGGAGAAATAGAAAGGCTTACGCTATCTAATTACAAAAACAAAGAAGTCATAACAGATAGTGCGGAAGAGGCTCTTTTAAAAGAAATGTCCGCAGGATCACTTCAATTTGCAAAGCAATTCGTGAGAATTGTCATCAGAGGAAAGTTGGGAAGGACAGTGGGTGTGTTACTTAGCCCGTTGTGTATCACTGCTATTGACATAATTATAAAATATAGGAATACAGCAGGAATACCTACTTCCAATGAGTACATATTTTCTAAAATAAGCACTTCGAAATTGTCAAAACCATATTTCAGAGCTTGTCCATTATTAAGAGAATTTTCTACTACGTGTGGAGCTACGTTACCAGAAAGCTTAAGAGGAACCACTTTACGCAAGCACATTGCAACATATACATCTCTTTTAAATGTCGAAGAAGCTACTGTGGACAAATTAGCCAACTTTATGGGCCATCATAAGGACATCCATAAAAACATCTATAGAATGTCTGTTCCAGTAAATGAAATAACTTGCGTTTCGCAATTATTAATGAACGCTATTGTGGGTGATGATGACGAAATGCGGGGTAATACGGCAGATGAGGGTATAGAAGTGAACAAATATTTAGAAATTGCAGTTGAAGAGAGCAGCGATTCTGCAGAGAGCATCATATTAGAAGACTTGCCCAAGAAAAAAAGGAGAAGCAGTAAGTATATGTACATAACACACAAAACATAATGATTTTCATGACAATAAAAATAATTTTTAATTATAAAAGCTTTAAAAAATATTTTACGCAAGTCTAATATTTTGTAAATATTATGCTCAGAAGTAGTACTCTGTTCATCTTGGAAAAACGTATGTGTCTTCAACATTTTAAGTTTCCATGCGAAATAATATGAGTGACACTTGTTTCGTATGGAATTTACAACATGTGTGTTTTATAAAAAAGGTACTTTTTAGGGAAAAAGGTACTTTTTCTAAAAAGTACTTTTTCCAAAAAGCACGTTTTTCTAAAAAGTACTTTTTCCAAAAAGCACGTTTTTCTAAAAAGTACTTTTCTTAAAAGGTACTTTTTTCTCAAAATTACTTTTCTTAAAAAGTACCTTTTTCTTAAAAGTACTTTTCCCAAAAAGCACCTTTTTCTTAAAAGTACTCTTCCCAAAAAGTGTCTTTTTCCAAGAAGTACTTTTTCTAAAAAGGAATCTTTTTCTAAAAAGTACATTTCGCAAAATGGACTTTTTTCTGAAAAGTACTATTTCCAAAAAGTACCTTTTCAAAAAAGCACCTTTTTCTAAAAAGTAATTTTTCCAAAGAGTAGTGTTTTTCCCAAAAAGTACATTTTTTAAAAATTACCTTTTTCTAAAAAGTACTTTTCCCAAAAAGTACCTTTTTTTTAAGTACTTTTCTTAAGAAGTATGTTTTTCTTAAAAAGTACTTTTTCTTAAAAAGTGCCTTTTTCTAAATAGTACTTTTTCCAAAAAGTACCTTTTTCTAAGAAGTACTTGTCTTAAAAAGTACCTTTTTCTAAAAATTACTTTTCTTAAAAATTACCTTTTTCTAAAAAGTACTTTCCCAAAAAGCACCTTTTTCTAAGATGTACTTTTCTAAAAAAGCGTATTCTTCTAAAAAGTATTATTCCAAAAAGTACCTTTTTCTCAAAAAGTACTTTTTTCTGAAAAGTACTTTTCCAAAAGAGTACTTTTTTGAAAAGTACTTTTCCCCAAAAGCTCCTCTTTCTAAAAAGTACTTTTTCCAAAAGGTATCTATTTCTAAAATTTAGTTTTTAACTCTTTAATGCCAATGCTACGCTTAATAATTTAAAAAGTATTTCAAATGCAGAAAAGGTTCCAAAATTCATTTTTTTACCAGCATTCCTATGCTCTTTGAATTTTTAGTCTATCTAATGTAGTTTCCGAGATATAAAGATACCTATTTTACCCTTTTTACCCCTTCGCGGTAGAATTTTAAAAAATCCCTTCTTAGTGGATCTATGCATTGGAAGAGGAATCCACACACCAAATTTCAGCTCTATAGCTATGGTTGTTTGAGCTAGGCGATGAAACTTTTGTAAGAACTATTCTTCTGAATTCGTTCTTAAGAATTATAAAATAAAATTCGGACAAGAATTTAAAACAGAATTCTATTCCGAATTTTATTTTTAAAAAAATTTTGAAAACAAATTTTAAAACGAACAAAAAAAAATAAAATAGCTTTTGCGAGCAGAATTTTTTCCTACCCTGATATAAATACATATGGAATACATAAATAAAACTACATAAGCATACTCATGTTTATATGTACATTTATATAAATTTAAGGATCGCCATTTGGCAAAACAAAACGTTCCAGATGGAATGAAGAGGAGAAGCAGGCAGTTTCAACATATTTCGGATGTCTGAAAGACTTGCAGAGACTACCCAGTATTTTAGAATGCAATGATGCTATCAACAAACTACCAGTTCTCAAAAGGAGGACTCCTCAACAGTTGAAGACCTGGATCGACAACCAAAGAAGATACACATAAACAAGAAGTAAAGTATAAATACATATGCGTTCTTAATTATAAAAGTGGTCTAACTCACATACATTTTTGCCTTTTTTGCTTTTTTGTAATATACAAATATTTTTTGATTTGATCAAATGTAAACTAATAAATATCTCGACCAAAGAAATATATGTATGACTTAGATCACTTTCATAATTAAGGGCACATATACATACAGGCACATTAGAGCGACTTACTGAAAAAAGTTTTTGTTACACCTCTCAAATAAAAAATCGGTCTATTTAATGATACTCCAAAAATATTTTAGAGGTCTAGCTATGACAGAGTCGTGTCTAAAAGAGGCATATTTTTGAAGTGTTTTGAATATATTCTTATTTTGTCTAAATACAATATATTAAAAAAGGTCATGATCTGAAAGACATTTTCAAGCCGCTTCCAATGGTGCTTTTATGGAATAACGCATCAGTGGAAGTGACTTAAAAAAAGCTTTCAGATTATGTCCTTTTTTTGATATGTTGTCTTGGGAGAAAATATCGAAATATGCAAAAACTTTCAAAAAAGTACCTTTTTTAGACACTGTCCAGCTCACGAACGGTCATCGCTAGACCCTTCAAATGTTTTAAGACTCTCCATTAAAAATACCAATTTTTGATTGAATAGGAGTAACAAAGTCGTGGTTTTCATCTCCATAAAACGTGAGCCGCACTAATGTGTATATGTTTGTTTGAAATTAATTTGCTTGAAATTAATTTTTTGTATTTCTTTACAGTTTCCAAACATAAAAATATTTGTGTTCATCAACTCAACCAAATTATGATTTGTTTTGTATTGAAAAATTGTATCCCCGTGTTAAGTTCAACATAAGTTATGTAAACAATTAAATGTCACATAAAAAAATAAATACATATTAATGTTTTTACATACATACATACTTATGCATGCAGGTAACTTTAAGAAAATCTTATTGATACTTGAAATTTAAAGCTAAAATAAGATATACATACATATTCAATATTTCATGTATTTAAATTTTTGAATGTTTTGTTGTTTTAACCATCGTCTATATGCATTTCATTCCTGATTAGGAAACTCGTCGGTAGACCCAACATCTTTTAAATAAACTTCAACAATTTCATGTTTATGATAAGGCTCTTAATATTTTATTGAGAGCCCGACATAAAAACATACTAAATTTAAAAGTATCAAACAAAAATTTTTAAAAACAAGCATATTTATTAAATTCTGCCTACATTTTGGATGCAAAATCGAATAAGATTCTTGTATTGTTAACATTTTTGTTTGAGACTTTAAACTTATTATACTTGTATATGTATGTGATTCTCAAATAACATATTACAAATTGATCTATAAGCATTAAAAGTCAGCAGAAAAGATTGGGTGGAAGTCTGCAGATAAGTTCTCTAAGCAGGGATGAAATGCATAAAGATGGTGGCTAAGAAAGTATAAATTCCTAATAAATATCATACCGAAATTGTTTTTAAATGCTTATATTGAAAATCTTAAAAAAATTGTGTGTATATTCAGTTTAAAAATTCCAAACAATATTTTTTTCTACATACTAGTTGAACTAGTATTGTTTTGCTATAAGAAGTATATTTTATGAAAATAACTCTTAAGGGTTTTAGATGCTTGATGGAAAATCAAAAATTTTTGATTTTCGGCATGCTTGCTGTCACTTGTTAATGTGTGTATAGTGTTAACCCATCAAGCCCGTACAAATGTTCATTATTATTTTATTTCCATTGTGAACGGTTGCTAACAAACCGGAATTAAAAGAAGGAAAACATAAATTTGACTGATGAAGAAAAAAAGAAGTGTTAGAACTTTTTATTTCGCATTTCTCTTTTTTTTGTAAATAGTGCTGCCATTATTGTTATTAAACTTCTTTATCTAGAAATTTTTATATATTTTTTTTAACCAAACGAACAGCACAAAATCAAAATATAAATGAATGCTTAGTGGGTCATCAAGCCTGTTAATATCAAGCCAACAAGCACACGTACGCGAACTTGACAGCAAGCATTTTGAAAAAAAGCCCTTTATATAAAATTTCCTTTACAGCAAAAAACTTTTATAAAAAATCTAATTGTTATTAAAAGTACAGTATAAAAAGTGACATTTTTAAAAAGTAAATTTTATCGGGCCTATTATATAAATTACGGAATTCTAAGTCACGGTGATTTCAAAAAATTAATAAAGCTAAATCGTTGCTTTTGTAAAGTGAAATAAGAACTCACTATCAAGTCAGCGTTTAATAGTTACTTTTGAAATCACGTGATTTGAGATCAGCTTGATTTTCAGAACAGAATTTAACTATTTTTGTATACAAATATATTTGTATGTAAATATGCTTTTATTAATTTTGTTGTTTTCGTTTTCATATAACTTAATCACACAAGTTAATTACATCTTATTAATACTAAAACATTGTCAACATGCTATATTTACTTTATATTTGAATATAAAGGTTTTTGTTTTGATTTATTTTCCAAACAAAATTTTTAAAACATGACACTGAAAACCACCTTTTCAATCCCCCAAATGTGTATTTAAAGCCAAAAAAAGCAATACGAATTGCAATATTCTATTCTTTAAAAAATGTCTAATACTTGCACTGTAATAAATAAAAATTATACATATGTTAGCGATTGAGAAGTTAAAATTTATTCCTTAATTTTATAAACTTAAAACTTTACTGCTACGAAAAATTAATATGTATACCCAGAGCCTTATACAAAAGTGTGGTACTGCGAATTGTTTAAATCACTGAATTATAAAAAAGAATTGAAAAGAAACTATGTAAATAAAAATGTAACTTTGTAAAAATATGCATATTTTGCAAAAAGTAATATACATTTTATGTAACATTTATATTAAGGTATTTTAATGAAAACAAATTTTTGTTTCAATAACTAATTTTTAGAAAGTAATCTTATTAAAATTAATTTAATTCACCCTTATTCCAGTTGTCGATATCGATGTCACTTTAACACAATACCAAAAAAGTGGGGCTTGTGTACCCGTTGTCGAAAACAACTGACTCCTGTTGGTAGTTTTATGCTATTTTCTAGACCTTAGGAAACGGAATTAGATTGTCAGTAGTACAAAATTGTTCTCGAGATCGAGTAAACAAGCCCCAATTTTTTGGTATTGTGTTAAAATGACATCGATATCGACAACTGGAATAAGGGCGATTAATTAAATGCAATATTAAAGAAGAACGTTGTGGCTCACTTAGCCAACAAGTAACTGCAACAGTAGGAAACATCTGATCGATATTGTTATGTGAAAAGTAATGAAAATGGTTATAGAAATGGAATGTAACGTAACCTACTTTTCATATAAAAATATCGATCAGCTGTCTCTTACGTTGCAGTTACATTACATTACTATCAGCTAACTGAGCCTTTCGTTTACTACAAATACGTAGTAGTACAAGTCGAAATATGCCAACCAAAATAATTCTGTGGCAATAAGGAAAAAGTGCTTAAGTCATATTTGACTGTTTTGCAGGAGAGCACTTTTAAGCGTTCAAGTCGATTTTCAGAAATTTATTTCTTTTACATCTAAATTGGAAAATTCTCTGTTAATCTTTATTTTTTTATACAAACATCGTTCTACACACTGTAAATAATACATTTAAGTTGAAATATACCAAAGTATAAGCTAAATTAAGCTATTATTCCAAATGACATTTGTCTTAAAAAGATAAGCCGCAATTCATTCTGCTATAACTTCTTGAAAAATCACACAAATTAATTCAGATTTTGACCAGGGATACTCTCAAGTATGCAGATTACGGATCTATTATTAACGCAAAATTAGCTTATATCGATTTTAGCACTTTTTCCCTTTCGCCACAGAATTAAAATTATCCTTTTAAAATATCTTTTGTAAGCAACTTGTAAAAGTAATTTGAACAAAAAGTGATTTCTTTATATTGCATTGAAGTAATTATTATATACTACTTGTAACTTTTGTATACAGGCTTGAAATATTTTTGTTTTTTTTTTCTCATATAGGTATTGAACACATACTGTGTATATTAATTATAAAAGTTTAGACAAAAATGAATTAAATGTGAGTTGTCATATTTCGAATAAAAAATTAGTTCCTATCTTAATAAAACATTTTGTTTCAAACAAATATTTTATATAAAACATACATTGAATTGTTTTATTTGTGACATGTAAGTAAGTATCTACACAAAGTCCACATTTCAAAACATAAAAATATGATATTTTCAATACATTTACTTGTCCAATTATTGAAGTCTTAGGTTGTTTGCGTGATTTGTTGGTAATCTTTATTAAAACATTGCCTTTAATCAAATTTTTATAAAGAAATAAACAACGGCCTTAATACTCCAACAAAAGGTCGCAAAAATAAGCAAATGTGTACAAACGAGTATAAATCTGTGCTTTTCATTAATAACAGCGTATGTATGTATGTCTAAAAATTAAATTTTTTCAGTAGAGTCAAAACAAGTTATTTTTCAAGCTTATTTAAAAAAGGGTAGAAGTTGTGTTGTGAATGTACATGCATCAATATTTTTAAAACAATTCCTAGAACTTTCTAAAAAACATTTAGACTATAACAATTTTGCATAATTTAAATGTTATTGAAAAATTCTTAAAAAAAGTGATTTAAATTTGCTTGAAATAAAAGAAATTTCTATTTCGTTTTTGTTTTGTACTTGCAAACACACAACTACACACATATTTTAATAAATACATAATAGTTCATATGTACATATCGATAGTCACAAGTAGAAAGGTCCTAAATTCTATTTTTACGAAATTGGGGTTTTCAGGGATTCCAATATATTTCACACTTACTTATACACGTCGTTACAAAAATGTATTGCAATATTGTAAGAATGACGCTTTTACAAGCAGTTGTACTTTTTATTATTATCGGCCATGTTACAGAGTTCAATTCTGTTCGGGAAAGGAATTCAATCCAACCAGTGGTGTCTAGAAAGGAAAACTAAAATACGGAAATGTATCAGGTGTGTCCAGAGTGTTGGATGAGCTGGTATTGTGGGGTATACTGCGGCTAGAGGTCGCGATGCCGAGGTGATATGGCCGTATATTGTAACCTTCTCCTGTAAAGTTGCAGTTATTTTCGTTGGGGCCTTTCTACTTATGACCAACGATATGCATATATATCAAATTAAAGTGAATTTATCTTCTTTGATATTAAGTAAATATGTATGTAGATTTTTTTAAACTTTCACATACTATGTATGTCTTACATACTTATTTCCATTAAATTATGTATAGAGCATTAAAACAACAAAAACAACAAAACAGTATTACTCAATGTTGCTTCATTTAACATTTTAATTCTACTTTTGACGATTTAGCACCTTATTAACGTTTTAAACCGTCGAACACATGCACAATTAGAAAACATAACAGCTTAGCATCACTGTCATAGTTTTCGAACAATATGCAAAGTCGAAGAACGTTTTTGACGCCGTCAGACAATAAACGGGGAAATAAAGGGAAAATCTGGCAACAAACATATACAGTGTTTGTTCAGGTCATGTACTCAAATAGATTGCAAGCTCTATTACAGTCCCCAAAGTAAACCCAATTTAAAGAAAAGCTTTTTTTTTACATTAAGATCAAAAATTATAGCCCAATATCGTGTTATATATCTATTTAGCACCAAAACTTTAATATTACACAATAAAAAATCCACATTTTTTTTGACCTTAAACAAACCCGAATACATACATATATATATATATATATATATATATATATATATATATATATATATGTATAGGTACATTTGCACACAGTATATAATGTAAATACATATTATTTATGTAATTCTTACAATTACAGTTAAATGATTCCTGTTAAATAATTAATTAATTTTTTTATTTATTTACTTATTTCTATGCTATTTTAAGCTAATTACCTCAGTTAGTCGTCGCTAAATAAATTATTGCAATAAATATGTACAATATACCAAAAAACAATTTTTAAAATTATTCGAATAGTTCTTAGTTTTAGCGGGCTAACGAAATAATTTGATGATACTTTGATTAATTATAATTATATTTATAAAAAAAATTGGCTCAGGTGATTTGCGTAATAGTTTATAAAACATTGACGGTGGCTGATTTTAAGCTTAAAATTGGTACATAGTTATACCTCTACCACGAAAGGAAACATATCCATATTCTGAAGTTCTCTAAAATTGTTGTCAATATATATTAGTAATTTAATACAAAATATCCCATATTGCAACTTAAAAATTTCTTTTTCAATTATTTATACCCTTTACCAACAAAAATGGTAAAAGGGTATATATAGGTTTGTCATTCCGTTTGTAATTTCTATAATATCAATAAGCGACACATAAAATATATATATTCTGGATCCTTATGCATAGGGAAGACGAATAAGCGATGTCCGTCTGTCCGTCTGTCCGTCTGTCCGTCTGTCCGTCTGTCCGTCTGTCTGTACGTGAAATCGGTTTTCCGAAGCTCCCAGAAGAGCTAGAGACTTCGTTCTTGGACTGGTGTGTCAGAAATTTTCCAAAATAGATTGGTATTGAAATTCAGCAAAATGAAGCAGACGATTGCAGAGCTGGAAAACTGAAACTTGATTTTGCCATATAAAACTAACTAGATAACACAATTTTTTTAATTTTTTTTAAAATAAACTTATTTTGCACTTCAGTACGACTAAAATTGGAATTTTAAATTAAAAAAATATAAAAAAATTAAAAAGACGTTTCCAGGGTTGGAAAACTTTAACCTTTTGTGTTATGTAAAATTAACTATGTCTAAAACTATATTAGTATTTTCTCGCGAACCGTAAGAGCTACAGACCTGAAATTTGGACACAGTGTGTAGACCCTTGGCCGCTACAACAACAAATACATGAGAATTAGAAATTAAAGGGTGTTCCAAAACTAGCAACGAAAAATTTTAAAATCCAATGTAATATACATACAATTGTATGTATGTATGTATATACACTTGAAATTTATAAGGTTAGTGTATTTTTATACAGACTACAAAAATTAACACTAAAATTAAAAAAAATTAACTTAAAGGGTGTACCATCAGTTAATGCAATTTTGACAACTTGCTGTATCTTGGAAACCGTAAGAGCAAAACTCTTGAAATTTTCAAAAACGGTAAAACTAAAAAAACTAAAAATTATAAAATCGCCAAACCGAAAAAAATCGCCAAAAACAAAAAAAAATCTCCAAAACGAAAAAAAGCACCAAATTAAAAAAAAAATTTCTAAAGCTAAAATAAATCGCATAAAACGGAAGAATTGCTAAAATGAAAAAAAATCGCCAAAATGAAAGAAAATCGCTAAAATGAAAAAAATCGCCAAAATAAAAAAATCGCCAAAACGAAAAAAACCCAAAAAAACAGAAAAAAATCGCCAAAATGAAAAAAACCCCAAAACAGGAAAAAATCGCCAAAAACAAAAAAAAAATTCCAAAAGGAAAAAAATCGCCAAAATGAAAAAAATCGCCAAAACGAAAAAAAAACCTTAAAAACAGACAAAAATCGCCAAAATAAAAAAAAAATCGCCAAAATGAAAAAAAACAAAAAAAAAAAGAAAAAAATCGCCTAAATAAAAATAAACCCAAAAACAAAAAAAAAATCGCCAAAATGAAAGAAAGTCGCCAAAATGAAAAAAAAATCGCCAAAATGAAAAAAAAATCGCCAGACGAAAAATCGCTAAAATGAAAAAAAATCGCCTAAATAAAAATAAACCCAAAAATAAAAAAAAATCGCCAAAATGAAAAAAAACGTCAAAATGGGAAAAATCTGCAAAATGAAGAAAAGCCCAAAAACAGAAAAATATCGCCAAAATTAAAAAAACCTTCAAAAACAGAAAAAAATCGCCAAAACGAGAAAAAAGCGACAAAACTGAAAAAACCCAAAACAGGAAAAAATCGCCAAAAAACAAAAAAAATTGCCAAAACGAAAAAAAAAATCGCCAAAATTAAAAAATCGCCAAAACGAAAAAACCCTAAAAAACAGACAAAAATCGTCAAAATGAAAAAAAAAATCGCCAAAATGAAAAAAACAAAAAAAAAATAAAAAAATCGCCTAAATAAAAATAAACCCAAAAATAAAAAAAATCGCCAATATGAAAAAAAAAATCGCAAAAATGAAAAAAAATTGCCAAAATGAAAAAAATCGCCAAAATGAAAAAACCCCAAAACGAAAAAAACTCCAAAAAAATCGCCAAAATGGAAAAAAATCGCCGAAATCAAAATAAACCCAAAAACAAAAAAAAAATTGCCAAAATGGAAAAAAATCGTCAAAATGGGAAAAATCTCCAAAATGAAGAAATTTATTAATTTTTTACAAAACAAATATGTATGTATATGTCTGTATACTATATATATGTACGTACGTTGGTAAAGGGTATATAAGATTCGGAACAGCCGAATATAGCACTCTTACTTGTTGCAAATAATTTATAAATTTGTAGAGCTGTATTTTCTTAACTGATGCCGACCAGACTTCCGAGATGATAAAACGTACCAACTTAACATTCGGTCTTTAGCGTTTGGGACTATATACTGTATCTCGTTATCGTGAGTCTATTTTCATAGTAAGATTCTCCGAATTTTTTAATTATGAAATACATGTGAACGTCTATACTTGATATATTTTTATCATGATAACTGGCAAAGTACATACAATAGGAGTAAAATTACGATCTAAGTTTAAGAACAAAATTTTTGAGTTTAGATTGCAGAGTTTAGATTGACGTTCTCAAATTCAAGCATAAATTCTTAATTTTATAATGAATTCCTTAAATCAAGAACGTGATCTTAAACTTAAAATCAATAACATATCCTTAGTTTTAAGATTATATTCTTAAATTTTTAAGAATATGATCTTAATTCAAGATTTTTATTAGGAACAAAGTCTTGAATTCGATCTTAAAATTAGGTTTTTTTCTAGATTACAATCTCAAATTCGATCTTAAAAAAATTAAGATATTATTCATGAATCAAGAATTTTTTTGCATTTAGAGTCTATTAGGATTGAAATGATTTGATTTTGAGCGAAAAATCTTGATTTTGGCACATGCACTTTGAACCCACATAGCGTTAAAAAGAGTCTATTCAGAAATTGCTTAAAGCCAATTATTTTGTATTTGGGATATGCACCCTACTTTCAGCAGTGTCCGAAAATTGCCAATTTTAAAAAGATTTTTACCTATCTACCTGGTATTAGCACAAAATACATTTACTTGATAAAACATATCGTATAATTACGATAAATTATTTTTATTACGAAAAGTGTACATAGACTTATTGTATAACATTTCAAATTTATTTTTGTTTTTCTATTTAGGTTCAATTTAAGAATTCATAAAAGTTTTAAACAGCTGATGTGTGAATAAATATAAAAAAGTTAAGCGAATTCTATATATTTTTGGAATTGCACCCTATAATCGGAATATCTCGTGATCAGTTAAATGTATTGAATTAATTTTTTCAGGCGAAGTAAAAACTCATATGGAAGTCAAAAATAATTTTAATGGTACAAAAAAATATTTTTAACAAATTTTGATTTTTTTCAGAAAATCTGCGCGTATGTCCAGATTTATGAAAAATCTCTCAAAAATTTTAGTTAAACATGTTGAAAACTATCTACCTTATTAAATGTTATAGTAGAAACTTTCAAAATATACTTTCAAAACATACTGTCGCAATTTTCGGACACTGCTGAGTGTAGAGTGCATGCCCAAAATACAAAATAATTGGCTTTAAGCACATTCTGAATAGCGCTATGTTGGTTAAAGGTAGATATGTTAAACAAAGTTTTTCACAAAAATGAAAATAATGAAGATACTTTTTCTTAAAAAAACAAAGGCAGGAAAATTTTAAAATTTTGAATGCTTAGGCTTTTCCCCATTTCACGACTACAGATATTAATAAGTTTTTATACCTAGCTATTGCTATTTATGGCGAGATACAGGGGTTAGAAAATAATTTTCGTAACAAAATTAACCGACACTATTACAGTTATAAATTTATTTTTGTCTTGATTTCTTTGTACTTAAAAGCAGCGTACGAAAATAAACGAAGCAAATTGTTTGAATTTTTTTTCTTTGGTTCTTTGAAATTAGTGAAAAAAAAACAAAACAACAACAATGAGAAACATCGCTCAGTTTGTTTTTGTATTATTTTTTTGCAAATAAACACAAGCCAGAGAACATTGCCGATCGACTGTAAGACGAATAACAGCCGCCGCCGGCAACAAACAATATATTCATTTAATCGTGCTCCGCTAGAAAAGATAATAATGGGTTATAAATGGAAACGTTTTGAAATATTATCGGGGAATTTGACATCATCATATAATATAATTTTATTGCATTGTATTGCATTAAGTTTGTTTTATACTATGTTCACACTTATGTTTTTAAACATGTTAAATACATCGTCAGCTGGTTTCTGGCTTGCGGCACAGTATATTCAAAATACATTATGTCTGCAGCAAACCAGAAACCAAACGACGACATTTTCACAATTATGTTTAAGACGAGTTTTCTCAGAACCAAAGTTTTTTAAGAACTAAACACAACAGTTCATATTATATTTGAGATGTTTAAGGTTGACGTTTTGTCAATAAAAAATTGTAAATTATTGTATTGTAAAAATTACGAATAATTATGCTTTTCAAACAACAAATGTTTTTGTAAATAATTGAGTATTTTTTTAAGTAATTACTTGCTTACCAAAAAATTTATCAGGTGCCGCCATTTAATAACAAAACAAAGGTGCCAGAGTTATCAAAAAACGGACTGAACATACTCTATTTAAGTGTTTAAGGAAGTGTTTAAATCTTAAACACTTCATTTGAAATGTTTAACAAAACAAGTCAATGTATGGTAAAACATCTCAAAATCGTCGTGTTTAAGCTCTTAAACACGAATGAGGCGCTAAACACGTTTAAAAACATAAATGTGAACATAGTATTATATAGCTTATTAGCAATAGCTATAACCGGGTGTCCTAAGACACCTCTCTCCTTTTTTTTTTCTAATTTTCATTTAAAATTGTGTGAAAAATTTAATGCTGTCTTTTAGTTTAAAATCCAACGATATACTAAAAAGTTATAGGTGAAATACTAAAAATAGTCCAGGCAAAAAAATTTTTTTTGTCTAAAGCCAAATATCTTCTAAGTTATGAGAGATACAAAAACACATCTGAGGATATTATTTCGAAAATGTTGAGCTTATCTCAAAACGCTTTATCCCAAAAAAATAGGATAATTTTTCTAAAAATTACAAGCCTCAGACATTTTTTTTAGTCTTATGTGGTCATCCTAGACCCACTGTAACTCCTGTCCAGCTTAAGCTAGAAGACTTGCAAGACATGTGTTACAAAGCCTAAGTCCTCTTTTATGGAAGAAGTTTCATATAAATCCAATCAATAGCTTAGAAGTTCCTGATTTATTACCATTTATTTTGCAGAAGGCCCCACTGTGTATTGGTATTATAATTAGATAAATTCAATAACAATATAAGAGGGGTGGTAGAAGCACTAGCTAATCACTAAGGCCATCTGCTAAAAAACAAATATATTTGGTTTTGGCGTACTTTAAACTTTTAGCAAATACTTCTTATCAATTGACAAGATGTTTTCATCCCAACATATTGTGACTTGATTTTAAAAAACATTTGTGAGTTCGTTGTTTTCTATGTTCTGACCATGTTCTAAATTTATTTACAAAATTTAATATTTGCTTTTAAAATCCAACACCTACCTCATGGACTATAAAGTTTTATTGTGTTATCACATGAAACCACAAAAACATTTAATTCCAATTATATTAAATTAGGTGTCCTTGGCATGATTCCATTTTAAAATGCAAAATGTTTTCTAATTCTATAATCGTTAAAAATGCAGTTGTTTTGAAGCATTAGAAGTATATGGCACTTTAATATGCACATAGTGAAATGCCTACATACATACATACATGCATACGTCCATCTTACTGATAGTTATACAAAATTTATTGTCCTTGGCAGGTTAAATAGTCTGTTATACATTCAAAAATTCAAAAATTTATATGAATTGCAATAAAATAAATAGTTAAACAGAAGAAACAGCCATTATAGTAAATTCTTACCACTGCAATGGCTTAAAAACAAAAATCATAAATGTCTACTTAGAGAATAAAGAAATTATCTACTTAAAATTAAGATAAACGATTTACAAACATGTATGTACATATCGCACACTAAATCATAAAGAGTCACAACTCAAAAAATCTCAGATGCTGAGTGGTTGCAAACAACTGTTGATACTGTACAAATGACGCAAGTATGTGACATAAAACAAGCATAACGGTATTTTATATTCTTCAAGAAGACTGTATTGCAAAAGAAATTGTTGAGGTCGTTATAGATTTCATCAATTAACTGGTTTATAAGAAAGCAAAAGCACTTTTATAATTTTGAGTTGAGACTCTTTATGATTTAGTGTGCGATATGAACATTAGAGTGGCCGTTAGTTGTATGGAAATTTTTTTGTTGATTTCTTTTATTCTCTTTCACCCGATGACGGTTCAGTTTTATGTAAAAAAAAATACAAAAAAATTTCATAGCGATAAGTTGTGCTTTAGGGGGTACCGTCCGTCCCTCAGAATGAGAGAATATAAGAAATCGAAAAAAATATTAACGGCCATTCTAATGTATATATTAGTTTTGCTTAAGTGAAAATAAAATTAAATCACACGAGCGTCGAATGGATGGAAACGGAAGGAAATTGAAGATTTTTGTTTAATACCTTTTCCGTAGATCATATAACTTCCGCACTTCCATCACTGTTAAGAAGATATTATTTTATGCATTATTGCTTATGAGAAAGTTCTCCACAACGTGTTCATGATCATGCTGATCATTCGTGGCAATATAAATTATTGTACGTATGTGGCAAGAGAAGCTCAATAAATATCAAAGTTGAAACAAGAACTCAATAATCAACATACCCTTCACCATATGGTAAAGGTTATATGTATATAGGTTTATTATTTTGTGTGTAATTTTCACAATATTCATATGCGACACATTAGTGTATACAAATATTCTGGGTACGTATGAATAGGGAAGATGAAAAAGCAAAGTCGTCTCTCTGTCCGTTCATCCGTCCGTCTGATGTACGTGAAATTTATTTTCCGAAGCTCCCAGAAAAGCTAAAGGGCTCGGTTTTGAATTGGTGTGTCAAAAATGGTCCAAAATAGATTGTTATTGAAAATAAGCAAAATCGAGCAGGCGGTTTCAGAATTCGAAAAATTAAGCTTTATTTTGCCATATAAAAGTACCTTTCAGTATGAACAAAATTGGTATTAAAAAAAAAAAAAGAAAAATAAAAAAGACGTTTCCAGGGTTGGAAAACTTTAACTGTTTTTGTTATATAAAAGTAACCTACTAAAACTAATTATTCTTTTATCTCTAAAAATTAAACATATCTTATGTTCTTGAAAACAGAGATTTGTGTAGATAATCAGACAGATCTAAAAGGATGATTCCAGGATTGGGAAACTTACGCTTTTTGTCATATATAAAAGTAACTACGAGTAGGTCTAATTTTGTTTTTTTTTTTCTTTATAAATTGAAGGTTAGCCGTGAATAACGTTTTAAGTGACAAAATAATAATTTTTCAGGAGAGCCCAAAAACGTATTTTAGCAAGATTAATTTTCTCATTTAATTTTTTTAAGCTTATCGAAAATAATGATAACTAGCATTAACTTTTCTTTTTGTATCTCTGCTACATTTATCAATTATTTTCGACAATTTCGTTTACATGATTTTATTAGTTAATTACAAAGTTTTCCACCGACTGACTGATTGTAATTGTATTTTGACGGCGATAGGGTGCATAATTTTGGATGGTTTGATGTTTGAACAACGCAAGAGAGTTATGTTAATGGTAATCTGTGGAAAAAACTGTTTTTTTAAATATCTTTTACAACGTTATTCGCGGCTGTGATTCAATTATATATATTCAATGTTTTGGAAAAAAAAGTTTGATATAGAAAATTAGAAAAATAAAAGTCGCAGCTCCAGAGCTGGACAACTTTAACTTTTTTTTGGATATTAAAGTAACTAAATAAAACTAATTGTTTCCTTATATCCTTTTTTCTTTGTTCACATAATAGATTTTTTAAAGAACTGAATTGGTTATATGAGTGCGAAAAATCTAAAAGGATGATTCCAGGATTGGAAAATTTAATTTTTTAAGCTAACTAGCACAAATTAATTTATTCTTTTTGATTACAAATTGAATATATTTTATGTTTTAGAAAGATATTGTTTGGTATTAAAAAATAGAAAAAGAAAAAACATTGCTCCTGACCTGGAAAACTTAAACTTTTTCTAGTATATAAAACTAATTAAATAAATCTATTTATTTATTTGGTAATTAAATATGAGGGCGAAGGTAAAATATTTCTTAAATGCAGAGTGTACGATAAAATATTCAATTATTGCTAATGTCGAAAATAAAATATTTGAATTAAATTCTTTAGTCGAAAAATAGCGAGAGGTCAATTACTGAAAACTGCACTAAAACAAACAAGTAAGAGTGCTATATTCGGCTGTGCCGAATCTTATATACCCTTTACCAACGTACGTACATATATATAGTATACAGACACGTACATACATATTTGTTTTGTGAAAAAATTTATAATTTTTTTAAAGTTTCCATCTTTGGAGCTATAATTTTCATTTTTCAAATTTCATACACCAAACTTTTCTTTCAGAAGCATAAAATATATTCAATTTATAAAGAAAAAGAAAAAAAAACAAAAAGTGTAAGTTTTCCAACCCTGGAGTCATAATTTTGGATTTTTCTGATTATTGTTACCAATCTAGTTCTTTAAAAAAATACATAAAATATGTTAAGTGAAAAAAGCAAGAACGAAATAAGCAAAAACTTAGTTTCATTTAATTCCTTTAAAATTAAAAAAATCAGTTAAGTGCGACTTTGAATCGCGCACGAAAGGAAGGTTTTTTGCTTTTTTTGAAGTTTTTTCAGTTAAAACGATTTTTTCAGTTTTGTCGCTTTTTTCTCGTTTTGGCGCTTTTTTTCTGTTTTTTAGTTTTTTTTCGTTTTGGCGATTTTTTTTTTCTTTTTTTGGCGATTTTTTTCTGTTTTTTAGGTTTTTTTTTCGTTTTAGCGATATTTTTCATTTTGGCGATTTTTTTTCATTTTAGCAATTTTTTCGTTTTTTTGCGATTTATTTTAGTCTTAGAAATTTTCTTTTAATTTAGTGCTTTTTTCATTTTGGCGATTTTTTTCTGTTTTTTTTTTTGGGTTTTTTTCGTTTTGGTGATTTTTTTTTCATTTTGGCGATTTTTTTTATCATTTTGGCGATTTTTTTCTGTTTTTAGGTTTTTTTTTCGTTTTGGTGATTTTTTTCATTTTGGCGATTTTTTTTTCATTTTGGCGATTTTCTTTCATTTTGGCGATTTTTGATTTCCTTTTAGCAATTTTTCAATTTTTTTGCGATTTATTTTAGTCTTAGAAATTTTTTTTTAATTTGGTGCTTTTTTTCGTTTTGGCGATTTTTTGTCTGTTATTTAGGTTTTTTTCTTTTTTTGGCGATTTTTTTCATTTTGGCGATTTTTTTCTGTTTTTTAGGGTATTTTTCGTTTTGGCGATTTTTTTTCATTTTGACGATTTTTTTCTGTTTTTTAGGGTTTTTTTTTCGTTTTGGTGATTTTTTTCGTTTTGGCGATTTTTTTTCATTTTGACGATTTTTTTCTGTTTTTTATGGTTTTTTTTTGTTTTGATTATTTTTTTTCATTTTGGCGATTTTTTTTTCATTTTTGCGATTTTTTTCTGTTTTTTTTTTCGTTTTGGCGATTTTTTTTTTCATTTTAGCATTTTTCCGTTTTTTTTGCGATTTATTTTAGTTTTATAATTTTTTTTTTAATTTGGTGCTATTTTTAGTTTTGGCGATTTTTTCTTGTTTTTGGCGATTTTTTTCGGTTTGGCGATTTTATAATTTTTTATTTTTTCAGTTTTACCGTTTTTGAAAATTTCAAGAGTTTTGCTCTTACGGTTTCCAAGATACAGCAAATTGTCAAAATTACATAGTCAAAATTGCATTAACTGATGGAACACCCTTTAATTTAAATTTTTTTAAATTTTTGTGTTAATTTTTATAGTCTGTATAAAAATACACTAACCTTACAAATTTCAAGTGTATATACATACATACAATTGTATATATACTACATAGGATTTTAAAATTTTTCGTTGCTCGTTTTGGAACACCCTTTAATTTCCAATTATCATGTATTTGTTGTTGTAGCGGCCAAAGGTCTACGTACTGTGTCCAAATTTCAGGTCTGTAGCTCTTACGGTTCTCGAGAAAATACTAATATAGTTTTAGACATAGTTAATTTTACATAACACAAAAAGTTAAAGTTTTCCAACCCTGGAAACGTCTTTTTAATTTTTTTGTATTTTTTTATTTAAAATTCCAATTTTAGTCGTACTGAAGTGTAAAATATGTACATTTATTAAAAAAAAATAAAAATTTGTTTTCGGGAGTTACTTTTATATGGCAAAATGAAGTTTAAGTTTTCCAGCTCTGCAATCGTCTGCAATCGTCTGCCCGATTTTGCTGAATTTCAATACCAATCTATTTTGGAAAATTTCTGACACACCAGTCCAAGAACGAAGTCTCTAGCTCTTCTGGGAGCTTCGGAAAACCGATTTCACGTACAGACAGACGGACAGACGGACAGACGGACAGACGGACAGACGGACAGACGGACAGACGGACAGACGGACATCGCTTATTCGTCTTCCCTATGCATAAGGATCCAGAATATATATATTATATGGGTCGCTTATTGATATTATAGAAATTACAAACGGAATGACAAACCTATATATACCCTTTTACCATTTTTGTTGGTAAAGGGTATAAAAATAAAAAATAAACCCTGTAGTAAATAAAATAGTCAGTTGAGAAAAAACATTATCTTAAAAACTAATTATTTTGCAAGTGACTACAAATTGGTTTAAATTACATGCGGATATCAACCAAACATATTGAATAAGAAGCACACGTAAGAAATAAATAAAAGCAAAATAAGTAAATGAAAATAAAATAAAAAAAATCAAAAGAAGCATTCCATGAAATCAAATGCCAAATGTTTGTGTTGAAAAAAAACTAAATAATTTCAATACTTAAAATGTATAATATTTTCTATGAACGGTTCGTATGTATGGATATATGTATGTACGAATTTTTTACTTTTAGTGAATCTAATAATAATAAATATTTATATAGACATATGTATTTATATATTTACATAGATATGTATGTATATATGAATATATACATGTATGTATATATGTATATAATATGTATATATAATATAAATATACATACATATATCTTTTTTTTGCTACAATATTAATTAACTACCAATTGGTTGAAAAATAATTAGTTAGTAGTCAATTTAAAATTTACTTACAAATGGGTTTGAGTTCCTATAGGGAATTTTTTAACAAAACAAATACATATATATATATATATATGCGTATATGTATGTTTCTGTATACTACATATACCTACGTCGGTGAAGGGTGTATAAGATTCGGCATAGCCGACTATAGCACTTTTCTTACTTTACCATTGCAACATTAGCTGGTTTTTTTCAGCTCAAATGGTAGTTGCAAAAAGTATATAAAGAAAATAAATGTAAAAAATATTAACAGATTTTCAACAGAGGAGTAAAAAAAAGTATTTTGACCGGGTGCAGTCAAGTTAGTAATTGGTGTTTTTTTTTTGGAAATTGTTATAATTTAAGTTTCACATTTGCAAAAGCACTAATAATCCCAAACTATTATTTCACCTATTTTTTATTAAGAATACATTAAATATTTTGCGCTTTTCACTGCTTTCATAGAAACCGCTAAGCTTCTGTTGCCTAATTTGGCAAATTTGAGTATCTGCCCTTTTTCTAAATTCGATATCCCATCTCTTTTAGACCGCAAGGTGTGTGTGCCAATTTTAGTAAATTAGGTAAACTAGAAGTATGTGAAATAATATTGTGTCTTCTTAAAAGCTTAAGATTTGTGCAAGTTTTCATAAAAATCAGATAAGTATCAAAACGTGAAATAAAATATTAAGTTTTAATGGGCGCAGTTTCACCCATTTTTCCAACTTCGAGAATGTGTTGTTACGAGAGTTGAATCCTTTTGCTAAGTTGCGTAATAATCGCAACATTTAAATACGAGGACCATTAAATTAGAAAAATATAACATATGGTCGTTTACAAATTTTTTTACAATTTCTTTTTACAACGGGACCAAATGGAAGCTCTTTTAAAAAAAAAGTATTTTTATAATCCGTTGGTAGGCACTGAGTTATGACGTAACAAATACACTAAAAAAATACAGCCGAAGTGATGACCTCCTCCTTTCTTGAAGTCGGTTAAAAAATAACAATATCGCACTGCCATCACTTGAGCTAAAAAAATTGGTACTTATTGGATCGATTGAAAATTAATAAGAACACGTTTATCGAAGTAATGTTTATTAATTCTTCAGTAGAGTTGCGTTGTTGTTCCAGAAAAATATGATGTACATGCGTCCATATTTTTTAAAAATTTCGTAGAATTCACTAAAAAGCTTTTAAAATATAACAATTTGATATCATATACTCGAAATGAGAAATATGTAACATACGTTGTTATTAATGAAAAACACAGAATTAATTAAAGACACAATTTGGCAGTTTATCTCTTATTAATAATGTCCTTCAGATATAATCCCCCAGCGATGGCGCTACTAATTTGAACAAGTAGAATAGTTTCTAGTGATGGCTTGGTAAAAGCTCAAAAAGTTTGCTTTATTTTTCAGAGAAACTATTGCTTCAACTTAATTTTTTAGATATGCAGTTTAAGGTCTTAAGCTATGTACAGACGATTGTCAGATCTGGCAATGTGCTGACAATGTACTGGGAATCCAAAATTGCCAGCACAAGGTAGATTGTCAGTTCACTCGGTTGTATCAAATTTGTCAGAAAATCTTACAATTTATTGCCAGGCGATTGTATGATAATAAATTCATCTGACAAAATCGCCAGTCAAAAAATTGTCAGTTAACAGGGTTGTCATATGCAAAAATTTTGAGATCTGTTGTAATGAGTTTCCAGACTCAAAGCACTATATTTTATATTTGCATATATTTTATTATATATTTTTTCTTTAAAATCAAGCGTGTGCAGTGTTTCCCATAGAAAGAATTCTCTTATTATAACGTCATTATCAGATGCATAAACTTCGCACATCTGACAATATTAAAATCTCAGACAAATATCTGGCAATAAATTTACAATGTGTTCGCACGATTGTAAGATCTCTGACAATTTTTTGTCAGCTGCTCGTCTTGCAATGGACTGATAATGTTTTTTCTGGCAATGATGTCTGACCAAAATTGCCAGTTCACACGGTTGTAAGAAATTTTGAGCACATTTTACTGGCATATTGTAAGATCTGACAACCGTCTATAAATGTGGTTTAGTAACGACATATGCATATCTAAAGCATTTGCGCCTTTTCCAATCAAAATCCTGCTTCGCCATGCACATATTGATTAAACTTTTTAAACTTTTTACCGTTCTGAATGTCAAATTTCGGACCGACTTTTGTTTAACAACAAAATTCAAAATACATTTTAGAATGTATCCCTGGATCATCATCTAGGCATTGCAAACGCTTCATAGGGACTGAAATAGCATGAGCCATACTACTGATTCGTATATCTCTTGTGCACTTTACATAAGCTATAATCATGCCTAAGCAGACCAAAAATAAAATTTTTGTGATATATTTTGTACTTTTTTTGTTGAATATTAAAATATAGGAATCGGTTGACCTTGAAGGCCATCTCTAAAACTTCCCACTAAACTACAGGTGTTGGTCAAATTTGAGACATTCGATACACTTTGTAAGTCCATAATACTCATTTTATATCTAAAATCGATTTGATAAATGAAAGATTTTTTTCGACAACGATGACTCTCAAACGAATCACCCTATTTCAGAAAAATTGGCAGTAATCAATGTGTTTAAAAATTTTTTTAAGAAAAATTTATTTTCGGATATTTTCATAATCTATCTAGCCGAATCGATTCACTATCTTTCGATATCTAAGTGACCTCAACATCTTTCGATTTGACGAATTTGCTTCCGATATGCCACTGAAATAATCATAATCGCCTCCTAGAACCTCAAAACTAGAGATGAGCGCGCGTCTTGAACACGCACGACTCAAAATGAAGTGTTCGTGACAAAATATCTGATTTACACGATATGAAACGATCTTAGGTGTAAACTCCGTATGCATTAAGTTCCAATAAAGAAAAAGTTTAATCATTTTTATCGTCAAACACACAACACCAGCAAATTTGTTGACAGCACACGTTGGGAAAAACATAGTAAAAACCCTCGCATTAGAGCTAAATCAAAAGTTACGATCATTACTTTTTTCATAATTTTTTCATATATCAAAAACTTATTTTTGAAGTCAATTAACCTCTCCGTATGATCTACAGCCTCACAAACATGGCACTAAAAAAAATTTAATTTTTTGCATATACTATTTTTTATTGTTGCATTGAAATTAAGGTGGAGTAGGTATTTATTTGCCGAATGAAATGAGGTTTGGCACTTATAGCAAGAAAACCATATCATTATACGGTAGTTCAAGTTTTGGTCCTACTTTTGATATACATACATACATATATAAGGCTATGAGCATTTCAAAAATATGTTATTTTTATGAGTTTTTTCAATATATTTTTTGATTTTTATTGGAAAAAGACTTTCGTGGATCCAAGTGGATCCACAAGATTTTTATATAGTGATAAAGCTGAATACTTAGCAAACAAAATAATATCTATCTTTTCTGCGCCTTCCTGCGCCTTTTTGAGATTTTTCGGTTTTAATGTGTTGTAGTACTCTTTGAAATTTTTCTACCGACTAAATAAGGTAAGTATCGTAGAACTAATTCATGGAGTAGACTAAACTTAAAACGTCAAATCTTCATAAATAACTCTTATAATATAAATTTTAAAGTGACTTGCAAAACTAAACCGTTTTCTTAAAAAAAAAATAATGAAAGATACACGATGACTCAAGAGAGTAAGTAAAACTAATTTGTCCGTATCAATGGAATGCAAAAATTTTTTGGAAAAGACAGAGGCAATTCAGAGCCTTTTTGCAGAATTTGGAATGAGTGTGCCCGCTCAAGATATTAACATTTTATTAAAAAACAAGATAAGCTAATTTACATAAGCGCATTAGACTTCAATTGCTGGAGGAAACTAGAAAAAACGCACTAGAAAATCTACCGAAGCAAAGTATATGAAGGAAAAAAATTATGCAGGATGAATTTCGACAACGACTAGGATTGATTGTCGACGTTCATCAGCCAGGTAAAAAATATATTAACTCAATTCCACATGTTTTAAGATTTTAAATTAAGGCTTCGGATCCTCCAATAATGGCAACACAGCAAGGACGTTTTTGAATTTGGAAAAATATCATCTGAAATAACAGGCATTGAAGAGGCATAAATTGGAAGATTTAACATCATATTAATAGCTATTAATAGTTTCCGGGAAATTGATGTCGAAAAATTCGATAAATTCGCTAAGGAAACTGCGGTGATCCTTGCTGAAAAATATGTATTGTGGTACATGTCGGCTACTGTTCATAAAGTGCTAATGTATCGCGTTGACATGATAAAATTCTCAATTTTGCGTTTAGGTTCGTACTAGAAATCCTTTAATTATATTTCGCACCACATTGTTTATTATATACTTCCTTCAAAAGGTATGCTATCAGAAGAAGGTCAGGAGCATGTCCATAAGGATTTCAAAGTATTTAGAAGCCAATACGCAAGAAGAAACTCGCGATTGTCAAATTTGAGTGATATATTTAAGAGATTTTTCGCAGCATTTGATCCATTAATATCTAATTTACGTGCTTCCAAGAAAATGATGGCTCATGAAAAGCAACTACCACCTGAATTTATATCTATGCTACTATAACTTTGTAAAAATCTGTAATAAACTTCTACATTTCGAGAAATATTCCCATGCTAGTAATGTAACTTTTAAAACGTCTTTCCTTATCCTATTTTAATATATCTTTATTTTCCGTGTAGTGCTGTTATTCAAAAGTCTTGACTTCCGAGTGTAGGGTACTAATGCCCAGCACTGTTACTTAAAAACAAAGTAGTCCGATTAGCACGGACACTAGAATCGAGATTTGTTTCCTATTCGTCAAGATTAAAGAAGCTGTATTTTTCCTATTTAGATGAGTCCACAACTGCCTTGTGATCACGGAATAATTTCTTGTGATCCACCTTCTATTAATTTCATCCTCTGTCTTGCGCCTAAGCCTGAGTTTACAAGAGAGTAGAGGTAGACCCACTCATTCCAAATCCGGTGGAACCTGCAAGGTTGTCCCAATTCTAGCAAGCTTATCATTCCTAGAAATCCCTAATCCTAATATATTCTCATTTAGAGATGGTCGGCAGTAGATGTTGTTGTTCTTAGAAGCGGGGATTCGGGGGCCGTAATAGCTGCTCGATTATTGGTGTATATGTTAATCAAATTCGTTGAAGTGATATTCACTTTCAACAAATTTGCAACTTCTCTTATATCAAGGATCTCTGCCTGGTCAATCCTCCATCCCGAAGCTTCATCATCGAGTATTCTACAGTGGCCGGATCTATTTCCGTTCCATAGAGAGGTACAACGAAGACGGATTGCTAAGATCGTTGCCAAATCCTTCCCCACTAGGTGCAATGGTAGTTGGTAAGGGAGTATCCCCAGTACATCCGTAGGAGTATTGCAAATAGCACTGGTTATATACAAGGATGAAAGTCCTTGAACCTTGTGTAAGATATGTACACTCAAAATATTTCATAGGTAAAATAAACGAAAAATGTGGTTCATTTTACGAAAATATTCGTTGTTTTTACGGTACGAAATGCTGCGTACATATAACAAATAATATTTGTTTATTTTACGAAATACATTTTGTTTGTAAATAAGAAAATTTTGTATTTTTACAAATTATTTTTCGTAAATTTACGAAAAACAATGTTTATATTACAAAAAAAATTAGTGAATCATAAAAACCAATTAGGTGTAATATGCGAAATTTTTATAAACCTAAAAGCTTACATATGAAAAATAATTTTGTAATATAATCTGTAATTCTTGGAATTGAAGGTTGTAAAATTTATAAAAAAAAAACATAATTTAAGGGGGTTGTTACAGACTCTGCATTCCTCATACATCACGTACACATCCATACATATTTTGAACTGAAACTCGCGAATCAAACTGGGAACACAACTGGGACGAACAACGAATTTTTCGTTGCGAACTATCTTCATAGAAAATAAAACGCATTTGTTCATATGAAAATTAGCATAACACCCCCGTCAAACGAAATTCGTCGTGCGTGACGAACTCTGCGATATATTTATTTAGATATGCAGATTTTCTCTTTGTTTGCACAAACAATAACCATTTATCCAATTATCAATTATAAGATCTGTTACTTATTCGTTGTTGGTGTGCCCTGGACGAGATTTATTGTTCTTCCCAGTTGTGTTCCTATCATAGGCCAAAAATTAATTTTTTAATAATTTTTATTTTAATTGAAATTTACATATTTAATAATTCTTTATAAAATATTTGTAGGTATACAAGGCAGCAAAACAAATGGGGAAAATATTAAAAAAAATTTAACAAACAGAACAGTTTTTATTCTTATATTTCAAAATTATTTTTTCGTAAAATTCATGAAACTTGTGTAGATTTAAGAATAATTTTGTACTGTAAGCAAAATGATAAAAAAAATAAATTTTTTTTTTACGAAAATTTCCAATTTTTTTAAAAATGTTTTATTTTCTCCTAAGTTCTATAAAATAAACGATAAACATGGTACTATATACGAAAATAATTGTACAAAATAATTTTTATAACTTTAACGAAATTCGTAAAATTACAAAATCTGTTTTCCTGCACAAGCTACCAAATATATTCATAAAATGTACAAAAGTTTCGTTTATTGTACAAAAATTAAATTACGAAAAAATATTTCGTATTTTTAAGCATTGAATATTTTGAGTGTAGATACGTCTTTGTCTCCAAGAACCATACGATGATACCATACATAAAAATTGGACGCACTATTGCAGTATAGATCCAATGAACGATTTTTGGGGTTAGAACCCAATTTTTCCCAATGGATTTTTTGGAAAGACAGAGTAAAATTATTGCGTTTTTCACTCTCTCTAAAATATTAGTTTTAAAACTCAGCTTTGAATTACGGATAACACCGAGATATTTTGCAGTGTTGGAAACTTTTATCTCCATATTATTGAGAGTGATAGGTTGGAAAACAGATATTTTATGCTTCCTAGAGAAGAGGACTAGTTCCGTTTTAATAGGATTAATGGTGAGCCCTCGTTTCTCCGCCCATCTTGTTAAATGTGAAAGACCATAGTGTAGGATATCCCTTAGAGAATTGAGGAAGTTTCCTCTTACAGCTATTTCCACATCATCAGCATAAGCCACGACCCTGCACCCCCGCGATTCCAGAGATATCAGCACAGGACTTAGAGCTATATTCCACAACAGTGGCAAAAGAACTGCACCCTGTAGTATACCCCTATTTAAAAAGCAGGTCTGCCTAGAGGCTTTTAGAGCCGAAGTTATCCTAGGGTGAGTTAGTAGATTTTAAATTCACTTACATAATCCTGCATTAACCCCCAAATTCGACAATGCATCAATTATCGCATCTGGGGAAATGTTACTAAAAAGCCATCTTAATATCTACGAAGGCCACAAAGGTTTATTCACCCACAGAGAGTGATTTCTCTATCGTGCCAACCAGCTCGTGAAATGCCGATTCTGTTGACTTCCCCCTTTTATAAGCATGCTGATGCGAGGAAAGTAGTTTACCATTGATGTTTTTGCGGATAAAATGATCAACCATCCTTTTTAATGTCTTCAGAAGAAAGGATGATAGACTTATTGGTCTGAAGTGTGGTGTGATAGATTCTACTGGCCTTCGGAATGAAAATCACTCTCGCTTCCCTCCACTTATTAGAAATATGCCTCAGTCGTAGACAACTGGTGTAAATTCTCAGTAGCCTAGGGGCTATGAGATTCGAAACTTTCCATATCTCGGGCGGTATGATACCTTCTTTTCGCCTTAAAGTTCTGAAGTTAAACAAAAATATGTATTTATTTGAATATAAAAACATAATTGGTTGCTATTCAATTTAATCTCGTGCGTGATGTGCCGTACCATGTTCACACACATGTTCTTGTTTACTCACTTCATCGCAGTAAGCTTGATAGAGAAAAAGCTTCTTAATTTTTATTTCTGAACTTAAACATTCTAGTTAGTCTTAATTATTATGGTTCGAACTTTATTTGTTTCTATATTTATGATTTGATTAAGCTAAAGTTCGTATCGCTGTGTATGCCAAATCGTCGTTGCTCTGACGTGATTGGTTATGTGTGGATTTTAGATTTTTTTTATTTTACCATTATAAAACAACAGGCTCTGACACTAGTCCAGTTATAAATAACT
Source organism: Tachina lurida (assembly GCA_944452675.1). Classification (NCBI taxonomy): domain Eukaryota; kingdom Metazoa; phylum Arthropoda; class Insecta; order Diptera; family Tachinidae; genus Tachina; species Tachina lurida. The sequence continues at coordinate 45,109,546 of OX101754.1, forward strand.
TTAATTTCAATTTCAAGATGTTCGGTGACGTTTTCTTAAGTTTTGCACAAATAAAATCAAATGCAACAGGGTTTGACAATATGCACCCCAAGTTTATAAAAGTAATATTACCTTCTCTGCTGCCATATATAAAATATTTCTTTAATACCATAATTACCACAAGTTGTTTCCCTCTGAAATGGAAACATGCAAAAATAATTCCAGCTTCTAAATCAAACAATGAATATCGTCCAATAGCTATTTTAAGCTTCTTTTCGAAAGCCCTAGAAAAAATTTTGCATAGCCAAATAAGCAATTACATTTATGACAATAAATGGTTGTCTGAAAAACAATCCGGACTTCGACCAGGACACAGTTGTTTAACTGCTTTAGTGGATGTCACAAAGAGTGTTAGGCGTGATCTAAATGATGGAAAAATAAATTTTTTGGTGCTTCTCGATCATTCGAAAGCGTTTGACACAGTTAACCATGCAATATTATGTAGCAAACTTCGATTCACGTTTAACTTTTCCTCAACTGCTGCACAACTTATATCATCGTATCTTTCAAATCGTACACAATCAGTATGTGTGAACAATACGGTGTCCAGACCACTTAAGCTAACAAGAGGTGTTCCTCAGGGGTCTATTTTAGAGCCACTGCTTTCCTCAATTTATGTTAATGACTTGCCAAGTAATTTATCCCATTGCAATGTCCACATGTATGCAGATGATGTGCAATTATGGCTCAGCAGCCCAGCCCAAGCAGTCACGGAGAATATAATTAAGCTTAATCATGATTTACATAACATTTATATTTAGGCATCTACAAATCGTCTACAGTTGAATCCAAAAAAATTTAAGTGTCTGTTGATTCATAAGAAAACTGTACATCCATTTATAGAAGATGACATTGTAATTAATCAACAAAAAATTGAATTAGTAAATTCAGCTAAAAATCTGGGAGTTGTATTTAATAACAATCTGTCATGGTCAAGTCATATAAATGCATTGGTAGCTAAATTATATGCCAAAGTAAGAACACTATGAACTGTTCAAAGTTTCACACCTCTGAGAGTAAGAATGTTACTTGCTAAAACATATTTGGTTCCAAGTCTTATTTATGGTTGCGAATTATTTTCTAGCTGTGATAGTGTCAGTAAGAGGAAACTTGAGGTGTTATATAATAATATAGTAAGATATATTTATAATCTCAAGAGGCTAGATCATGTGTCACTGTATGTCAAGCACGGTTGCCAGAAATGCAGATTTATCTGGATTTTGCAGATTTTTACCCTCCAAAAATACGAAATCCAGATTTGATGATTTTTGGGCTAAAAACGCAGATTTTTCAACTCCAATTATAGTAAAATTTTTTACATTTCTTCTAATACTGCAAATACTTCTTGTGTATTTTATGTGTGAATGACTCATAGTTTAGAGTTACAATTACAATTTAAAATTTTTGAACTTAGGAAACATCATTAAAGAAAACGAAGAAGTACCTTTGGCAAGCTTCTGGAATCAAATATCTGACATAAAACGAGCTTATTCTGATTACGATTTTGCAGCACAAAGTTTATTCAAAATGTAATGTCATTACCACATTCATTTGCAAATGTCGATCGAATTTTCTAACTCCTTTGGATATTTATGCAATAAATTAAATGACTTAATATATATAATTATATATATAGTTTTTGACATATCCGTTTTCTTTTCCCAATTATTTTATATTATTTGCACATTTTGTTCAAGCTTTTCATTTTAAGCTTTTAAGTTTATTCTACCGTATTTATAAAAAATAGTTTTAGTTTACGAAACCTTTCTTTGTTAAACGTTTTGTAACCCAAAATAATTTTTATGAATAATACCTATTACGCTTGTGTACGTAATTCTTAATAACATATTTTGATAGTTATTCTATAAACATATGAAGTTTTTTTTTACCTTATTTCAAGAATTTTTTGTTTGCAGTCTACTGATGAGTTTCTTAAGCAGAAACGAAACGCACATTCATCAAACATTCGTAACAAAAACAAGTAAGAGTGCTATATTCGGCTGTGCCGAATCTTATATACCCTTTACCAACGTACGTACATATATATGGTATACAGACACATACATACATACATATTTGTTTTGTGATAAAATTTATCTTTTTTTTCTCTAAAGCAATTAATAGTAAGTGACCTTTCAGTATCTTTCGATTAAAAAATTTTATAAAATTATTTTATTTTCGATATTAGCAATAGTTAAATATTTTACTCTACACTCTGTGGTTAAGACATATTTTACATTCACTCTTATTTCAGTCAACATCGACGTCACGTCAATACAATACCAAAATGGAGCTTATTTACTTGCTCTCGAGATGTTCAAAAACCGTGCTGCTATTTAATAACTCTAAAATATTCTTAGTATTGCACCTCCATACCAAGTAAACTAACTTGTTTTATATTTTCCCGTATTTAATAGTCATTGATGTTGCAAAACTGCTTAGTGTCTTGATTTAAAGTTCCCATTGCAAATGGTATACATCGTGGTATTATGTAAACGTTTTATTCCTACAGGATTTTTTTGAAATTTGTTCAGCAGAAAGGAAAGGTATCAGGAAAATAAAACGGAACATGTCCTTTAATTTAACTTTGGCGATAAGTCTGAGTTTTATCTCCATTTACTAAAAATTAATAGCACAATAATACCGTGTTCAGACATATTCCTTAGTTGCGCAATTAGGTCATTTTTTGCAATTAAGACCTTAATTGACAACAATTTACCATACAATAAGTCAATTAATAAATTGAGCAATTACTAGTTAATTGTATCACTAATTGCGTAAAACTCGAAATGCAACCCTGGTCATAAGTGTTTTTATTAAGAACTGTGCTCAGTGAGCAGAAAAATTTCCTATACCCCCCTTCTCGACTAGCAATAAATATGTTGGCAATATAGCAATAACGCCGGCAGAATAACAGAGCAATATTGCTGATTGCTTTGCTTATGTTAAGGCTATGGGAAATTGTAGCTCACAATATGGTAAAACTCAACAGGAAAGGTGCAGAACAAAAATAATTCACTTGTAAACATCTGCTTAATCGAACGAATTTTTATGTTTATAAATTTATAACAATACAAATTATTTTACTACACACGTTTTTAAGAGACTATTTTCCTATTTTATTATGCATTCATATGTATATTTTCCCAATTTCACTAATGTTATATAAATGTCAAATGTAATACAGAAAAGTCGAACATAAATTAACACCGAGTTTGACGTTTCACGCTTGCAATAATTGTTAACGAAAATGCGTTGACAATTATTGCAACATATATTGCAAGTTCCTGCAATGAGCTGTCTCCATTAGCAATAATATAATTTTGACAACTGCTGCAATATATGTCGACATATTTATTGCTAGTCGAGACGTAGGGATAAGGGCGAGCTAAATGTCAAAAAATATACATACATATAAACAAAACAAACTGAACAATATGAACTCCAAGAAATAAATAAATAAATAAAAAAGAAATGGCTGGTGAAATTTTTTTAAATTCATAGATAAATTTATTAACAAATATCTTTTATAAATAGGAAAAAAAATTAAGAGGAAGAGGCTCGTTTGGAGAGAGGCCAGTGAAGCTGCTCTATTGGAGTTGTGGCCATGTCGAATAGAGGAGCTTCGTGGCCAAAGAAAAAAATGGTCACGTATATGCTAAGATGGCGGATGAGCTGCAGAAGTTGGGCTTTCCTTATAGCCCGCGCGATGTACACGTTAAATTAAAAAATTAATGAAAGGAGAAATAGCTGCTGCTTTCGCAAACTTTATAAAATTGACAAGTTTTTCTTCTCCTTTTTTTTAAGCACTGAAATTTTGAATCAAAAACCAATCGCACTGACTCTTAGGGCTCCATATTTCTATTATATGCAATTAAAATTTCTTTTAACCCAAAATTTGCATCCATTTTATGGTAAAAAACACAAATATTCACAAAACAAATAAAAACCATGTTTTTCCAGCTCTCAAATGATAATGGAGTCAGCTAAATTGAGTATGTGTGAACACTAAATTTAATTGCTCAATTAAAATTAAATTGACTCAATTAAAAATGCATGTCTGAACACAGTATAAGCACAAACCTTTGTTTATACTTCAATTAGTTTAGATATCCATAAAAAAATTAACCATGTATAAAAAATCTTGAGTAATGATTTTCCTAAAACATGGAATCTGTTTAACTGAAAAAAAAAATATTTTTGGTTATTTTACTTACCGAAACTTTTTTTTAAGCTCCAACCCTGTAACCATATTTCTGAGTTTCTTAATACTAATTTATTTCTTTATAAAATATAGAATTACCAAAGAAATAATTATTTAATTATAATTAGTTTTATGTACCAGCAAAAATTTAAGTTTTCCAGCTCTGGAGCTATGTCTCTTATTTTTTTAATTTCTATGCCAAACTATTTCATTCTAAGTCATAAGGTATATAAAACTTGTAAACAAAAAGAAAAAACTAACTTGACCTAGTTACTTTTGTAGAAAAAACAATAAATTTACCAACCCTGGAATCAACCTTTTAGATTGTTCTGATTTAAGAAATTAATAAAGTGTGTTAAGTGAACAAAGAAATAAAAAAAAATTAATTTTATTCTTAAATATTTAAAAAAAATCAAAGTTTCCATCTTTGGAGCTGTAATTTTAATTGTTTAAATTTTATACGCCAAACTTTTCTTTCAGAAGCATAAAATATATTCAATTTATAAAGGAAAAAAAATTTTAGAACTATTTAATTTTACATAACACAAAGACTGTAAGTTTTCCAACCCTGGAATCATAATTTAGAATTTTTCTAATTCCTTATACCAATCTAGATCTTTAAAAAATACATAAAATATGTTAGGTGAACAAAGCAAAAAGGAAAAAAGAAAAACTTTGTTTTATTTAGTTACTCTGTTATGAAAAAAAGTTCAAATTTTCCATCTCTGGAGCCTTGGTTTTCATTTTTATAATTGTATAGGCCAATTTTTTCTTTCAGAAGCATAAAATATATTTAATTTATAAAGGAAAAATTAATTATTTAGACGTATTTAATTTTACATAACACAAAAAGTGTAAGTTTTCCAACCCTGGAGTCATAATTTTGGATTTTTCTGATTATTGATACCAATCTAGTTTTTTAAAAAATACATAAAATATGTTAAGTGAACGAAGCAAAAACGAAATAAGAAAGAACTTAGTTTCATTTAATTCCTTTAATATTAAAAAATTCAGTAAAGTGAGACTTTGACTCGCACACGAAGGGTTCCGCACATTCGGTTCTGAGCATTTTTATACCCTTTACCAACAAAAATGGTAAAAGGGTATATATAGGTTTGTCATTCCGTTTGTAATTTCTATAATATCAATAAGCGACACATAAAATATATATATTCTGGATCCTTATGCATAGGGAAGACGAATAAGCGATGTCCGTCTGTCCGTCTGTCCGTCTGTCCGTCTGTCCGTCTGTCCGTCTGTCCGTCTGTCCGTCTGTCCGTCTGTCTGTACGTGAAATCGGTTTTCCGAAGCTCCCAGAAGAGCTAGAGACTTCGTTCTTGGACTGGTGTGTCAGAAATTTTCCAAAATAGATTGGTATTGAAATTCAGCATAATCGAGCAGACCATTGCAGAGCTGGAAAACTTAAACTTTATTTTGCCATATAAAAGTAACTACCGAAAACAAATTTTTATTTTTTTTAATAAAAAAACTTATTTTACACTTCAGTACGACTAAAATTGGAATTTTAAATTGAAAAAATATAAAAAATTTAAAAAGACGTTTCCAGGGTTGGAAAACTTTAACTTTTTGTGTCATGTAAAATTAACTATGTCTAAAACTATATTAGTATTTTCTCGAGAACCGTAAGAGCTAGAGACCTGAAATTTGGACACAGTGTGTAACCCTTTGGCCGCTACAACAACAAATGCGTGAGAGCTGGAAATTAAAGGGTGTTGCAAAACGAGCAACGAAAAATGTTAAAATCCCATGTAATATACATACAATTGTATGTATGTATGTATATACACTTGAAATTTGTAAGGTTAGTGTATTTTTATACAGACTTCAAAAATTAACACTAAAATTTCCAAAAATTTAAATTAAAGGGTGTTCCGTCAGTTAATGCACTTTTGATATGCAATTTTGACAACTTGCTGTATCTTGGAAACCGTAAGAGCAAAACTCTTGAAATTTTCAAAAACGGTAAAACTAAAAAAACAAAAAATTATAAAATCGCCAAACCGAAAAAAATCGCAAAAAACAAAAAAAAAATCGCTAAAACGAAAAAAAGCACCAAATTACAAAAAAAATTTCTAAGACTAAAATAAATCGCGAATAACCGGAAAAATTGCTAAAATAAAAAAAATCGCTAAAATGAAAGAAAATCGCCAAAATGAAAAAAACCCCAAAATGAAAAAAAAATCGCCAAAACGAAAAAAATGGCCAAAACGAAAAAAACCCCAAAAAAAGAAAAAAAAATTTTAAATGAAAAAAAGTCGCCAAGATGAAAAAAATCGCCAAAATGAAAAAAACCCAAAAACAGGAAAAAATCGTCAAAATAAAAAAAAAGTCGCCAAAATTAAAAAAATCTCCAAAATGAAAAAAAGCCCCAAAAACAGAAAAAAATCGCCAAAATTAAAAAAACCCCAAAACAGTAAAAAAAAAAACGCTAAAATGAAAGAAAATCGCCAAAATGAAAAAAACCCCAAAATGAAAAAAAATCGCCAAAACGAAAAAAATGGCCAAACCGAAAAAAAACCCCAAAAAAAGAAAAAAATTTAAAATTAAAAAAAGTCGCCAAGATGAAAAAAATCGCCAAAATGAAAAAAACCCAAAAACAGGAAAAAATCGCCAAAATAAAAAAAAATCGCCAAAATTCAAAAAATCTCCAAAATGAAAAAAGCCCAAAAAACAGAAAAAAATCGCCAAAATTAAAAAAAACCCCAAAACAGTAAAAAAAATCGCTAAGATGAAAGAAAATCGCCAAAATGAAAAAAACCCCAAAATGAAAAAAAATCGCCAAAACGAAAAATATGGCCAAAACGAAAAAAAACCCCAAAAAATAGGAAAAAATCGTTAAAATGAAAAAAGTCGCCAAGATGAAAAAAATCGCCAAAATGAAAAAAAACCCAAAAACAGGAAAAAATCGCCAAAATAAAAAAAAAAATTCGCCAAAATTAAAAAAATCTCCAAAATGAAAAAAGCCCCAAAAACAGAAAAAAAATCGCCAAAATTAAAAAAAACCCCAAAATGAAAAAAAAATCGCCAAAATGAAAAAAACGCCAAAATAAAAAAAATCGAAATATTAAAAAAATCGCCAAAAGGAAAAAAATCTCCAAAATGAAAATAAACCCCCAAAAAGAGAAAAAAATCGCCAAAATAAAAAAATTGCCAAAATGAAAATAAATCGCCAAAACAAAAAAAACCCCAAATAACGGAAAAAAATCGCCAAAATGAAAAAAAATCGCTAATATGAAAAAAATCTCCAAAATAAAAACAGCCCCATAAACAGAAAAAAAATCTCCAAAATGAAAAAGAAATCGCCAAAATGAAAAAAAATCCCAAAATAGGAAAAAATCGCCAAAATGGAAAAAGAATTGCCAAAAAAATCGCCAAAATGAAAAAAAGTCGCCAAAATTAAAATAAACCCCCAAAAAACAGAAAAAAAATCGCCAAAATGAAAAAAAAACCCAAAAAACAGAAAAAAAATCGCCAAAATGAAAAAAAACGCCAAAATGAAAAAAAAATCGCCAAAATGAAAAAAAACGCCAAAATAAAAAAAATCGAAATATTAAAAAAATCGCCAAAAAGGAAAAAATCGCCAAAATGAAAAAAATCTCCAAAATGAAAAAAAAAACCCAAAAAACAGAAAAAAAAATCGCCAAAATGAAAAAAAACGCCAAAATGAAAAAAAAATCGCCAAAATGAAAAAAACGCCAAAATAAAAAAAATCGAAATATTAAAAAAATCGCCAAAAGGAAAAAAATCTCCAAAATGAAAATAAACCCCCAAAAAGAGAAAAAAATCGCCAAAATAAAAAAAATTGCCAAAATGAAAAAAAAATCGCCAAAACAAAAAAAACCCCAAATAACGGAAAAAAATCGCCAAAATGAAAAAAAATCGCTAATATGAAAAAAATTTCCAAAATAAAAAAAGCCCCATAAACAGAAAAAAAATCTCCAAAATGAAAAAAAAATCGCCAAAATGAAAAAAAATCCCAAAATAGGAAAAAATCGCCAAAATGGAAAAAGAATTGCCAAAAAAATCGCCAAAATGAAAAAAAGTCGCCAAAATTAAAATAAACCCCCAAAAAACAGAAAAAAAATCGCCAAAATGAAAAAAAAAACAGAAAAAAATGGCCAAAATGAGAAAAAAGCGACAAAACTGAAAAAATCGTTTAAACTGAAAAAAACTGCGCGAGTCAAAGTCGCACTTTACTGAATTTTTTAATATTAAAGGAATTAAATTAAACTAAGTTTTTTCTTATTTCGTTTTTGCTTCGTTTACTTTACATATTTTATGTATTTTTTAAAAAACTAGATCGGTATCAATAATCAGAAAAATCCAAAATTATGACTCCAGGGTTGGTTGGAAAACTCACGCTTTTGTGTTATGTAAAATTAAATAGATCTAAATTTTTTTCTTTTTCTTTATAAATTGAATATATTTTATGCTTCTGAAAGAAAAGTTTGGCGTATGAAATTTGAAAAATTAAAATTACAGCTCCAAAGATGGAAACTTTAAAAAAATTATAAATTTTTTCACAAAACAAATATGTATGTATGTGTCTGCATACTATATATATGTACGTACGTTGGTAAAGGGTATATAAGATTCGGCACAGACGAATATAGCACTCTTACTTGTTTTATGTAGCTTTTTTGCTTTTTTGAAGTTTTTTTCAGTTTAAAAGATTTTTTCAGTTTTGTCGCTTTTTTCTCATTTTGGCGATTTTTTTTTTTCATTTTGGCGATGTTTTCTGGTTTTGGGGTTTTTTTCTTTTTGGCGATTTTTTCCCTTTTTGGGGGTTTAATTTCATTTTGGAGATTTTATCATTTTGGCGTTTTTTTTAATTTTTGCTATTTCTTTCTTTTTTGTGTTTTTTTGGCGATTTTTTTTCATTTTGGCAATTTTTTTTGATTTTTGCATTTAGTTTTTTTTGGGGTTTTTTAAATTTTGGCGATTTTTTTTAATTTTGGCGTTTTTTTTATTTTGGCGATTTTTTTTGGGTCTTTTTTCCATTTTGGAGTTTTTTTTCCATTTTGGCGATTTTTTTTTCATTATGGCAAGTTTTTCCTATTTTGGGGTTTTTTTCATTTTGGCGAATTTTTTCTGTTTTTGGGGCTTTTTTCATTTTGGCGTTATTTTTCATTTTGGGGACTTTTTTTCATTTTGGTGATTTTTTTCATTTTGGCGATTTTTTTTTCATTTCAGCAATTTTACCGGTTATTCGCGATTTATTTTAGTCTTAGACATTATATTTGTAATTTGGTGCTTTTTTCATTTGGGCGATTTTTTTTTGTTTCTGGCGATTTTTTTCGATTTGGCGATTTTATAATTTTTTGATTTTTTAGTTTTACCATTTTTGAAAATTTCAAGAGTCTCTTGCTCTTACGGTTTCCAAGATACAGCAAGTTGTCAAAATTGCATTAACTGATGGAACACCCTTTAATTTAAATTTTTTTAAATTTTAGTGTTAATTTTTGTAGTCTGTATAAAAATACAATAACCTTACAAATTTCAAGTGTATATACATACGTACATACAATTGTATGTATATCACATGGGATTTCAAAATTTTTCGATGCTCGTGTATTTGTTGTTGTAGCGGCCAAAGGTCTACACACTATGTCCAGATTTCAGGTCTCTAACTCTTACGGTTCTCGAGAAAATACCCTGCATAGTTTTAGACATAGTTAATTTTCCATAACACAAAAAGTTAAAGTTTTCCAACCCTGGAAACGTCTTTTTATTTTTTTTATACTTTTTTAATTTAAAATTCCAATTTTAGTCGTACTGAAGTGTAAAATAAATTTATTTATTAAAAAAAAATAAAAATTTGTTTTCGGTAGTTACTTTTATATGGTTTAAGTCTTCCAGCTCTGCAATCGTCTGCTCGATTTTGCTGAATTTCAATGCCAATCTAAGTTGGACCATTTCTGATACACCAGTCTAAGAACGAAGTCTCTAGCTTTTCTGTGAGCTTCGGAAAACCGATTTCACGTACACCAGACGGACGGACGGACAGACGGACATCGCTTATTCGTCTTCGCTATTCATAAGGACCCAGAATATATATATTTTTTTGATCGCAAATTAATATTATGGAAATTAGACACGGAATGACAAACCTTTACCATTTTTGGTAAAGGGTATAAATAGTGTGCTTGAAAGTTATTTTCATAAAATTTTTTCTAAAAAATTTACTGCCTGGCTCACGATGTCGACAAGAAATTTTCGTTCGCTTATTTATATTGAAAAAAAAAACAAATTTTCTTATTTTGTTTTTGTTTTCAATATAAATAAGCGAACGTAAATTTCTTGTCGACATCGTGACCCAGGCAGTTAAATAAAATACATTTTAAACTGAGCTTAAATTTTATGAATATGGATTAATGAAAAATATATACATATGTTACACATTTACATCCATATTTATGTCAATTTTTTTAATAAAATATAAAAAAGTTGTTTAAAAAATTGCTTTGAAGATTCTTTGAAGATTTTAAAAATAAGATGCAGATTTTGCAGATTTTTTCGTGAAAATTTGTTCAATTTTGCAGATTTTATCCTTAGAAATTCTGGCAACACTGATGTCAAGACTTTATATGGTGTATTATTTGAAAATCTCTTAAATATAAGAACATTGATTTTCCTCCACAAAATTATATACACCCAAAAGCCGGAAGGAATATTTATTTCAAAAGATTAGATTTGCGAGATCTTTAAGAGGCAAAAATATAATAATCCCAAAATATCAATGTCAGGTCTCTACATGGCATTTCTTTTTACATGCTGTTCGCCTTTGGAATACTCTTTCACATCATCAACAAATTAACAGCAATGCAACAAATTTTAAAAACTTTCTTTTTAATTACTTTGAGTAGATCACTAAAGGTTTAATAGATATTTACATATATACAAATGTCTTTTTGTTTGAAAATTTTATATTGTATGTAAATTTTATATTGTATGTAAATTTTATATGTAAATTTAAAAATTATTTATATAAACTATTTTATTTATTCGGTTTTTGTTCATTTTTAGGGTTCCGTACACCAAAGGTGAAAAAGGAACCCTATTGTTTTCGCTACGCTGTCCGTCTGTCCGTCTGTCCGTCTGGCCGTCTGTCCGTCTGTCCGTCTGTCCGTCTGTCCGTCTGTCCGTCTGTCCGTCTGTCCGTCTGTCCGTCTGTCCGTCTGGCCGTCTGTCCGTCTGTCCGTCTGTCCGTCTGTCCGTCTGTCCGTCTGTCCGTCACAGGGTATTTTCTCGAGAACCGTAAGAGCTACGGACCTCAAATTTGGACAGAGTGTGTAGACCCTTGGCCGCTACAACAACAAATACATGAGAGTTGGAAATTAAAGGGTGTGCCAAAACGAGCAACGAAAAATGTTAAAATCCCATGTAATATACATACAATTGTATGTATATGCACTTGAAATTTGTAAAGTTAGTGTATTTTTATACAGACTACAACAATTAACACTAAAATTTAAAAATTTTAATTAGAGGGTGTACCATCAGTTAATGTAATTTTGACTATGTAATTTTGATAACTTGCTGTATCTTGGAAACCGTAAGAGCAAACTTCTTGAAATTTTCAAAACCGGTAAAACAAAAAAATCTCAAAATTATAAAATCGCCAAACCCAAAAAAAATCGCCAAAATCAAAAAAAAAATCGCCAAAACGAAAAAAAGCACCAAATTAAAAAAAATTTCTAAATCGAAAATAAATCGCGGAAAACCGGAAAAATCGTCAAAATAAAAAAATCGCCAAAATGAAAAAAATCGCCAAAATGAAAAAATCGCCAAAATGAAAAAAATCGCCAAAATGAAAAAAATTGCCAAAATGAAAAAAAATCGCCAAAATGAAAAAAATCGCCAAAATTAAAAAATCGCCAAAATTTAAAAAATCGCCAAAACGAGAAAAAAGCGAAAAATAGTAAAAAAAAAATTATTTCAGCTGAAAAAACGTAAAAAAACACTATTAAAAAAAATGGTCAAAGCCCAACGTACGGAACCCTTCGTGCGCGAGTCAAAGTCGCACTTTACTGAATTTATTAGGGTTCCGTACACCAAAGGTGAAAATGGAACCCTATTGTTTTCGCTACGCTGTCCGTCTGTCCGTCTGTCCGTCTGTCCGTCTGTCCGTCTGTCCGTCCGTCCGTCTGTCCGTCACAGGGTATTTTCTCGAGAACCGTAAGAGCTACGGACCTGAAATTTGGACACAGTGTGTAGACCCTTGGCCGCTACAACAACAAATACATGAGAGTTGGAAATTAAAGGGTGTGCCAAAACGAGCAATGAAAAATGTTAAAATCCCATGTAATATACATACAATATTATGTATGTATGTATATTACATGGGACCCTTGGCCGCTACAACAACAAATACATGAGAGTTGGAAATTAAAGGGTGTGCCAAAACGAGCAACGAAAAATTTTAAAATCCCATGTAATATACATACAATTGTATATATGTATATTACATGAGACCCTTGGCCGCTACAACAACAAATACATGAGAGTTGGAAATTAAAGGGTGTGCCAAAACGAGCAACGAAAAATGTTAAAATCCCATGTAATATACATACAATTGTATGTATGTATGTATATTACATGGGACCCTTGGCCGCTACAACAACAAATACATGAGAGTTGGAAATTAAAGGGTGTGCCAAAACGAGCAACGAAAAATTTTAAAATCCCATGTAATATACATACAATTGTATGTATGTATGTATATTACATGGGACCCTTGGCCGCTGCAACAACAAATACATGAGAGTTGGAAATTAAAGGGTGTGCCAAAACGAGCAACGAAAAATTTTAAAATCCCATCTAATATGCATACAATTGTATGTATGTATGTATATTACATGGGACCCTTGGCCGCTACAACAACAAATACATGAGAGTTGAAAATTAAAGGGTGTGCCAAAACGAGCAACGAAAAATGTTAAAATCCCATGTACTATACATACAATCGTATGTATATTACATGGGATCCTTGGCCGCTACAACAACAAATACACGAGAGTTGGAAATTAAAGGGTGTGCCAAAACGAGCAACGAAAAATTTTAAAATCCTTTGTAATATACATACAATAGTATGTATGTATGTATATTACATGGGACCCTTGGCCGCTACAACAACAAATACATGAGAGTTGGAAATTAAAGGGTGTGCCAAAACGAGCCACGAAAAATGTTAAAATCCCATGTAATATACATACAATTGTATGTATATGCACTTGAAATTTGTAAAGTTAGTGTATTTTTATACAGACTACAACAATTAACACTAAAATTTAAAAAATTTTAATTAGTGGGTGTACCATCAGTTAATGTAATTTTGACTATGTAATTTTGATAACTTGCATAATCTTGGAAACCGTAAGAGCAAACTTCTTGAAATTTTCAAAAACGGTAAAACAAAAAAATCTCAAAATTATAAAATCGCCAAACCGAAAAAAAATCGCCAAAATCAAAAAAAAATCGAAAAAAAGCACAAAATTAAAAAAAAATTTCTAAATCGAAAATAAATCGCGGAAAACCGGAAAAATCGTCAAAATAAAAAATCGCCAAAATTAAAAAAAAAATCGCCAAAATTTAAAAAATCGCCAAAACGAGAAAAAAGCGTATAACAATAAAAAAAATTATTTCAGCTGAAAAAACGTAACAAGCACTGTATTAAAAAAAATGCTCAAAGCCCAACGTACGGAACCCTTCGTGCGCGAGTCAAAGTCGCACTTTACTGAATTTATTTATTTTTGTTTGTTTTTTAATTTATTAAATATTAATCTTTATTTGCGAATTTATTGTACGCAATACAACCCTGCATTATAATTATAAGACTATCCCCCAGTTTTTGACTGGCTAATCAAACTGTAATTATTTTTAAGTTATAATTAAATACCAAATTGTGTTTTCGAGTGCATAATTAAATAATAATTAAATACCCAACCTTGTGTAATTAATTACTACTTAAGTTTTATGAACGTACCATATGTTTTTATGCGTGTATGTGTTTATTGAAAACATACACATGCCATCATGTGGTCGGGTTGAAAACATCATGTGGTCGGGTTAAGAATAATTTCGTTTAAATTTCATAAATATATAATATATGCAATACAAAGTTACATATTATGGAATAAAGTAATAGAAAAATGTATTATAATGTTCGTTTGATTTAATAAAATGAGTTTTTATGCAATTTTAATTTTCTACATGTTTATAACCCAACTTTTTTGTTTATACTAAACTGCTGTTCTTTAGAAGTTTTGCAGTGGTGCCGTACTTTCAACGTAATTTAATAAGAACTTTAATTAACCACTGAAAAAATGAGATCGTATTTAATTACAACTTAATTTTAAATAAAAATTAGCTAATTACGTACTTAATTATTAAGTTAAAAACTGCGGGTATGTCTTGTTATGTAAGGGATTCAATAAATAAATAAATAAATAAATAAATAAATAAAATTTGATGCGTCATACCTTCACCCACCAAATCGTTTAAAAATATCTTAATTGGTTCAGAAGTTATGAAAAGAATATTTTACATATTTATCAAAAAATAGTCAAGAAAAACAGTTATGTGTTAAAATAAAAAAATAATTTTATTAGAAATGCTCTTGAAGCTGAACAACAAAATGAGTTATGTGTAGTTTTTGAGGCAATTCTGATATACCTGTGAAATCTACAATTCTTTAAGATTAGTTTTACGAAATAATGAAATAAATGGTAAATATGTTTCAATAAAGCGTTGCAGTTTGCAAAAATATTGAAAGTTTTCAAACTAAAACAGTTTTTTTGCTCTCCTGAAAACTAAGTAAAAAACACATAACTGATTTTGTCATAGCAACCACGAAATTACATGTGATCATTTTTAATGAACAATTAACACCAAAGTTAAGTGTAAATGTTCTGACAAACACTAGCAGAACGGAACGGAACGGAGCTGTTTTCGAAGCTCGCTGCACCTTCGTCATGAGCGTTCTTTTTGTTTGAACCACTGTGTTGAACATTATTCACTTGATGTGAATTAAAGTATATACTGGTACTATGTACTAATTTTGTTTATTCTTTAAATTATTGCGAACTGATATTTTTAAGCAATTTATTTAAAAATTAAAAATGTCCGTATGCGTCTCGCATCACAAGTAAATATATATGAAAGTATATGTATATATTTAGAAGTAAATTTCAATCATACTTTGATTGTTAATTAAATAATTTTGTGTTATTGGTCGGAATTAGACATGTACATAATAACACAACAACAATATTTTGACATTTTAATTAAAAAGAGCTTAAGGTAAAATAAGTTTGGCTTACATATACATATGTATACATTTTAACACAAAATAGAAATCCTAATTGGTCAATATTAATTTGTTATTTCATGCCTCCTTCTATCTCGTTATAGCAGGTTTATTTGTAAATAAATCAAATATTTCAACTTAATACTTACATTCATATATACGAGTATGTATGCATGCATGGATGCATAATTTCATTAATGAATACATATGTATGTACATATATGTGAACTGAGTTCCAATTTATCATGGAAGTAAACCTGAATTTCAATAAAACGATTCTTCATACATAATTAAACATTTTTATGTATTAAATAACACATTTTAATTAGGCATACCATCCCTGCATTTTATTTTAATAACATAAATCATTCGGAAGCTTAATTATTTTCTATATACGTCTTTAATTGAAACAAAATTTATCATTTCAATGTATACAGATTGAATGCCCTTAGGAAGTGAATTTTGGTATTTATTCATTATTATCCATAAGTTCTTAGTACAAAGTCATATATGGCAAATATTCAACGAAACATTTCATAAAGTTTTGAACATTGAATATAGCAAATTTAAGAAAGAAAATATTTTCCAGAAATTTTTATCCGACGGATTTCTAATTGTATAAGGATGTAGAAAAATTAAATGAGTTCACCTGAATATAAATTATTTGCTGGGTTTTGTATCAGTTTCACAGCCTACTAAGCTTATATTTTCTTTTGTGATTTTCAAAAATGTTATTATTTTATGAATTCTTATATAGTTTTTGAAAGTCTATGAATAGGGTAAGAAGTTTGTGACTGTTTAAAATTTGTGGTTGAAGTCTACTGATGATTTGGTTGAAGCGCCAATGAAATGCGTATATAGACATGCTAAACCAACAGCAAATAAATTTTAATTATTGTATGTACACTTCTGACAATATGTCAAATAATAAATTTCTTTAAAGTTCAATTAATGTTTTATTCACGTGGAATTTTATTCATGATAGCCCTGAATATGTGCATCTGCTCGTGGACTTGCATAAGCTGCCACAAAAACAGCACACAAATTATGTCATTCATTATCGAACTAAAGCTTAAATTAGACGTGACATAGCCATAATGCCATAGCCATAACCAAACCAAAATTCAATTGATTTCTATCGTGAGAGTGAGAGTGACAGAGACTCGCCATAACTCTCACCATAGAAACCAATTGAATTTTGGTTTGGTTATGGCTATGGCGTTATGGCTATGTCACGTCTAATTTAAGCTTAATTTTCTTAAAATTTTAGTTGTATTTGAATGGAAGTTTCTATTCAAATCGAATGCAGTAATTTGTTCCCAAATTTAAGCGAATTATTTCTTTTAACACACGCGCGGTTTAGAAAAATTTTTGTTTGACCAGGAAAAAACGGTTTACACATACATATGTACCTGTTTGCATGTATACTTTTGTTTGCCCTTCTTTCTGCTTGTACATTGAGGAAAACATCGTTGAGATCTAATCAAAGAAAATAAATAATGTTGCAGCGTGCAAAGAAGAAAATATGGAAATAGTTTAATCAAAGAGAACTTCAACTAATACGATAAAAAGTACCATTTATCACATTTTCAAAAATTTTATTTTTCCCTAAGAAATCTTTTAGTCTTCTTAACATCGTGAAAAACTGAAAAAATTAGATGAATCTTCACATATGGTAACACTGTCTGTACCCCTGTCCATTCTCTTTTCCTTTCTCTCCTAAAAATTAAAGACTTGACGACTCAAACCTGACGTGTGTGAATCAGGTCTAAGTGTAGTTAATTTAACGAGTAACAATACACATTTTTTAATGGATTTAAAAAAAGTTTTTCACGCATTACTTTGCAATGGCATCGGGAGGTGCTACCTGAATATGCTACTACTGGATTTTGTATAAGTTTTCAAAAATATTACTATTTGTGAATTCTTAAATAGTTTTTGAAAGTCTTTGCATAAGATAAGAAAGAGGTTTGTGACTGTTCAAAATGTGTGGATGAAGTCTACTGACGATTTGTTACAGCAACAATGAAATGCATATAGACATCGCTAATCCACCAGCAAATAAATTTCAAATTAAAACATACATATTTATTATTATAAAATAATTTATTTCAAAAGATTCAATACAGTTACAGGAATGATATCTCGTGAGAACGTGAGAATTCGTGCGTAATTCTTAAAAATAGCTCACGCACGAGTAATTTTTTTAAGTCACGCTCGCACACTCACACGTGATTAATTATAAATTTGGTCACGATCAAATCACGACAATTGCCCATCTCTAATTTAAACACTTCCTTAAACACGAAAATGGAGTATGTTCAGTCATTTGTGTAGTTATTCAATGGCCGCAAGTGAAAAATTACTTGGTAAACAAGTAATCAGTTCAAAAATACTCAGTGTTTTAAAAAAACATTTGTTGTTTGAAAATAATAAACCAATAACAAAAATTAAAAATTTTTCAAACCCCCGATATATCTAGAAAAGATGTGATATCTTATAAATGGCTAGACCGATTTTCTTCAAATATAGTTAAGAACCTTCTTGATCAAGTCACCTTTCGAACAAAAAAAAAACTAATTCAAAATTGGTCCAGCCGTTTGGGCTGTACGTGGACACGGACAGGCACAGATACACAGACACACGCTACAAACTTATAACACCCTTTTTTTTTGGTCGGGGGTTAATAAAATAAAATAATTGTTCGTAATTTCTTACAAATACAATAATTTACTGACAAAACGTCAACCTTAAACATCTCAAATGTAATGTGAACGGTTGTGATTACTTACTGCCTTAAACAAGCTTAAGACCATAAGTCCTCGTCCAGACTTGCAATTTTTGTTGCAGCAACTCTAGAGTTTGTTGGTGAGAGGGGTGAGAAGATTGGGGAGGGGTACACAGTTTCATATGCTCGGCAATTATCTTTTGTTTTGAAATTCGCAGTTGTTATTTTAAATTTTGTAGGTGTATTAGAAGTTTTGTTTTATTTTAGTTGTTCAGTTGTATGAAAAAAACAAAATGTAACAAAAAGTAAATAGAATCGATAATTTTTCACTCAAATTTGTTGTGAAATATAATTTTTTTTATACTTAATTGCAAAACTAGAATTTCTTAATGTGGACACTTATGCAATTTCAAACCAGAATTATAAAAAACTGCACAACAAAAATTGCAGCAACAGAAATTGCAAGTCTGGACGTTTAAAAATTGCTTTACAGAAGATTTATTTCTATCTGTTATCTCAGAATACTTATATTTTCCTCAGTACAAATACAATTGTGAAGTCGTTGAAAATCCCTATTTTTCATAACCAAAAATTACTAACATGAATTTTGTCGTGCATATTTGACTGAAGAAATAATTTATACCATTTACTTTTATCCAACTAGTATTTATTTTTAGTTTAAGACAAATGTATTATAAATTAATTAAAAAAAATTATGACTAAAAAATTTAATTGAGACAAAATTGCTTTAAAACATTACAGTAGTTTACAAAATAAAATTTTTTTCATGTAGATTTGATGAGATAGAATTACTTATGTATTTTTTTCCGCTGAATTTTCAAAAAAATAATATTTTACAGTGATTATATGCTGACAGAAAAGTACAAATCGTTAAAAAAAACGTCTGGTTTCTGTTCATGTACGTAAAGATAGTACTTTAACGTAAGAACTACTAAGACCAACCAGAAGAAAATCGGCCGAAAAATGACAATGTTATAAGCAATGGATTGAATAAATCTAAAGTAAAAATACATAAAAATAACAAATAACACAGGTCAACAAAATGAAATTTATTATGTAAGGTCAAAGCTTTCATAATAAATTTGTATATACTAAGTACTGTGTATCAATGCCTTTAAATTAGTTTTTTTGAATTGACTCTGTATCTCGAGATTTTCCGTTATAAAAAAGAGGATGCTGTATCACATAATTGGCATTAAATCGAGAACCAGTTCTTCGATTCAATAAAAAATTATACAGGAGGCTAGGAAACAAATTGACCTTTAAATAACGTCTTAATGAATTTTTTAACAGTGTTGTAGTTTCAGAGATATTCAAAAAGCTTTATACAAAACAAAAAATTTTTTCAAAAAAATTTAGAAAATCGTTTGTTTCTTAAAAGACTCATTAAAATTTTAAACAGAAGAAAATTTTATATTTTGTAACTAATTGTGATACATTCATATGTTATAAATAAAACGAGCCAAATTTATTTAAAATCATTCCATTACTTCTGAATTTATTCACAATTAAGTGCAAGCATACGTTATAGAAAATGTAAAGAAAAATTTGTTTCAAACGGTTAAGAAAACCGACGATTCCTTCGAAAATGATATGGAGCTGTTTCCAAAATAACGAAAAAAAAATTTAATACGGCAACTGGTGTATTATTAAAAACAAAAAGGTTTATAGATTTAATGGAAGTTGTTAAAAGTTAAGAACAGATTTAAGAAACGTTATGAAGTATATGTAACTTCTAAAAGAGTCTGCTTCATTAACTAGTTCTTAATGTGTACGAAATATGTTTGTATTTGAAGATGCTTAAAGACAAACAAATTGTTCACCTTTTATAGTGTTTTCACACTGCAAGTTAAAACCATAAACAGCTGATTTTGCATTCACAAGGCCAGTTTGCTAAATTCAGGTTTTAACTCACAGACTGTCTAATAACTTTGCTCAAAATAAAATAAATCTCCTGCAGAAATGCGTGTGTTTGTTGTTGTATTTTTTTCTGCTTTTTATAATACTTATTTGACAAACTGTACAACTGTTTTTGTTTGTATGAAAAAATAAGAAACTTTACAATACGCTCTAAAATGGAAATTATTTTATATACAACTTTTTTAGTGGTGGATCGATATGTCATATCGTTTATTTTCACTTTCCAGAGGTCAATGAAAATTTTTTTGTTGTTTTCCTTCCAAAAAACTCTTATTTTTCCATAATTTTTTACTTATTGTTGCCGCTGCATCCATTTTTAAGTTGAAAATCTTTCAAGCGACATCTCTTGTTATTCACTGGCATAAACATTATCAGATGCTGCCGGTTATTTTAACTTGGCAGCACTGAATTTACCACAGCGAAAGCAGGGTTGCAGTTCATAAAACCAAAATAAAACCAATTCAGAAATGGTTATAAGTTGGATTTAACAAAACCAATTTGTATGGTAAAACCAGGTTTTAACAGTTGGTTTTAACATTAAATCCAACTTTTATTAAAACAAAGTCAGTGTGAGAACACTATTACATGGAAAAACAAATGATATAGTTACCATAAATATTTTTTACTGCGAAAAATATACATAGACTTTTTGGATAACATTCCAAATATATTTTTGTTTTCTATTTAGGTTGATTTTCAGAATTCATAAAAGTCTTAAAAAGCTGATATGTGAATAAAGGGACCCTACAAGAAATGAATGATTGAAACTAACACAAACAAATTTTTTCACTAGCACGCTTAAAACAAATTTACATTCAATTCAATAATGACAGTCAATTGACTAGTCATTTTATCGGAAGTGTGATGGAACTTCACACGTTCACAAAAGTTTCTTTAACATTTTTCATTTTACCTTTAATAATGTGATAGAAACTTTATTCTACGCAATGATGAATATAGCCTGCATGACTATCGATCAACTGAGCAGTCAATTGACTGGTAGTGTTCTTGTAGGGGAAAAAAGTTAAAAGCATTCTATATATTTTTTTAATTGCACCCTACAATCGGAATATCTCGAAATTAGTTAATTATATTGTAATAATTTTTTCATGTGAAGTAGAAAGACGTACATATATAGAAGTCAAAAGGCCAACATAAGAAAAGAAAATTATTTTAATATACATATATGTATTTTTTATGATACGAAACTACATTTTTCCAACATTTTGACTTTTTTCAAAAAATTTGCGCGTTTGTTTGCATTTATGAAAAGGCTGTCAAAAATTTAAGCTTAACATGTTGCAAACTATCCTAACAATTAAATGTCATAGTTAGAACTTTCAAAATCAACTGTCACAACTAGACTTTATAGCTGGGGGAAATACCGATATTTTTCTGTGCAGCCACGCACTTCATCAGCACCCATGTCTATCTACTGGGGTAGAGAATATTATTAACATCAGCTATTTAACTTAAATTTCTATGAAATGGAATATGAGAATTGATTATGTATACAATTATTGATTTGCCTTTGGCAAACACATTTGTAAGTATCACTATTCATTTTCTGTTTTTCCATTTTCTATTTAGGTTAGCACGAAGTTATATCACTCTACCTATGTATGTTTAACTATTCTTACTTATCTTTTACGATCATCACATTAATTATTTTTACTTATTCGATGCACCATCGGTACATACATATAAGTATTATTTTTATAAGCGCATAAGCACAAAAAATATTTTTAAAATTCGCAATTTTCTGCTAAATGTAGGGTGCATGCCCAAAATACAAAATAATTGGGTCTTAGCATATTCTGAATAGATTTTTTTAGCGCTATATGGCTTAAAAGTGCATGTGTTAAACAAAGTTTTTCACAAAATTGAAAATAATGCAGATAGGCTTTTCCTAAAAAAACGTGCCTTTTTCAGGAAAATTTTAAAATTTTGAATTCTTTGTCTTTTCCCGATTTCACGACTGCAGATATTAATAAGTTTTTTACTTACTCGTATTTTTATTTAAAATTTGATCGGAAATTTAATGCTGTCTTTTAATATAAAATCCAACAATAGACTAAAAATATCTAGGTGAAATACTAAAAAAAGACACGGCAAAACAATTTTTTTTTTGCTAAAAGTCAAATATCTTCTAAGTTATGAGAGATACGAAAACATATCTGAGGAAATTATTTCTTAAAAATGTTGAGCTTAGATCAAAATGCTTTATCTCATAAAAATCGGAAAATTTTTCTAAAATTTACAAGCCTCCTGTCCAGCTTAAGCCAGATGGCTGCCAAGACATTTGTTATAAAGCCTAAAGCTTAAATTATACGTGACATAGCCATAACGCCATAGCCCTAACCAAACCAAAATTCAATTGCTTTCTATGGTGAGAGTTATGGCGAGTCTCTCTCACTCTCACCATAGAAATCAATTGAATTTTGGTTTGGTTATGGCTATGTCACTTATAATTTAAGCTTAAGTCCTCCTCTACGGATGTTCGAAGTTTCATATAAATCCAATCAGTAGTTTAGAAGTTCCAGATTTATTGCCATCTATTTTGCAAAACTCCCCACTGTGCAATGAAACTGTAGAAATTTCCCATTAATTGTGAACACAATTTTTGTTATTTACCTTGGAATACTGATCGCAAAATCCAAAATATTCGGGATTTCCCGTTATTTTATTTTCTAGTTTTTAATTTTTTTTCAGCGGTCAGTTTGCATTTACGTGTTGCATACGCTACTATGCAAGACCATTTGCACAAGATTGTGAATTGGGCTGATGTGTTTTTTATTATTTTTACTGCAAAATTGCACATAATGCATACAATTAGGAAATTATTAGTTAGATATTCTTTAATAAAAAGATGTTTTTATCTGCTTTATTGTTTTTTTTATTTAATTTTATTTTTTGTGGTCAAATGACTTAGCTTTTCGAAATTACATCGATAACACTATGGAACATATTTGGGATTTATTGTGGGGGTGGGGGGGGGGGGGGGGTGAGAAATTCCAAGTCAGGGTGATGGTACTAGGTCAGTATAGTAAAACCCTCAAAGGGTTTGGCGTTCGTATGTGTCAGTTTTTTTATGACCTTTTAAATTTTTTCCTTATCTTGATGTTTTTTCGCTTAGTTGTAACATTTTGGCAAAAACGTAGTTTAACATAACTCGAGAACCACTTGTCCGATTTTGCTAAAACAAACTCAAAAAAATTTAGAATTACAATTTCTTTAACCCTGCTGTTAGGTTAAGAAAAACTTACGAATCTTAGGTATGGGACCATTTTGGTCCATATTGGTTTTTTTTTAACAAATG
Source organism: Tachina lurida (assembly GCA_944452675.1). Taxonomy (NCBI): domain Eukaryota; kingdom Metazoa; phylum Arthropoda; class Insecta; order Diptera; family Tachinidae; genus Tachina; species Tachina lurida. Next base: position 45,133,106 of record OX101754.1, read on the forward strand.
CTCATATTAAGATTTTTTTTACTTTTTTTTAATAGTCTTCAGACAAATAGAGTTAATTTTCATATCTTTTACTAATATATTTTTTTGTTCAAATAACTAAAAATTTATTTAAAAAGAGAAAAATAATATTTAAAATAACGTTTAAGTGTTGACAACAGGTATGTAACAAAAATTTTATATGTAATCCTGTTATAATGTCGAAATATATTTGTGATGCACCCAGTGTGTCATTGCAGCGTTAGGTTGAGTTTGCTTTATATCTATGATTCCCCAAAATTAGTATGCCATGTCTCAACTGGTCTCAAATTTTGGCTAGCAGTCGATTCAAAGTCAGGATATGTATGAATGAAAATCCAACCACACCTTGGAAAACTAAAAAATTAATAGCCTAAAAAAATCAGGGGGAGCGGGTCGTATTGGATCTCACTAAAGGCTTGAAAGGTCAAGATATCACAGCTGATAATTTTTTTCAAGTTTTGAATTAGGTAAAAAGCTTTTGGAAAGGAAGTTGACATACGTTGGCTACTATGGTACAAAACCAAAAACAAATCGATGGCCAAATTTCGTATTTTACAATTAGATTGACATATCCGCATTGAACGCGTATATATTGTTTTCTGAAATTGTTGTTTCGTGGGCGCCAATGAATAAAAATCGCAAGAGAGCAGAATTTTTACGGCAGTTATATGAGACTATATGACCCAAAGATCTAAGCTGCCTAGAAATAAATTTTCAGCTGAGCTTCTTTCCGAAGTAAGAACATCATCTTCTGATTGTACAAAAAATAACAGCTGCTAGAAAACGAGGAACCTGCAGCTGCTGCAAATCTAAGTACGATAGCAAATGCATCATATGCAACAAATTTATATGCAAGTTGCAACGGAAGATAATTTGCTCGTCATGTACTGAGAAAATTTGATTTTTCCACTCATTCTGTAAATTTTTTTCATATGAATAAATTGAAAACCAAGAACGGACCAAAATGGTCCTAAGCCTAAGATTCGTAATTTTTTATTTTTCTAGTTTCCTTTACATAATTCATAATTAAAATTTTTGCAGAAGTAATAAAATATAAAAATACCACATTAGCTAAATTTTTAAGTTAATATTTTGAACCGTTCCGTAGTCAAAGCGAAGAGAAAACAAAAATTGACCAAAATGGTCCAAACCTAACAGCAGGGTTAATCTGTTTATATAACGTTTTTCATAAAAAATCCAAAACGGAAAAAAGGATCAAGTGTTATTAATTTCGTGTAAAGTCACATAACCTATAAACAAAATGCGACATAGATCATAGAAATCGATTAACGCGTTCTGCTTTTATTTACAATTAAGTGAAGGTATCCCATTTTGACAAGAATATTGATATTTGTTTTTATTCAAAAAAGTGTCATTTATCGCCTTTTTTATAAATTTTCCCCAATAACTCCAGACTTCTGGCCATAAACTACTAAAAAATTAAGTAAACATTTTTATAATTTTTTATTTTTATTTTATTTATTTATTTTTATTTATTTTAATAAATATTGCTTAGACTTTTTCGATGGTGGTTGTTCGGGACTAGTGGCATCGCATTCATCGCTATCATCAGTTTCTGAACCACACATAATGTCAATGTGTGACTCCACTGTTGGCCTTTCTGCATCTTCTGAAAATTCTTTATCATCAAGATCATCCTTGTCTTGCCACACAAGCTTACTCCACCAGCAAATTTCCGCAATTATTGCACTCGGCGACTTTTTGCCTCTATATCTGTAATTTTTTGTTTTATTAAAATGAGTTTGAAAAAATAAAAAATAAGTATTACCTCATTTCAAATAGCATAGCAACTTGATGATAGCGTTCACCTTGTTCATCGGATTAGGTAGCCAATTGTTTGCTGAAGTAGTCCAGATGATGATGTTGATAATGGATTTTCAAGGACATGTGGACACAAATTTCCGAGAATGCTCTTAACATCCTTGCGACAGAAACATCGTAGTTGTTAGAACGATGCTTTCTCAACAAGCCTTTTATTACTTCTTTGATTGCCCGCCATGCCTTCAAATCAGCGTCAATCAAAATATTGTTGAATGCGTCACTTTTAATCAGCTTTCGTATATCTGGACCATTTAGTACGCCTGATTGGAAAAAATTAATTTGTTAAGATGGAAAATCATGGGAAATGAATGTGATATTATAACTTACCTTCTTTAATTTTACTTTCGCTAAGTCTCGGGTAAATTAGTTTCAATTACAAGAAAACTTCATCTCTTTTGGCGACAGTTTTGATAAAATTCTTAACAATTCCAAGTTTAATATGCAGTGGAGGCAGCAATATCTTCTCCTTCGGCACTAGAGGCTCACGAATAATATTGGCCGTTTGTAACCTGCTGTGCTCTCTGAGTTTCCACCCGTGGCATGCATATTGGCCACCGGAAAATCGTGTGTCCCAATCGCACAAAAAGCACATATATTTTATATAGCCGCTTTGAAGACCGCAAAGCATTGCTACAACTTTTAACCATTTTTAAAATATTTTCCAGTGCATCATATGTTTCTTTCGTTTCTGTACTATAGGCGATTGGAACTGAAGGTTTTTTATTGGTCTTATGCAGTAAAACCGCCTTCAAGCTGAGTTTTGAAATGTCAATAAATAATCTCCAGTCATCTGCTTCATATTTTATTTCCATTGCGTCCATCAATTTTCCTACATCCGGGCAATATGCTGAAGTTTTTTCATCATTCACAAGGAATAAACTTTGGAGTGTTGCCTGACGACTTCGATAAGCTGTGACTTTCACAACGGGTGCCAACAAATTGTTTGATTTCAAAATGGAAGCCAGCTCTTCCGATTTATGCTGTGTTAATTCCAACTTGATTCAACAATTGAATCAAGCTTATTTTGATTTATTAAAATTGGCACATTGGATACTGATGGCTCATATGGGGGATCATCACGTGCATGATATGTCGGAGCAGTCGTAGAAGAGAAAATATTTGGGCTAGAAGCTTTTGGCACAGGAATGTGGTCCGAATGAGGCAATGGTGTTGCGGCACTTGCAAAACCAACGTAATTATACGATTTTGTTATCCTTTTTGCGGCCCCTTTATTCGCACATGCATATCAATTCAATGGATTGTGACCTTCGCCAGGATTAGTCCAAGTCATTGGGATACCGAATGGCATACTTTCACGTCTTCTATTTTTCCAATCCCTTAGACGGTTGTAGCAGCTTTTACACACTATATTTGGTACCCAATTTTCGTTCACTATAACATTTTGGTTGAAGTTCATCTCGTATGTTTGAACAAAATCAGTACTGAAATTTCCACTTTTTTTTTTTTTGATGTGTTGAGACATATTGACCACAGCAGTAGCAAAAGCTATTTATATCTGGCTTGCACAGCTCCATATTCTGTTCTCTTTTGTTCACTTTTAAAAAACTGAAGAAAAATCACTTTTACTGTTCGCGTTCGTCGGCACTTGTTGAATGACAAAAATCACAGAACCAGTGTGAGAAAGAGAAAATGTATAATGACAATGCATGTTTTATGTCAACATTACAGAACCAGTGTTGCCACATAAATATTTCTCTTTTAGTACAGTAGAAAAATATGAGAGAGTTCGGCTTGTGAGTGTCAATGTTTTCTCCAAATAATGTTGTGCATATCTGGAGCAAATTTTTGAAATTCATACATTTACCTAATTGTGAATAAATGAGAAACGCGTGCATCGATTTTCATGATCTATCCCTTTTTTTGCTCATGAGTTATGTGACTTTACGCGAAAGTAATTAGTTTTGGTACTTTTTCCATTTTGGATTTTTTATGAATTAAAAAAAAAACAAGTAAGAGTGCTATATTCGGCTGTGCCGAATCTTATATACCCTTTACCAAAGTTATTTAACAAAAAAATTAAAAAAATTGTGTTATCTAGTTACTTTTATATGTCAAAATCAAGTTTCAGTTTTCCAGCTCTGAAACCGTCTGCTCGATTTTGCTGAATTTCAATACTAATCGAAGTTGGACAATTTCTGACATACCAGTCCAAGAACGAAGTCTCTAGCTTTTCTGGGAGCTTCGGAAAACCGATTTCACGTACACCAGACGGATAGACGGACGGACGGACATCGCTTATTCGTCTTCCCTATTCATAAGGACCCAAAATAAATACATTTTATGGGTCGCATATGAATATTATGGAAATTACACACGGAATGACAAACCTATATATATATACCCTTTTCCATTTTTGGTAAAGAGTATAAAAAATTCAGTAAAGTGTGACTTTGACTCGCGCACGAAGGGTTCCATTCGTACATTCGGTTTTGAGCATTTTTTAATGTGGCTTATTTGCTTTTTCGAAGTTTTTATCTGTTTAAACGATTTATTTAGTTTTGTCGCTTCTTTTTCGTTTTGGCGATTTTTTTTTGTTTTTGGAGGTTTTTTTATTTTGGCGATTTTTTTCTGTTTTTGAGGCCTTTTTTTCATTTTGGCGATTTTTCCTGTTTTTGGGGCTTTTTTTCATTTTGGAGACTTATATCATTTTGGCGATTTTTTTTTTCATTTTGGCAATTTTTTCCTTTTGGCGGTAGTTTTGCCTAGGGTTTTTTTTTCATTTTGGCGAATTTTTTATTTCGGCAATTTTGTCATTTCATTTTGGCGATTTTTTTCTGTTTTTCATTTTAGCAATTTTTTTTTAATTTTGGTGATTTTTTTAATTTTTGCGATTTTTTCATTTTGAATATTTTTTCTGTTGCTTGGGGTTTTTTCATTTTGGCGATTTTTTGTTTAGGGTATTTTTTTCGTTTTAGCGATTTTTTTATTTTGTGTTGTTTTTGGGTTTTTTTCATTTTGGCAATTTTTTTTCTGTTTTTGGAGTTTTTTTTAATTTTGGCGATTTTTTTTAATTTTGGCGATTTTTTTTTTCATTTTGGCGATTTTTCCTGTTTATTTCGTTTTGGCGATTTTTTTTCATCTTGGCGTTTTTTTTCATTTTGGCGATTTTTTTTTCGTTTTCGCGATTTTTTTTTCATTTTAGCAATTTTTCCGGTTTTTCGCGATTTATTTTAGTTTGGTGCTTTATTTCGTTTTGGCGATTTTTTTTGTTTATGGCGAGTTTTTCCTGTTTTGGGGTTTTTTTCATTTTGGCGATTTTATTCTGCTTTTTTTTTGGGTTTTTTTTCGTTTTGGCGATTTTTTTCATTTTGGCGATTTTTTTTTCATTTTGGCGATTTTCTCGCATTTTGGCAATTTTTTCATTTTAGCAATTTTTCGGGTTTTTCGCAATTTATTTTAGTCGTAGACATTTTTTGATTTTGGAGCTTTTTTTCATTTTGGCGATTTTTTTTTGGTTTTTGGCGATTTTTTTCGGTCTGGCGATTTTATAATTTTTTGATTTTTAGTTTTACCGCTTTTGAAAATTTCAAGAGTTTAGCTCTTACGGTTTCCAAGATACAGCAAGATGTCAAAATTGCATAGTAAAAATTGCATTAACTGATGGAACACCCTTTAATTTAAATTTTTTGAAATTTTAGTGTTAATTTTTGTAGTCTGTATACAAATACACTAACCTTACAAATTTCAAGTGTATATACATACATACATTCAATTGTATGTATATTACATGAGATTTTAACATTTTTCGTTGCTCGTTTTGGAACACCCTTTAATTTCCAATTCTCATGTATTTTTTGTTGTAGCGGCCAAAGGTCTATAGACTGTGTCCAAATTTCAGGTCTCTAGCTCTTACGGTTCTCGAGAAAATACCCTGCATAGTTTTAGACATAGTTAATTTTACATAACACAAAAAGTTAAAGTTTTCCAACCCTGGAAACGTCTTTTTAATTTTTTTAATATTTTTTTAATTTAAAATACCAATTTTTGTCGTACTAAAGTGTAAAATAGATTTTTTTATTAAAAAAAAAAATTTGTTTTCGGTATTATATGGCAAAATCAAGTTTCAGTTTTCCAGCTCTGAAACCGTCTGCTCGATTTTCCTGATTTTCAATACCAATCTAAGTTGGACCATTTCTGACGCACCAGTCCAAGAACGAAGTCTCTAGCTTTTCTGGGAGCTTCGGAAAACCGATTTCACGTACACCGGACGGACAGACGGACATCGCTTATTCGTCTTCGCTATTCATAAGGACACAGAATATATATATTTTTTTGGTCGCAAATTAATATTATGGAAATTACACACGGAATGACAAACCTATATATACCCTTTTCCATTTTTGGTAAAGGGTATAAAAATATATAAATTTTTAGGCAAAAAATCCTTCTTTCCCTTCATATATTCATTTTTAACTTCGAAAGTGTTGCACATATAGGAAAACGGTATAGAAACAGATTAGAGAAATTGTATTTCTTAGTTTTTCTTAATTTGTTTCATCAAAATCGGACAAGTGGTTCTCGAGTTATGTTAAACTACGTTTTTGCCAAAATGTTACAACTAAGCGAAAAAACATCAAGATAAGGAAAAAATTTAAAAGGTCATAAAAAAACTGACACATACGAACGCCAAACCCTTTGAGGGTTTTACTATACTGACCTAGTACCATCACCCTGACTTGGAATTTCTCACCCTCCAGATTGGCTGTTGTACTGTGTAATTAATTAACTTCATGTTTAGTTCATTAAACGTTTTTGCATTCATCTTTTAGTCATAAGACATTTTGATTTCTCCTAAATTCTTAATAAAAAATTATTATTTTTAATTGATATTTTTGGCAACAGACGTTATCAGTCGGACTCTGATTAACACTTCCCCGAGAACTATTTCTCTAGTTGTTTTCCTATTTAAAAAAAAATTATTTGCAATTTTTTTTCTCCCATCCTATTTAGAATAGGAGGATTTAAATGCAGAGAAAATTGTATATTTATAATTAGGCATTTTTCAAAGTCTAACTGCATTTAACAGCCGTAGAAATCAATTTATTGGGCGACTGCTAGAATATTCAAAAACGACGGCATGCTTCTAATTTTCTGCTTGTCAAAAGTTTATCTGTTGCGTCAAAAATTCTACTAGGCCCTAGGGCTAGTGAAATTTTATTCACCTCAATACAATAGTACTTTAAAAAATTTTAGCAATTATAAGCCGTAATCAATGTTATTATTAAGGTGATCTTTGAAAAAAGACTTCTGCCATTTTTAATATAAACGACTTACATATGTATATTCGCACATAAATATCCTCCATCCTTTATTTGGAATAAAATCCTTAAAATATATTTAATGGAATTTTAATCAAATGCAATAAAAATTTCTGCTAAAACTATCGCATACAAAACATGTAAAGTTTCTATTTATTTTATTGTTTAAAATTGAATTTCAATTAAATTTAATTACAACCAAATTGCTTTTTAGATGAAAATGCTCATTTATGGAAATTGTTTAATATTTATTTATGATTTTTAAATTTAATTGCAAATAGGAGGTAAAAGCAAAACAAGCAAACAAGCAAATAATTTTTCTATGAATATTTGTTTTTAAAATAAACAAACATTACGGAAATAAATTGCATATGAGTTTATCAGAATAAAACAACAAAACAAAAATTACTATAATTTCATAATTAGTACTAAATATATTCCTAAACTAAGTAAATAAGATAAAAGAATTAAAACTAATAGCGTTTCTGCAAGCATGCAGTGTCTAATAACCAATATATATATGTATGTATATATGTTATTCAGATAATGTTATACATTCATAATTTAAAATGAATTGGAGTTAGGGTAAAATTGAGCATAGGAAAAAAGATGGAGCGGTAGAAACTTCAAAGTGTTATATTAAACAATTCCTGGCGTCTAATCGTCGCTTTCGATAACGAGCTGATTCGATCACGTTTTTCAGTTTGAGATTATGGCATTCGCTGTCGAACAATGTAATAATATGCTTCGATATCGAATGCCACAATCTCAAACTAAGAAACGTCATCGAATCATTTCGTTATCGAAAGGGACGATTAGACCCCTGTATTTTATAAATTGAAATGCCGTATAAAATGGTTCACAACAAAAAAATACTGCTACAAATGTATTTCCTATAATAATAAATAACTTTTGATCACAATACGCTGCTATACCTAATACAAAAATTTTCAATTGGGTCACATACTTTTTATACCCTTTATGATTAAACAGAATAAGTCCGCAACTTCAGGAAAAATCGCTGTCAAATTAACAAAGCCCATAATAAAATCTACGGCAGTAACTTCATATGCTCTCTAATTTTTGTTTCATTTTCTTTTGTGCTTATTTTTCATAGGGAATACGAATAAGCAATGTCCGTCTGTCCGTCTGTCCGTCTGTCTGTACGTGAAATCCGTTTTCCGAAGCTCCCAGAAAAGCTAGAGACTTCGTTCTTCAACTGATGTGTCAGAAATTTTCCAAAATAGATTGGTATTGAAATTCAGCAAAATCGAGCAGACGATTGCAGAGCTGGAAAACTTAAACTTTATTTTGCCATATAAAAGTAACTACTGAAAATAAATTTTTATTTTTTTTAATAAATAAACTTATTTTACACTTCAGTACAACTAAAATTGGAATTTTAAATTAAAAAAATATAAAAAAATTAAAAAGACGTTTGCAGGGTTGGAAAACTTTAACTTCTTGTGTTATGTAAAATTAACTATGTCTAAAATTATGCAAGGTACTTTCTCGAGAACCGTAAGAGCTAGAGATGAAATTTGGACACAGTGTGTAGACCTTTAGCCGCTACAACAACAAATACATGAGAATTGGAAATTAAAGGGTGTTCCAAAACTAGCAACGAAAAATGTTAAAATCCCATGTAATATACATACAATTGTATGTATGTATGTATACACTTGAAATTTGTAAAGTTAGTGTATTTTTATACAGACTACAAAAATTAACACTAAAATTAAAAAAAATTAACTTAAAGGGTGTACCATCAGTTAATGCAATTTTGACAACTTGCTGTATCTTGGAAACCGTAAGAGCAAAATTCTTGAAATTTTCAAAAAAACGGTAAAACTAAAAAAATCAAAAAATTATAAAATCGCTAAACCGAAAAAAATCGCCAAAAACAAAAAAAATCTCCAAAACGAAAAAAAGCACCAAATTACAAAAAAAAAATGTCTAAGACTAAAATAAATCGTGAATAACCGGAAAAATTGCTTAAATGAAAAAAAATCCAAAAAGACAAAAAATCGCCAAATGGAAAAAAATCGCCAAAACGAATAAAACCAAAAAAAAACAGAAAAAAATCGGCCAAATGAAAAACCCAAAAACAGGAAAAAATCGCAAAACATTAAAAAAAATCGCCAAAATGAAAAAAATCTCCAAAATGAAAAAAGCCTCAAAAACAAAAAAAAAATTTCCAAATAGAAAAAAGAAACGCCAAAATGAAAAAAAATCGCCAAAATGAAAAAAAACCAATATAGGAAAAAATCGCAAAAAATGAAAAAAAATCGCCACAATGAAAAAAACCCCAAAAAACAGAAAAAATCGCCAAAATGAAAAAAATCTCCAATACACAAAAAATCCCTAAAAATAGAAACAAAATCGCCAAAAGCAAAAAAAATCGCCATAACGAAAAAAAGCACCAAATTACAAAAAAAAATGTCTATAACTAAAATCAATCGCGAATAACCGGAAAAATTGCTGACATGAAAAAAAAATTCGCCAAAATGAAAGAAAATCACCAAAATGAAAAAAAACCAAAATAAAAAAAAATCGCCAAAATGAAAAAAAATCGCCAAAATGAAAAAAATCACCAAAATAAAAAAATCGCCAAAATGAAAAAAATCTCCAAAATAAAAAAAGCCCAAAAAACAAAAAAAAAAATCGCCAAAATGAAAAAAGGCCCAAAAACAGGAAAAAATCGCCAAAATGAAAAAAAAATCCCCAAAATGAAAATAAATCGCCAAAACGAAAAAAAAACACCAAAAAACAGAAAAAAATTTCCAAAATGAAAAAAAAGCCCCAAAACTGAAAAAAATCGCCAAAATGAAAAAAAATTGCCGAAATGAAAAAAATCTTCAAAATGAAAATAAGCTCCAAAAACAGAAAAAATTGCCAAAATGAAAAAAACCGAAACTAAAAAAAAACTTCGAAAAAGCAAAAAAGCCACATTAAAAAGTGCTCAGAACCGAATGTACGGAACCCTCCGTGCGCGAGTCAAAGTCGCACTTTACTGAATTTTTTAATATTAAAGGAATTAAATGAAACTAAGTTTTTTCTTATTTAGTTTTTGCTTCGTTCACTTAACATATTTTATTTATTTTTTAAAGAACTAGATTGGTATAAGGAATTAGAAAAATCCTAAATTATGATTCCAGGGTTGGAAAACTTACACTTTTTGTGTTATGTAAAATTAAATAGTTCTAAAAATGTTTTTCTTTTCCTTTATAAATTGAATATATTTTATGCTTCTGAAAGAAAAGTTTGGCGTATAAAATTTGAAAAATGAAAATTACAGCTCCAAAGATGGAAACTTTGATTTTTTTTTTAATATTAAAGTATAAGATTATTTTTTTTATTTCTTTGTTCACTTAACACACTTGTTAATTTGGTGAATTATGTCGTACTGGATGATACGAGTATCCTGTGATTTGTAGTGCTGTTGCGTGTTTTTCAAACTACTTAAAGTTTGAAAGCTAGGGGTCACCAAAATGTTTAGAATGTAATGTTTTATTAGTATGAGTCAATTCAAACACATAAATTTGAACTGTACTAATTTTCTTTGTTTTCTTTTGTCTTCAAGCACTTGGAACTTGAAGATTAGAGATTTTTACTTTCAAGCACTTGGAACTTGAACGTAATGTGATCAATAAATAAAAGCGAGTTTTTTACTACTGATACAAACATAATTTTTATTGAAATATTTATACTACAATTATTAACAATTAATTGTTGAGTCAACAAATATGCTTAAAACAAAATTAACGTTAAATTGACCAATCAGATTAAAGTGGCAATATTTTCAGTTAATTCAGTGTGTAATATGATATCTTTTTATTAACAATTTTTGTTTGTCACCTAATTGAGTGCAAGTAAACTTTTGTATTATCATTAATAATTATTAAGTGGATTCACGGGTTTTTGAACATTCTTCCCCGCGTTGAACGATTGTTCAAAATTGAAGAAAGTTCGAAGTCGTCATGGTCAGGTTAATTTGACTGGTCAGGTTAATTTGATAAAAAAAAAAATAAATTTTAAAATATATTGGAACATAGTGTTGTTATTAAAACTACGTTAGTAAGTGAATTAATTTATTGAGTCTCGTCATCTGCTGCTAAAACATCAATGGTAAATTTGGAATGCTGGTGTGGCATTGGTATAGGGGTCATCTTGTGTTCTTCGGCGTATTGTTGGAGCTCAATGTCCTTTTCAGTGGATTCGATTGATGTAGTTGGATGTGGGTTTTTTGCATTTTTTCTTGATTTGCATGTTGACAGCAAAATTATTAGTGCTATGATGCTTACTACGAGTGCTAGGTATCCAATTATATAACTGTGAGTCTGGTGGGTTTTCAATTTATTAGGTAACTCAGCAATTTCATGTTGTTCCAGCGACCTTTGTAGAGTTGTTAGGTCCTTAATATTCTTGGCATATACACTCTCTAAATTTGTTGAGGTTGATTCGTTATTATTTATGAAGACTGTAGTGTTTTTTGGTAGTGATAAGTCTGAAATTTTGCCAAGACTTGTCTATGATGATCTTACTGTGCTTGATATAGTTCTCAATCCATTCATGTTGACAAAATCTTGCTTGAGTATACATTCTGGATCAAGCGTCAGCAAACCGGAGCCCTTTAGTGATATAGGAATGATTTCACTGTTGCAAACAGCTGTGGCCCTTGAAAATGGTGACGCTACATATATCCATTGATTGCCTTTGCTGAGGGGTACCCATCTGATATCAGTTTTCTCCAGCCCACAATTTGGTTTTGTTTTATTGTGGAATAAATTTATTTCACATGTACAGACATCTGAACCATAGTTGTAACGGATTTGAATGTTGGAACATAGGAAAACGCCTTGTTCAATCGTGTCGCAAGCACTTAACTCAGAATTTGTAAAAGAATGTATTGTTCCCGCAAAGTAGATATAGCCAAGAAAACAGTACATGGTCTAATGGCTACCACGGTATTGTTCATTATATTGGGTACAGGAATCAAATGAAACAGCTTGAGTATTTCACGTTCAACCAATGGTAATGTTATTTTGAAAACAGCGTGGTGGTGTGTTAGTCTGCCCTTAACCTTCATGAGTCTGAATAATTGTAGTAAGTCAGTTTTTTCTGTCACTGGAAGTTTCACTGATGGTGGTGAATGGAGGATGATCTGATTAATTTCACTTTGTAACTGTTCTAGAGTAAGTAGCCATGGACTGATTTTTCCATGATGAGTATCCATTAGGGTGTCAAGGATTGATGATTGTATCTTTCTTATATTGTTTGCGATTAGAGTTAGTTCCAGAACTGCTGAACGAAATAGTTGATTTAGTTGTACTTGTGTTAATGCATTGTTGATGTTATTTATATCATCTGAATAGATTTTAATTTCTTTCTCCAATCGTTCAAATCTTGACTTAGCTGTTATTTGATTCTGCCGGATGATATTAATTGTAGAATCAACAATTGATGTTTGATTCTTCAATAATTTTAGCAAATATGATTGATTGTCGTTGACTTGTTTTATTGTTTCTGACATCTGTTTTGCGTATTCAGAGTCCAGGACGCCAAATAATGAATGGGCAACGTTACCAACGATATCCAGCGCCCCTCTTTTAACTCGTAATAGTCGGTTATCTAGTTGTAACTCACTTTCCATGTGTTGAAAGTGGTCACAGATACTGAGACAAGATGAATTTGTTTCTAAAATTTTACACAACGTTTGTAATGACCGTGTACCATTGACAAGAATTGATGTTTCTGACCAATAAGGAGCTATATCATAGTATACAAATAGATTCCATTCCGTAGTTGAAATAGCTGTAGTTCCAATTTGCTCAAAATGGATTCCTACCTTTGATCCAAACTTCTTATTCTGGACTGGAGTTCCAAGAGCAAGTGGTACCAGCAATAATAACGTGATTAATGCCATGGTTAGATAATTTGTTGGTATTTTGACCTTTTTCTGCCTTTTAGCCTCAGGCTCTTCACTTGACGTAGATGTGAAATCACTTGTTGCCTTACTATTGTCATCAATTATTGCTTTAGAGTCTTGGTCGATGTCCCCAATTTTAAGGTTAGGGGATTGCTTGTTCCACTTATAACGTTGCTGAAGTTGATTTAGATATTCAGAAGACCATCTTTTCCAAAATTCTTGTTTGAGGTGTGCTACAAGTTTCCAATGCTGAAGTCTCGAATTATTGATTGGAATAGCCCTACTATCTATTTGTGAAACAAGGGGTTCGCCTATGAGAAAGTGGCCAGGAGTCAGTGCTTCAAAACTGTTTGGATCATTTGACATAGGGGTGAGTGGGCGTGAATTCAGTATTGCTTCAATTTCTATTATGACTGTTTCTAATTCTTCTTGTGTCAAAGATGCCGTTGCAACACTACGGAGTAGCAAATCCTTTGCTGATTTTACAGCAGCTTCCCAGAGTCCTCCAAAGTGCGGTGCTCTTGGTGGAATAAAATGGAATTGTATTCCTCTTGCGCTGGCAGTGGAGATAACCAATTCTCGTCCTTTATCAGAGTAAATGGTGTCAGCTAGTTCTGATAACTGATTCCTAGCTCCTACGAAATTAGTAGCGTTATCTGAATATATATTTTGACACCGACCGCGACGACCTATAAATCGCTTTAATGCACCAATAAAATCTTCGGTTGTTAAATCGGAGACCAGTTCAAGATGGATAGCCTTCGTTGCAAAACAACAAAATACCGCTATATATGCCTTTGTCTGTTTTTTGCCGCGGACCCTGTAATGAATCCAGAATGGTCCACAATAGTCGACTCCGGTATTAACGAATGGACGTGCCGGAGTTATCCGAGTATGAAGTAAATTGCCCATGAGTTTTGAACTGTGGATCTTGCCATTATTTTGCCTTTTATTGGCCAAAATCTTTGTCTTATTATATTCAATAATGCTTGCGGTCCGCAATGATTATTTTCTTCATGGACCATCTTAAATAGAAGCTTTATAAGATGATCATTATATGGAATCAGCATTGGATGTTTCACGTCGTACGGCAACGTGGATGCCTCCAATCGTCCTCCAACTCTCAGAACACCTTGCTGGTCAAGAAATGGCGTCAAACTAATAATTGAACTTTTCCTTTCAATCTCCTTACTTTTCTTAAGTTGTTCAATTTCCGGTAAAAAATCAGATTTCTGAATGGCCTTCACAATCACATACAAGGAATTATGCAGTTCGCTTGGAGTAAGTGCTCTATGTGTTGCTCGCTCTTCGTTTTTCATTCTTGCATGTTGGATGAATCTGAGACCATAACCTATTATCCTCTGTAATCTTCCGAAGGAATTTTTGTGTTGAATTTTATATATGTAATCGTCAGAGGCAACTGTATTAAGTGCAACTGAACGTGTTTTCTTCATTTCGATGTCGCTGCTGATTTGTAACCGATGAGAGAAATTAGGTGGCCACATTTCTTCTTTTCCATGTAGAAACAGTGGTCCGTAGAACCACAACATGGATGAGCGAAGTTTTGGTGCTGGCAAGCCCCTGGATAATATGTCAGCTGGATTATCTTTTGAAGACACGTGACGCCATTGATTTGCCAGTGTTAATGACTGAATTGTGGCTACTCGGTTGGCCACAAACGTTTGATACAAAGTCGACTGTGTATTTATCCAGGACAGAACAATTTCGGAATCAGTCCATAGGAATATTGGTAGGTTCTTAGTCTGCAGATCTGCTTTAATTCTATCAGCGAATTGTGCAGCTATAACTGCAGCGCATAGTTCAAGCCGTGGCAACGTTTGTTGTTTTAATGGAGCAACCCGACTTTTTGCGCAGAGCAATTGTACTATGATTCGTCCATCTTTTAGCTTCGCACGCACGTATGCGACTGCACCAAATGCTCTCTCGGATGCATCTGCGAATATATGTAATTGATGACCTGTTGGCAATTCACCCTTGAAGATATGTCGTGGAATTTCCATATTATTTAAATCTTTTAAGTCTTCCCTGAAGGTATTCCATGCAGTACGGAGATTTTCTGGAAGTTGCTCATCCCAATCCAATTTTTGTTGCCATAATTGTTGAATGAATATTTTTGCACTCACAACTACTGGCGCCAGCAGTCCGAGGGAATCAAACAATTTTGCGATGTCTGAAGCTGCAGTTCGTTTAGATACACTCTTGATATTGTCTAATTTTACCTTGATGCAAAATCCATCAGATTTAGGTAGCCACATTAATCCAAGCGTTTTTACTGTATTGGCCTTGTTATTGTTAAAGTCCAAGTCCACCTCTTGATCTCCTACTGGAATATTTTTAAGCAGATGAGGATGATTTGCACACCATTTTTTTTTAAATGAAGCCATGGGCTCTCAAAAGTGTAATCAATTGCCTTTGTGTCTCAATCGCAATATTTAAATTATCCGAACCACCCAGGCCGTCATCGACATAAAAATTATGTTTCAACATTTGGGAACCTTCTGGAAAGTCCACCATATTTTCATCAGCAATCCTCTGTAAGCATTTTGTTGCCAGGTACGGTGCTGCCCGTGTTCCATATGTTACAGTGTTGAGCTTGTAATAATTTATGGGTGCCGCTGGGTTTTCCCTCCACATAATTAATTGGTATTGTTGGTCATCAGGATGAATTAGGATTTGCCGATACATTTTCTCGATATCGCTAGTGAAAACATATTTTGGAGTTCGAAAACGCAGTAAGATTGAAAATAATTCGCTCTGAACAGTTGGCCCAGTGTACATCAAATCATTCAATGAATAGCCCGAAGTGGTTTTTGCCGATGCATCAAAAACCACTCTAAGCTTAGTTGTAGAACTATCTGGTTTCAATACACTGTGATGGGATATAAAGTATTTAGGCCCACACAAGGAATCGATATCGACTTCCTGCATATGGCCTAATTGTTTATATTGTTGCATGAACTGCACATACTGTGTACGAATGGGCTCATTTTTTTGAAGTTTCCGTTCTAGCCCCAAAAACCTGTTGTACGTCATCGCGTGTGAATCTCCTAGAGCCTCTGGACTTTCTCTGAACGGAATTCTAACTACAAAACGACCTTCTTGGTTAGTGCGTACATGCTGACCAAAATGTAGTTCACATTGTTTGTCTGAGGGTGACAATGGTTTTTTGTTGTCTTGAATTTCGTCCAGTTTCCAAAGTTGCTCTATAGTTTCTTCCAATGATGTAGCCTTGTCAAATATTGCACATGTTATTGTATGTGGCTTGCTGGCAATCGACTTTTGTTCCACAGGTCCACCAACAATCCATCCAAGTGATGTATTTTGAAGAATTGGAAGATCATTAGACAACTTAATTGTACCTGATTGAGTCAAACTGAAGAAGAACTCCGCTCCGAGTAGTATGTCGATTTTTTCTGGTTTGTAAAAATGGGTATCTGCTAAATGAATATGTTTTGGAATGTTCCAGGATGAAACATTAATATGTTGACTGGGCTGTGCTGGAATTATGTCTGGAAGAATATAGGCTTCCAAATTAGTCACGAAACTGTGGTCGCGGGACTTCATGATGACATTAATTCGTTGTGATGATCGCTTTTGTACTTTGCCCACACCGTCAATACATAGCGATGCTTCTGTTGGTGAAACTCCCAATTTTTTTATCAAACGTTCAGACACAATATTCACCTGTGAACCTGAGTCTAATACAGCCCGAAATTCATTAGCGATTCCATTTGGAGCCACAATTACAACCCTTGCTGTGGCCAATAACACAACGCCCTGGCGGCCCATGACTGTTTTTGTTGCTGTCGTTGCAACCGCTGCTTCATTTTTGAAGGATTCTGTTGCATTATTGTCTGTCTCCGAACTATTTCTCTTTTCTGAGTTTTTCCGCTTCGGTAAATGTACCAACGTGTTATGCTTTTGTGCACACAATTTGCAGCTACTCGAATTACATGCCTTTGCATTGTGGTCAGCTTTGAAGCAATTTACGCATAATTTTTGTTGTTGTACCCATCGCAACCGTTGTGATTCTGATAATTGTTTAAATTTTCTACAAAAGTAGAGCTTATGGTTTCCGTTGTTGCACAATTTGCAGGTACCACTATGTTTTAAGTTGGACGCTGCACTTACATTCGAAGCTGCAATAGATGAAACAACTTTGTAATGAGTTGTTTTTTCTTTTTGAGCAATTGCTTCCATTGATTGAAACTGTAGTTCCTGAAATGTGAGAAATTCTGAAATTATTGGTACTTCTTTAGGGTTGCTTAATGATTGCATATATCTGACGTGTGTATTTTTGTCAAGTTTTTTTTTTAATAGTTGTCCCAATCTGCCGTTGCAATCCCTAAATTATTGAGAGCTAATAAGGATTCCTTAGTGGTATCATGCAGGGCCTTAATTGATGATATAGATGATGACACAGCAGGTTGGCTGATTATTCTTTCTACGAGGGTAGCAACAAGAACTCTTTTGTTATTGTATCTGTCTTGTAATGTTTGCCACGCGGTGTTATAATTTTCTTCTGTTAGTGTAAACTGTCGAATTAAATGTTCGGCTTCTCCGGAAACATTCGATTCCAAATACCACATTTTTTGTATTGCAGGGATAGCTTGTTTGTCTACCATTTTGGAAAACAAATCATGAAATTGTCGCCATTTAAGATAATCTCCATTGAAATGTGGGATTGTAACCTTTGGCAATGGTAGAGAGCTTTGTACACAAGAATTTGATGATGTAGTTTGTGGGGTTGCAGTACTTGTTTGATGCTTTGAAGCCATTATGAAAAGATTGACCAACTGCTCTTGAACCTTGTCGTTTAATTCATAAAATTTGTCAATGTCAAAACCAGAAATCAATGGATCGTCAAAGTTCTCACATATATTGTCGTATAAGACCAAGATCTGGTCCCAAAGTTTGTTGATAGTTGCCAATTTGATGTCGTAGAATGGACGTGGTTGTATTTCATCGGTAATGGTTAATCCATTTAAAAACCTACTTAAGGCTGTCATTCTAGCTTGTGCCTTGCGAATCAGGCCCTGGTTTTCATTGGACTCTTGACGAGCCACTGAAGCAACAGTGCTTTAAGTTGCTGGTACCGTTTGTTGGTTTAATGCCATTATACGATTGGCCTCTGTTGTGAATAAATTTATGTATGAGTTTGTTAGCGCACTAATTTTGGCATAATAATCTGACGTAAAATATTCATGCGTTGTTTTTAGCGTTTCAACATCGTCACGCATACGCAATTCTGTATCCTTGGCTTCAAATATATCCCAGGACTCCGAAATTCGTCTTTTACGCTCCTCAAAGTACTCTGCGGTTGTTTTTCTGTCCGCAGAATCCTTTTTGAAGTTACGCACTATCGTTTGAATTGCTTCGCCTGAAGAATTCAATGGTTGTCGGGATCACCCAAATGTTACCCAAAATGTTATCTTGATGAATTATGTTGGACCGGATGATATCCTCTGCCTTTGTTGCGCTGGTGCGTGTTTTTCAAACTACTTAAAGTTTGAAAGCTAGGGGTCACCAAAATGTTAATTTGGTGAATTATGTCGTACTGGATGGTACGAGTATCCTGTGATTTGTAGTGCTGTTGCGTGTTTTTCAAACTACTTAAAGTTTGAAAGCTAGGAGTCACCAAAATGTTTAGAATGTAAGTAATAATGTTTTATTAGTATGAGTCAATTCAAACACATAAATTTGAACTGTACTAATTTTCTTTGTTTTCTTTTGTCTTCAAGCACTTGGAACTTGAAGATTAGAGATTTTTACTTTCAAGCACTTGGAACTTGAACGTAATGTGATCAATAAATAAAAGCGAGTTTTTTACTACTGATACAAACATAATTTTTATTGAAATATTTATACTACAATTATTAACAATTAATTGTTGAGTCAACAAATATGCTTAAAACAAAATTTACGTTAAATTGACCAATCAGATTAAAGTGGCAATATTTTCAGTTAATTCAGTGTGTAATATGATATCTTTTTATTAACAATTTTGGTTTGTCAGCTAATTGAGTGCAAGTAAACAGTATTAATAGTATTCACTAACTTTTGTATTATCATTAATAATTATTAAGTGGATTCACGGGTTTTTGAACAACTCTTTATTAATTTTTTAAATCAGAAAAATCTAAAAGGTTGATTCCAGGGTTGCTAAATTTATTGTTTTTTTACAAAAGTAACTAGGTCAAGTTAGGTTTTTCTTTTTGTTTACAAGTTTTATATATTTTATGACTTAGAATGAAATAGTTTGGCGTAGAAATTAGAAAAATAAAAGACATAGCTCCAGAGGTGGAAAACTTAAATTTTTTCTGGTATAAAAAACTAATTATTACTTTGGTAATTACATATATTCTATATTTTATAAAGAAACTCAGAAAAATGGTTCCAGGGTTGGAGCTTAAAAAAAGTTTCGGTAAAAAAATAACCAAAAATATTTTTTTTCAGTTAAACAGATTTCATGTTTTAGGAAAATCATTACTCAAGATTTTTTATACATGGTTAATTTTTTTATGGATATCTAAACTAATTGAAGTATAAACGAAGGTTTGTGCTTATTTTGCTCTCAGCATAATAACTATTAATTTTTAGTAAATGGAGATCAAACTAAAATTTATCGCTAAAGACATAAAGGACACGTTCCGTTTCATTTTTATGATACCTTTCCTTTCTGCTGAACAAATTTCAAACAAATCCTGTAGGAATAAAACGTTTACATAATACCACGATGTATACCATTTGCAATGGGAAATTTAAATCAAGACACTTAGCAGTTTTGCAACATCAATGATTATTAAATACGGGAAAATATAAAACAAGTTAGTTAACTTGGTATGAAGGTGCAATACTAAGACTATTTTAGAGTTATTAAATAGCAGCACGGTTTTTGAACATCTCGAGAGCGAGTAAACAAGCCCCAATATTTTGGTAATGTATTGACGTGACGTCGATGTTGACTGAAATAAGATTGAATGTAAAATATATCTTAACCACAGAGTGTAGAGTAAAATATTCAACTATTGCTAATATCGAAAATAAAATAATTGAATAAAATTCTTTAATCGAAAAATACTGAAAGGTCATTTACTATTAATTGTTTTAGGGAAAAAATTATAAATTTTTTCACAAAACAAATATGTTTGTATGTGTCTGTATACTATATATATGTACGCACTTTGGTAAAGGGTATATAAGATTCGGCACAGCCGAATATAGCACTCTTACTTGTTTTAAGCTTATTTTAAAGTGTTAAAGATTCTCTTAATTACAAGTTAGTAAATTTAAAATTAAAGATGATTTCAAGACGCAATAATATAAATTGATAAAATCTGTGACACATTTCTTTTTATTTGCGTACTGGCAAAAAAAGACTTAAAAAATATCAAATCAGATTGGAAGCTTGTTTTTTCATTTTGGACGATGCTTTCTTTTTAAATTTGTTTGCAATTTTTTAGAACGACAGAACGTTGTACAGTACACTAGACAAAACAAAAGAAATAAGCAGTAGTAGTTTCTTTTAGTTTACGGGATTTTTGCTTGCGAGAATCGGGATTATTTATTGTATTTTCCGGGGATATCGGGAAAGGTCTTTTGAATGAACCCAAACCTGAAGGTCCGACTATGGATATCAATCGAACTTCAGCTAAGTTTCTACTTTCTTAGGTCTAAGAAATTGAAAATTCATAAGCATCACGTAACACTAATCGATCCCGTGCTAATAAAGTAAAATTGCAGGAGTTGCATAACTGCCTACACCGGAAGGTAAAACGGTGTGCATGGACCTACAAGAGAAAATGAATTAATGACATAGCAATATAAGCACAGCAGCGGCTGAAAGAAATAGAATTTGTGACCTATACATTACCGCAAGGAAATTGGCTAAAAAAATTGTCTGTGGAGAAGGCTCTAAGCTAATTACCAGGGAAACCGCAAATATACAATTGCATATTTTTTCTTGTATGATATATTAACACGAAAACAATATATTTATTAGTTTCAGGACTTTTAAAAAATATTGACATAGATTTTTCACTAAATATTTTTGCATATTCTACCCCTTAAGGCATGTTTTTGCATATTGCATATTTTTAGAACATATTTGACGCTTTTAGGGCATCTTGTGATACCTTACAAATTTTTGTTATATTAACCATATGTTGGTAAAAATTTCTATTTTCATTTTTATTTTCCTGCATCTAAATATCATTTCCAGTTCTATTCCTGCAGTGTTAAGATTTTAAGTTTATTTTAATTTTTTTTCCATTACAAAGTTAGATTCTCTAAAAAAGGGATATGATAAAGTGATTTCTGATTTTCATAAAATTTTTTTTTTTTTTATGCATGATTTTTATTTATTGTATCTTCATATATGAACTAACAATAAGTATTCAAATCTTAAATCTAAAAAATATAATTAGGCCCGACCAATGTCGGACATAAGCTTAGTAGTAGTTATATATAATACATATGTAAGTAGTGATAATCAAAAGGAAAAAAATAAAAGTATTTTCAAAAAGTCCCATCTGGAGTGCTGTGAATAAGAGCCATTGTGTCCCTCTTTTTTAGGCGGATGTGTGCAGTAAAGTTCAAAATATTACGGGCAAGCGGATTACAATGTGACTCGAGTTTTGTTAAATATTTGCCAGCGTATTTTACAATTTCTTCAGTCACTAGTGGCATATTCAAATCACGATGTATATTTGAATTTTTGATGTACCATGGAGCCGATGTTATCATGCGTAAAATTTTATTTTGCCTGCGTTGAATTTTCTCTACATTTGAAGCTGAAGCAGTGCCCCATAGTTGAATTCCGTAGCACCATATTGGCTTTAAAAGCGACTTGTATATTAAAAGTTTACAGTCTAGGCTAAGTGTTGAATTTCGACCAATCAGCCAATGTACCTGAGTTAGTTTAAGTTTCATTTGAGTTAGCTTAGAATCAATGTGGTGTTTCCATGTAAGTCATCGATCAAGGTGTATACCAAGATATTTCACATGTGAATGTTGAGAAACAACTTGATTGTTAATCCGAATGGGGGAACAAGTATCTCTTCGTAAAGTAAATGTTACTTGAACACACTTTTGTTCATTTACCTTGATTCTCCATAAGTTTAACCAAAGCTCCATCTGGCTAATGTGTTCCTGGAGTTTGCGGGATGCCTCATCAGGGTTTTCATGCATACTAAGGCAGGCTGTATCGTCGGCAAATGTGGAAGTATGGATACTACTGCTCACAGGCATATCACAAGTATAAATTAAATATAAAACTGGTCCCAGTATACTCCCCTGTGGCACACCAGATGAAATTGTTTCAGGCCTACTTGTAAAGTCTCCTTCCACAACAGTGAACTTACGGGAAATAATGTAACTTTCCAAAAGATTTAAAATATTTATTGGTAAGTAAGTCTTCAATTTTAAAATTAGGCCTTCATGCCACACTTTATCAAATGCCTGGGAAACGTCAATAAACAGCGCAGAGCAATACTTTTTTCCCTCAAAAGTTCTTCTTATAAATTGAACCAATCTGTGAGTTTGTTCAATGGTGCTATGCTGACTTCTAAAACCAAATTGATGGTCTGGTATGCACCCACTACTAATTAGAATTGGGGACAATTTTGTTTTGAGCAGTTTTTCGAAAAGCTTTGACATTGTAGATAGTAGACTTATTGGCCTATATGACTCAGCCTTGGTTATATCTTTGCCCGGTTTTGGAATCATTTTAACCTTGGCAAGTTTCCAGTTGTGTGGATAATACTCCAGTCGTAAAATAGCATTAAATATGAATAACAGGTTTCTCATTGCAATACGAGGCAAGTTCATCAGCATCTGATTACTAATTCCATCAAAACCCGGAGCTTTCTTCGGGTTGAGTTCGGCAATTAATTTTTGTAAATCACGCGTCTTAAACTTTATGTGTTGAGGGGGTAGAGCGACTATATTCGGCAAATCAGCAACACCAGTACATATATTTGGCGTAAAAACGGATTTTAAGTGCTCAGCAAATATTTTACCTTTTTCAGTATCGCTTCTTGCCCAACCTCCGGTAGATGTGCGTAGAGGTGGCTTATACTCAACGGGTGTTTTAAGCTTTCTGGCAGCGCGCCACAAGGAGTAATTAGACGCCGGTGTAACATCAGGGTGGCGTTGGCTGAAGTAGTTAGCACGTTGACTACAAAACCGAAGGTCCTGGGTTCAATCCCTGTATCCAACAGTCATTGAATAACAACACCACGCATTTTTCTGATGTGCATTAGTGTCCCTTCGTATCAGTTGTTGCAGGAAAATTCAAGTGATGAAGGCATAGTCACTGGTCACTGAACTATACCGACTTCAGCAGATACTAATCCTAATGTAACATCAGAGCGCCCTCCTTCGTTGTGTAGCAGAATCATCGGCGAAGTAAAATAATCAATAAAATGGCTACAAAACACAGCTTCAAAAATTTAATACGCCTCATTTGACACCAGATGGCGCAGCAAAAACTGCATTATCAAAAAGCGTGCAAAAAAAAGCACAGTTGTAAAAGAATGAAGCTCTCCTCTATCTCTTCCTTCACCACCTGTCTTCTCTATCCCTTTCCTAAAGAAGGTAACACCTAGTAATAGTAGTAGGCATTAATTGCCTGAGTGTTACTTCTCTTTACTAAAAAAAAAAAAAAAAAAAAAAAGACCCTCCAGATAATTTTTAAGAGATGCAATTTTTTCAGATGCAAGCAACTCTTGGAGTCGTTTAGTGCACTCTTTAAATCTGATTTTATTTTGTGGTGATCTGTGCTGTTGCCATTCCCTTCTAGCCCTTCTTTTTTCACGTACGAGACGTTCAATGTCTGTAGAATAAATTTTATTAAACCCAATCTGCGGATGGGAGATAGTGGCATGTTCAGCAGCCTGTTTAATATTCTCGCTGAGATTGGCAATGTTCGATTCAATATCATCGGGTGTTCTAAGCGTAATGTTTTCCGTACAATGACTGCTGAGATATTTTTTGAACCCCAGCCAATTTACACGATTGATCATCTTCACATATGGGTCAGGTAAGTTACTTCTTAATGGGCTACAAATTGTGATGATCGTCGGGGAGTGATCGGACGAGAGATCAAGAGAAGCTTGAACTTGAATTAAATCCCTAGAGATATTTTTTATGACGCCAAAATCTATAACGTCCGGAATTTTTTGTATGTCAGTAGGCCAATAAGTGGGCTCCCCACTCGAAATGACATCCAAGCCCATTTTTGAAATAGTGTTGAACAATGCTCGACCTCTGGGTGTAACAAGGCGCGAACCCCAGAACGTATGTTTCGCATTGTAGTCTCCAGCTGCTACAAAACAAGGTCCAAGAGATTTGTAGAAATCCTCATATTGATTCTCAGTGATTGAAAATCTGGGAGGGGAGTAAATTGATGATATAACGAAATTTGAACAAAAACTTTCAATGCCAATATTTGTTGCTTGTAGGTATTCTTCACAAATGTTATCAAGAACATAGTGCTTGAGTCTTGACTTTATTAGAATTGCTGATCCACCGCAAGCCCTTCCTCTAGGGTCCTTTGTATCATATATAGTGTAGCCATAAATTTTAAAAAGACTTCTCGAAGTCAAATGAGTCTCAGATACTAACATTATATCAATATTTTTCTCCGTGAGGAAGTGCTCAAGTTCATTTTTATGTTGGCGAATGCCGTTTGCGTTCCAGAAACATATTGTCAACGTGTTCATGGCTTATTAAGTATTGCTTGAAGCAGAGTATTCTGCATTCGCAACATTTCTTGCATCATGCTAGTCATATTTGTTGTAAAATTGTTTATAGTTTGCACAAGATTTTCAATAGTGGCTTCAAGGCGATTAAAATTAAAGTTTGAGTTTGTATTTGTTGAATTATTTTGCGGTGAAACATTTTGTGTCGGAATAGAACTAGCCTTAGCAGCATCTGCATACTATACACGGCAAGTAACTGGTTGTCTCATTTGCTGAAAAGTGGCAGAGTAAGCGTTTGCTGATTGAGCTGGAGCTAATTTAGGTTTTTGCACCATAGTCTTCTTTACAAAAGAGTACACAGGACAACCTCTGTAGTTAGCGGTGTGATTACGTCCACAATTACTGCATTTTTATCACTTTGATCTTTTGGTTTGTTGCAGCTAGCGGTGCCGTGTAATTCGCCGCACACAACACAAACAGAGGGTAAATTGCAGTATGTTTTTGTATGGCCATATTCTTGGCAATTATGGCACTGTATAGGACCTGAACGCTTATGTGGCTCTTCAACTGTGATTTTTCGGTACAAGAGGTATTTTAAATTATAAATTGGATGCGTCTAATTTTTTTTTCAATTTTATATCATTAGGCTCAAGTTCAACACGAAATAGGGGTTGGGGAATCTTTTCTCTATTTATTATATTGGACAAATTTTTTACCTTGAACCCCTGGAGGACAAGTGCATCTTTTATTTCTTCGGGGACAACATAAGAATCTATGCCCTTCAATACGATCTGCATGCCTTTAGCGCTCTTAAGCTGGTATGTGTAGAAGCTTGTTTTACTTTTTTCAAATTCAGCAACCATTTTGCGGAAATCTTTTTCGTCATAAATTTGGATTTTAGTTTCATCGATGTTGCCACGTTTTATTGGAACAATGTGAAATTTATTCTCACCAATGACCGAAATTAATTTTTTAATAAGGGCATTTGAATTTTTTTGTCTCAAATAGATTGGTGGCGGCTTGGATGTTTTGTTCGAGGATACCTCGGGTTTGTCGTTGTCATCTTGAAAAATTTTAAAGCGGTTTTGGCGATTAATTGAGGCTGCGCTGTTATCCCTATACACTTTTGGAGCAGATGAGATTTTTGAAGAATTCGGGCTTCGCCCACGCTTTACTATGGTTATATATCTGTCCATTCCAACTTGTACCTTGAGTTTCGAGCCGCTGTTATCTGTAGTGATAACTTTGTTAAGTGATAAACACGAGCCTGAAGGGGATGATATTACTGACTTATATGAAGAAGTACTGGGCAACTGTAATGTTAATGCATCATTACTATTTGGCATTGGACAAAGCGAAGTTGATCGCTGACGAAAAATTGGCGTTGCCGTTAACAAAAGATTTTCATCAGATTTATTTTTTATATTTTTTTCATTCAGAGTTTCAGAACTCACAGTAAAATAAGCATTTCTGCCGTTAGAACTCACTTCAAGTTTTTCTGTATTTGAGGAATTCATACAAAGAATTCCTCAAGGGTTATTCGTTTATGTTTTTTTTTTTTATTTTCGGTATTTTTTGTTTTTGTTATTTATGATTGTTTGTTTGACTTTGAGGTATTCCTCAATATCACTTGTTTAAGTTTTTTTTGCGGTTTTTTTGTTTTTGTTATTTTTACTATGTAACAAATATTAGCAAAGCATAAGGCTTATTTATTAAAGACAGTATGTATGTACCTATTACAAATAATATGTACTACTAATATTTTTTTGTATATGTAATTTTTGTTTGTTTGGTAAGTAAGTAAAATTCCGCTATTCGACTGTTCGCTATGAAGGTACCACGAGAACTGTTTTCATAAAAATGTTCATATAAAAATATATTTAGACGCGGCTGGAAACGATTATAAATACAAAAGCTTGTGTTATTTATACAAATTAATAGTTTAAAAGTCTTAATTCTGATATAGTGATCTCTTTTTAAGTTGATGTTAAATTTTTA
Organism: Tachina lurida; assembly: GCA_944452675.1. Classification (NCBI taxonomy): domain Eukaryota; kingdom Metazoa; phylum Arthropoda; class Insecta; order Diptera; family Tachinidae; genus Tachina; species Tachina lurida. Next base: position 45,159,895 of record OX101754.1, read on the forward strand.
TCTTTATTAAATTTTTATTGTTTCCGTTTTTTGATTACTTGAATTGAATCGTTGAGTTAAACACGCTGATATATCTTCAGATGCTGCAATATCTAGGAATCAGGTGATCTAAAAAGTATCCTAAACAAGTAAGAGTGCTATATTCGGCTGTGCCGAATCTTATATACATACACACATATTTGATTTATGATAAAATTTGTAATGTGACCTTTCGGTTTTTTTCGACTAAAGAATTTGATTCAAACATTTTATTTTCGATATAGTTAAATATTTTATTCTACATTCTATATTTAAGAACTATTTTGCATTCACACTAATTAGTTGTTAACATCGACGTCACGTCAATACAGTACCAAAAAATTGGGACTTGTTTGCTCGCTTTCAAGATATTTAAAAACCGTGCTACTAATTAATAATCCTAAAATAGTCTTAGCATTGTGTCTCAATTTAAACATCCCCATTGAAATGATATATCGCGGTATTATGTGAACGGTTTATTCCTAAAAAATTTTCAATTTTGTTCAGCAGAAAGGAATGGCTTCAGGGAAATGAAATGGAACATGCCCTTAATTTATTTTATAGCTATGACTTTTCTCTTGTGATTAATTTAATTTGTATTTCCATTTACCAAAAATTAATAAGAACTAGAGACCTGCGTAAATAGTCTTGAAATGTAAATACGTCTTGGTTTTTAAATGTATTCTCGTGGCTGTATTGTACTAAATCAATAATAAATGCTGTCGTATTATAAGCAAAGCACGATAGATGAGTGCTAACAAGCAATGTCGTGAAGACTTCTTGTTACACAGAGACAAAACTGCCTCATAGAATCAATAAGATTTTCTCTATGAAACGTTTTTAGGCTAAGAGGTATCCCAGCAGAAAGAAGCGAATATTTTTTCATAGAGATTCCTTATTGTTTTTATGTGGGAAATCTTATTACTTTTATCAAGAAGAAACCCACATAAAATCAAAAAGTAATTTTAAAATAAGCAAATTAACAAACATGTGTATAGTTAGTAAGGAACAAAACGACAATGGTAAGACTGTTGTAATATATATAGAAGATGGTAATATATATAGAAGATGGTATATATATATAGATGGTAACCTGCGTATACATTACGAAACACATTAGCAAATTGAAATGCAATGAATCAAACCAATTCACATATTCCATTTGCAATAAAGTTACGTATATAAGGCAGACATCTACATCAACTGACACCACACACAGTGGACCAAAACACAGAAGAACGCTGATGAGGAAGGTTTAGTGGCCTTCGAAAACGGCTGGCTGTTCCGTTCAACTATGTGTTGTTGTCAGAATATTTACAACTAACTTTGATGTTATTTGTTCATTAATAACTATCACATGTAATTTGGTTTAAAAAGCGTTACGAACTTTAGCCTATTCAATTCATAAGAATATAAAAAAGTAATTTTATTATTCACAATTTTGTTTACTCAACTTCCGTTATTTTTGGCACCAAAAAACAATCCATAGAGAAAAACTTCTTGATTCTATTAGGTTTCATATATCATATCTATAAATATACATACAGACAATTTTTTTCATGATCTTTTTCATTTTTGTATAAGAATGTTTGCACAATAATTTCAATGGTTATTCAGGCTGCTTGTTGGCATATTGGTTAGAGTGCTTGTCTATCAGGTAGAAGTTTGCTGGTTCAATAACCGGTGAGTAAGTTAGTTAAGAATATAACATAATGTGTATGTATGTATGTATAAATAAATAAAATCTACAATATACTACATACATACATACATATGTATGTATATGGTATAGAATTTAAATGAAAATACATAAGTACAGAGAAAAAAGACGCATTTTTTTTTCTTTTTTATTGAAAAAAAAAACAGTAAGATAACCTCATAAGAACTACAAGATTTCTTCTTGATTTTTTTAAAAAGGTTTTCTCTATAAAATTAATAAAATTTCCTTTTTGCAAAAAAACCATAGAGATTTCTTATTAATTTTGTTCTTTTTTATGAGGTATTTAGTAGGCACTGTTTTCTCTGAGTATGAACAAACAATCAACAGAAGTAGTGTTGATACGTGTATGCTTGTTATTTTGCGTATTATACGTTTGAGTGTGTGTGTAATATGTAGCTGGTAACCCTGAAGGAGCCGTGGGATTAAGTGTACCCAAGTCACCAATTTTCTCAACTATTTTGGTGACATTGTCAGCGGAGCGTCTATATTACTATAGTTTTTGATGCGTAGAAACCTTTTTTTTCAGATACACACAACTATGCTTCTTCTTAATGTTTTATTGGTTTGTTCACAGAGAAAAAACTGCCTCATAGAATCAATTAGATTTTCTCTATGAAACGTTTTTAGGCTAATAATATATAATATCCCAACAGAAAGAAGCGCACATTTTTTCATAGAGATTCCTTATTGTTTTTATGTGGTAAATCTTATTAATTTTATCAAGAAGAAAACCACATACAATCAAGAAGAAATCTTATTATTCACAACATTTTTTTACTCAATTTCCGTTATTTTTGGCACCAAAAAAACAATCCATAGAGAAAAACTTCTTGATTCTATTAGGTTTTCTTATAAATTGTAAACTATAGGGATTTCTTATTGATTTTACTAAATTGCCTAATTAATTTTTTTTAAAAAGTTGTCTTCTTGATTTTATTAGGTTGCCTTATTGATTTTTTAAATAAGGGTTTCTTTTTGATTTTAGGAGGTTCCTATATGAGTATGTGTACAGAATCTTATTAATTTTTTTAATAAGGAAATCTTTTTGATTTTATGAGATGTCTTGTTATTTCATATCTATAAATAGACATACAGACAATTTTTTCCATGATATTTTTCATTTTTGTATAAGAATGTTTGCACAATAATTTCAATGGTTATTCAGGCTGCTTGATAGCATATTGGTTTGAGGGCTTGTCCATCAGGTAGAAGTTTGCTGGTTCAAGACTTGGTGAGTAAGTTAGGTAAGAATATAACATAATGTTTATGTATGTATATATAAATAAATAACATCTACAATATACTATATACATACATACATACATATGTATATGGTATAGAATTTAAATGAAAATACATACACAGAGAAAACAGTGCCTACTAAATATCTCATAAAATATAACATAATTAATAAGAAATCTCTATGGTTTTTTTTCAATAAGGAAATCTTATTAATTTCATAGAGAAAACCTTTTTAAAAAAATCAAGAAGAAATCTTGTAGTTTTTATGAGGCTATCCTATTGATTTTTTCAATAAAAAATAAAAAAAAATTGCGTCTTTATTCTCTGTACTTATGTTTTTTCATTTAAATTCTATACCATATACATACATATGTATGTATGTATGTATGTAGTATATTGTAGATGTGATTTATTTATACTTCTTCTGCTGCTTTCTGCTGGGATACCCCTTAGCCTAAAAACGGTTCATAGAGAAAATCTTCTTGATTTTACGAGGCAGTTTTTTCTCTGTGTATCCCCTGCAGTTAGCAGTGTGATTACCCAGCAAAAAATTACACACTACCATCAGAACTACTTGCCATATAATGACTTACTTTTCTGATTACCAAATTTCATAACTCGCTTACAAATCACATTACCTAAAATTTTAAAAAATTATATACAAGTTGCTTAATGAGGAGAATATTTTTTTTAGATTAAATAGATTACGTGAACAAGTTGCCAAATAAAAAAGTAAGTACTTCTCAAGAATCGATTATTTTAGTCTCACGCCTTGTTAAAATCATTAAGTTGGTATTCCATTAGGGAGTAGCTTCCACCTCCACAATTACTGCATTTTGTTTTTATCATTTTGATATTTTGGCTTATTGCAGCTAGCAGTACCGCGTAATTCACCACACACAGCACAAACAGTAGCTAAATCACAGTAAGTTTTTGTGTGGCCACATGTTTTTTTACAATTGTGTTACTGTACAGATCCTGAACGCTTGTGTGGTTCTTCAACTGTGATTTTTCGGTATAAGATATATTTTAAATTATATTAAATTATAAATTGGATGGGTCTCATTTCTCATTTCTATTTGGTTCCAGTTCAACGCGAAATAGATTTTGGGTTGTCTTCGTCCTATTTATTATATTAGAGGCATTTTTTACCTTAAATTTTTGGAAAATGAGTGGATCTATTATTTCAGCAGGAAAAACATAAGAATTTATGTCATTCAATACGATCTTCCGGCCCTTAGCACTCTTAAGCTGGTATGTGTAGAAACTTGTTTTATTTTTTTTTCAAATTTGGTAACAATTTCGCGGAAATCTTTTTCTTTATATATTTTTTATTTTAATTTTTTAATAAGGGCGTTCATTTTTTTTTCTCTCAAATATATTGGTGGTTACTTGGAGGACTTGCTCGATGATAAATTGCTTGGTCATTATTAGTCTCCAATATTGAAAAACGATTATTACGATTAATTGGTGCAGCGTTGTTATGTCTGGACATCCTAGGAACCGATGAAATTTTTAATGAATTTGGGCTCCGTCCGCGCTTTACAACTGTGACATACATATCTTTCCATTCCAAATTGCAGCTTGGACTTCTGTCAACTACTAGTGATAACTTGGTTAAGTGATGAACACGAGCCCGGAGCAGATGATGTCGCTGACTTAAATGAAGATGCACTAGGCAAGGGTATTGCCAATGAATCAGTTGTTGGAATTGGAGTAAGCGAAGTTGAACGCTCACGAAAAAGTGACCTTGCCGTTAAAAAATAACTATTTTTTATTTTTGATATTTGCAATAGGCCTATCTGCCGTTAGGACTCACTTCAAAATTTTTCATTTTTGAGGTACTCATATAGAGTATTCCTCAATGTCACTTTATCTGCGGTATTTTTTGTTTTTGTTATTTCAGACTATGTAAAAAATATTAGTGAAGCAAATAAAGCTTATTTACCAAAGTCAATATGTATTACGAACATTATGTACTACGAATATTTTTTTTAATATTTATTTGTTTAGTAAAAAAAACTCCACTAAGATGTCGGTTCACTGAAGGTTCAATGCAAATTGCTTTTCCAAAAATAGTAAAATTTTCGGAAGCATTTTATATACCTTCATGAAAATTGTACTAAACTTAATTTTGTAATTTTTATTTCTTTTTTATTTATTAAAATACATAAAAGTTATGTATGTTAACAAAATGTCCGTGATATATTAAACGGTAGTTTTCTTATGAATTTTCATTCAAATTCCTTATTTATTTTAGAAAATCATCATTCTTTGACTATTTAAAAATTTTGCAACAAATTTAAAGCCATTTAAATCAAATGATATTTCAAAAAGTTATGAGGCCAACAAGGTTTTTGATGTCCGAGGTAATCAACTTGGAAACCCTGTAGATCACTGTCTGTTTCAACAGGGTAGTGCTAAGATCAATATTCGTAAGGCATACGCCTTCCTCTATATCTTGTATATACAACAATTTGTTATTGAATTTTTCGAAGCTTTTGCTATCAGGTAAGCAATACATTACTTCCTTCAATTTTTCTGGGATCTTTCTATTATAGCTTCGTGTTCTCGTATTCTGCAACGGTATATCAACATCCTTGCAGTTTTTAATAACATCATTAAAATTGGTTAAGTTTTTGCTCCAAAGGTTCACATATCCTTTAACATTTATTTATCTTTTTTCATGAGTCATTTTGACCAATTCGTTTTATTTTAATTTTTAATTACAAATTATAAGCAAACATTTCAAATAATATATTTCGACATAAATACTATATAATTTCGGTGAAATTATTCTTTTATTAAAAACTTTATCGCGTATCGAAAACTAAAAATGCAGTTCTTAATATTTTTCCCTAAGGCTCTAAGAGACGTACTACAAACATATGAAGTTTTTTACCTTGTTTCAAAAATTGTTAGCTTGAATTGTACTGTTGAAATCTTTGAGCAGTAATGAAATTCATACAGACGATGCTTAAGCAATAAAACAAGCAAAAATTACACAGAAAATAGTTTAAGGGGTGTACATGCGGACTGGATAGCGAATAACATACTTTCGTCAGTAGGCTTGTGTTTTTCTTTTGACTACGAAATACCAAGATAAATATCATAATTCAGTTGCGAGGCTCCGGAGATTAAATGTTACAAACATACTAACCTGTAAACTTTTTCTCTTAATAATATTAAGAACTGATTTATGAAATATGTTTAAAAAAATTCTGTTTTTTGAGCTATTATTTAATATTTGTAGTTCCATAGTCCCTGGATAATCACTGAACTCCCTTAGCTGATAACAATACCACACTCGTTATAAGAGTAACTTAAGTAATTCGTTCGTTGACTGCAAATCAAATGACGGTCTTATGTTGTTCTGATACGCATTGGTTTTTATGCGAATGCATAGACCCTCCTCACCCATATTTGTGGCAATAAATTGTAAGTGAAGTAAAATAACTAATAAAATGGGCACATAACTTAAAGTAATGCGCTTACTTAATACCAGACACGTTGATATACAAATATAGTAAAGTGTGACTGTGATTCACTCACACACGAAGGGTTGCGTACGGACACTAATTTTAGCTATATGTGACCTTCTCCGAGAAAATGGACCTAGTGTGACAAAAAAACTGGTGTGTGTCAAAATCGATAAAAATGAGAAAATCATTAACGGCCTGGCCCACGATGTCACGAGAAATCGTTCGATCGACAACTTGTATAGGAAACAACAACAAATTTTCTAAAGTTATTGTTGTTTGCAATACAAGTTGTCGATCGAACGATATCTAGTGACATCGTGGGCCAGGCCGTAAAATTTTATTTTTAAATTCGTTTTTCTCAAAACTTCATTTTACACACTAGGTCCCTTTTCATGGAGAAGGTGAGATATAATAGAATATCTTACCTGATATAGACATTTCTTTAAAAAATATGAGTACCCGATACACTTTTCTGCTGTTTTTGGCAAATTTTCCAATTTTTGGCGGTTTTTCTTGTTTTTGGACCTCATTTTCGTTTATGGGATTTTTATCGGTTGTTGGCGATATTTTTAGTTCTGATGTTTTTTTTTCAATTTAAGAGATTTTTCGTTTCTCGTTTTAGTTTTAGAGATATTTTTTAGTTTTACGCATTTTTAGTCGCTTTGGCGATTTTTTTTATTTGTTTTGCGACTTTTTTCGGTTTGATGATTTTGTAATTTTGAGATTTTTTTAGTTTTAGCGTACAATGCCAAATAGCTTAATTAATTAGTACTTCACCAACAGTCCTCTCTCTCTACATACTAGAGTAAATTTTAAAAATTTGATTTGCGGATATCATTTTTTTGAAGGATTTTGGGCAAATATAAATAATGGCGATCTTTTTTTTTTTTTGGAAAATTTTCACTCCTTGGGGTGGTTGAACCCACCTAAAAACGCGGATTTTGAGTTCGTTTTTCTGCAGAGCAAAAACTGTTAGATATATGGCAAAACTGATTTCACCAGCCGATTCTGCAGCAAAAATTAATACAATGAACGTTTTTTTAATCCTTAAAAAAGTTCCAAAAACCCACAACAGAGGGCGCAAAAAAAAGTTAAAGCTGTTTAAAAAAATTTTGCAAGGAGTTTCCTTGTCATTTAAAATTTTAAAATTGATGTAAATAAAATATTGGTACCGTTTTGCTATGCTTAAAATGCCTTTTTATCGTGCATGTTTAAAAAACCTAATTTTTTTTTAATGAGATTTGCGCCCCTGTTGTAAGTTTTTGGAACTTTTTTAAGGGTTTAAAAAACATACATTGTATTAATTTTTACCTGCAGAATCGGCTGGTGAAATCAGATTTGCCATATATTTCACCGTTTTTGCTCTGCAGAAAAACGAACTCAAAATCCGCGTTTTTAGGTGAGTTGAACCACCCCAAGGAGTGAAAATGTTCCCAAAAAAAGACCGACATTATTTTTATTTAGGCAAAACCCTTAAAAAAATGATGATACCTGGTCGCAAAACGAACTCTAATACATAGGTTTGTATATCTGCAGCCGTACTCGTGTAAATTGCTTGAGTACTATTTCTCTTTGGAAAAACATTTTAACGAAATAAAACAAAGAATCTATTTAGTTATGTTGTATAATCATACACACGGATTACATGCATGTAAATATTTATTTATTTATTTTGTAATTTGAGTTATTTTGCTATTTTCAAATAAAATAAAGTAAAAAGTTTTAGTATTAGGTTACAATAACAACTCTGTACTTAGAAGTAAAAGTGACACATAAATCCATATGAACTATTTCCGTTTCCGTGACTTTTACAACTAATAATTTGCAATTGCATGTGTATGTTGCATTGTTTCAATAGAGAGCCGTATTAACTTTGTTAACACTTTGTGTAATTCGAAAGTAAATAAGATAATAAAATACATAACAAGGAACACAATATGTAATTATTAATAGTAATAACTATTCATTTCTTTTTATAATTTCTAGTTATGCGTGGCTGTGTGTGTGTGTGTGTATATGTGTAAGTGGTTTTGTGTAATTTGATTATCTTAAAAGTTAAAATATGAGTAGTAGATACCTCTTCTTTGGGTGCATCTCTTAGAGAATCTTTGGTTTTTGTTGGTTTCATGTTTTAAAGGGAGGCGGGTGTTTTTAATGTTTTCCCTTATTATATGTATATGTAGTTATGTATGACTATCTTTCTATCTTTTCCATTTATTTTATTTCAATGGTGACTCTTCTACTGGCTAAAAAATTAATGACTATGAGATATATGCATGTGTATGTGTGTGTAAGTGTACGAGCGTTTGTTTGTTTGCCTTAATTCAAAGAGATTTTTATAAAGTTTGATGTACGATTGTTTGGTTTTTCCATTTTGTTAATTTGTTTCTTTTTTTCTTTTGTTTTTTTTTTATTTAATTTTTCATTGCTGGTAAGTAGTTTTTGGTATGGGGCTGGGAGGGAACATGAATGCTGGATGTTTTATAATAACTATTTTAAGATGGGATTTATATATTATTATATATTGTATATTACTTGTATGTGAATATTTATGTATAACTTTAAGATTTTCTAACGACATTTCTACTTTACTACAACGCTGGGTAACGACAATTTAAATAGTTTTGCTTTTCTTTTTCAATATATTTATTTCATGATTTCTTTTATTTCTTTTAAATATAAATATGTTTTCATACATTCTATTTATTTTTTACTTTTTCACTTTTGATTTATTTCAATTATTAAGTTGTTTGTTTTTTAGGTATTTTACTTGGAATACTTCTTCCGTTTTCTAGTTGCTACAAATATTGCTTATTTAGGTATGTATGTATGTATGTATGTATGTACTTACATTTACATGTGTATATAAGATATACATATACAAATGTTAAATACTTTTGTTTGCCATATTTACTTTGGTATGTATGTATGACTGTATATAGGTATATGTAGGTAACTATATTTATGTATATACGAATATATTTTTGTATATATATGTATGTATGTATATGGTTTTCTATTATAGAATTATTGGATGTATGTATGCATGTACTATGTAAAGTTTATATTGTATATATCGATATATTTCATTTATTGCTTATGTTTTCACAAGTTTCAAAGTAAACTTTATTTATCAATGTTCTTTTAACAAACATATTTGCATTCTTTAAGCACTTTAAACAAGTTGTTATACACCGGTATGGAAAATTTCACAGCAACTGTCCAGACCCTGAAGTAATAAGTCTGTAAGAAAACTATTATATATGCTTATTTTTAATCAATCTTAAAATATATACACTCATTAGTTTCATTTAGAAGCATCAGATAGCTGGAAAACTTTTAAATAATTTTGCTGAGCCAAATAAAAATATTGCTTTAAATTGAGAACGTTTACTAAATTGCTTGTTCTATTTTGAACGTTTGCTAATTCATACACAAAATGAAGCTCCTCAATGCTGTCAATTTCATGTCAAATCACTGCGTTAAAGCTTCACTTCACAATACTAAAAAAAGCAAATATTTATTTGTCTCTACTAAAAGAATGCAAGGAAGAAAATTGTATATTGTAATAATTCTTTTATATAGTGAATATCGGATGTAGCGATAGTAAAAGCCGACAAATCAAGGAAATTAACACATCATTAGCAAAATAGTGCAATTGATATTAAAAAAGTACATATCTTATTAAAACGTACTTTATTTTGGATTTAAAAAAGCAATTAAAAATAAACACGCACTTATTTCATATTGAGCTGCTTTAAAAACATTAGACAATATGATAAGACCAAAAATAAGAGTTTGTTATAACTGAAAATTCGTTATAGCTCAACTTGGCTATAAGCGTAGTAATTTGTATAAAATATTTTTGAAAAACTTTTAGGATCGACGAACTTGTTTCTTATGCTCGACAATGCGTTTGGTTTTTACCGATCTCTATTTTATATCCGCTTTTATATTAGTTAAAAATATCATGGAAACACGGATTCCTTGTAAATTTTTCTCTTCTTAGTAAGCTTTCATAGATTGTTGTCAGCGAATCAATCTGATTTTCAATAATGAGGTCTTGCTTGGCTATTTGTTAGCAATAGCGATTTGAAAATATTCGGTTATTATATCCAATCAGAAAGGTAGAAATACTGCAATATTTAAATTTAAATAATTCTTGTTGCTTGTATATCTATTTGTTTGAGTTTTCTTAAAAATAAACTGTCCTTAAATATTATTTTGTGAGTTACATATACCTTACTTGAAAAATAGTGGTTATTTCCTAAAAGTTATTTTTTCCTTAGAACGAAAACGTTCGTCCAACAAATTTTTATTAATCAAGTACCTAATATTACTATTAGGAATATTTTTGACAAATACTGTATATCATGGGGAGCTTCTATGAAATTCTTCATCTTAGCTTGATTTATTTTAGTTATAATTTTGATATTAATCAAACTTGAATATCATATGTATAGTTCTCATTAACTATTTTTTATAATGAATCTAGTTTGTATAATTTTACGTAACTATGTATGAGTGATTTTAAGAATGCAGGTATGTATGTGTGTATGCATGTATTTGTGCATATGTAGTTATACATATGTATATATGTTTCTTAGAAGGTATACGATTTCTTTTAACTACTTTGAATATCTACTTGACTTTTAACTTTTACATCCTTATTTCTTTTACTTGGGATTTATTTATAAAAAAATATCTTAAGGTACATACTAAAATAGTAGGTATTTTGGTAGTTAGAAAACCTAAATTGTAAACGAAATGTTTCTTTCATTTCGTTTTTTTATTTTTCGTTTTTCATGTTTCAAAATATAGAGGGATTTGAAAAAATAGTGTTTTTATAGTATCTTATGAAACGAGCTTTATTTTTTATATGGTTAAACTTACACATAATCCTTATTTAAAGTTTTCAGAATATACATAAGTATGTGTGTGTATGAGTATTTAGGCATTTCTTTGCTTTTCTTATTTTATTTTAGTTATGTTGTAACATGTTAATGCGTTACACGGTTCAGTAGAGCTTCTTATCTTGCATATGAATGTATGTATGTGTGTAAGTTTTTAAAGTTAGCATTAAAAATAAAAAAAGGCATGCCCAGGTTTTGAGAGTATAAAATGAAGAATTTAAATAAACTACACCGGAGACCCTATTGGTGTCGTTAATAAGTTCCGAAGAAATTCAACGCAAGACGCATATGTATTTTTCTGATTAACTGCACTGTTTTTTAGTTATATGTTCAGTTATATATTTACAGCCATTGGAAGACCAATGGAAAAGTGATGCGAATACAAAATTTGACTTGTCGATTTTGAACAAAGCCTATCCTTTTCAATTGTCAGCCTCACCCACTGTCCATAAAGGACTTGGTGTCCCCTGTTTTCACAAATGATGCTCTGCCGAACGATCTTAGGCGGTATAACCTTCAGAACTGCACAGAGGAAATTTTGTCGCAAACCCTGAGTCCATAAAGGAGGAGAGATGGAGTGTCGGTGAACCCTTAATGACTAGGAGAAATGCGAACACTGAATTCTCTGAAACTTTGGCTCCAAAATTATAGCACGTTTAGATGCTCAGATAGATTAACGTAAGCAAATGACAAAATTTTGCAGAAACACTATGATGTCAGCTGGCTGTTTATACTCAAATACTCAAATTTGCTTATAATGCATCCTCTCTCGCTTACCAGGATACAAATTTGGATTGAATGAGATTTTTACTTCGTGATATGATTTTAATTTTTTAATTGAGTTTTGTATGAAAATAAAGATGTGCTACGGTAGGTCCGTGGGTAGTATTCTTGCCTAACATGCGAAAATTATGGGATCGACTACTGTGACTGGATTCAATAAATTTTTGCAAACCCAATATCGTAATATTTATCGATATATTTATTCGTTTGCAGTAATGATAATGTGATTCTATAATTTAGTTTTAACGGTAGCTTACACTTGAGTAAATGCGCGAACCGAGCAAAAAGTATTTGACAAATGTTCATTAATGTACATAATTTATTATTTATGGAAGCTTCAATATTTCATGAATTCACTACATAGTAATTGCACTGAAATAAGCACTTAAAACGAAATACTCCAAAGTGGGACATCGCGAACAAATATCATGCCATACGTGAGCAGGTTTGTAAACAATAGCAGCTTGACATTCCCTTACAAATCTGCTCATTACGAAACAGTAACTTCTGCTGGGATGTTAATAACATTGAAGTAGCAATAAAATAATATTAGGAATACGATTAGCAATCAATTAGATTACATCTTAAAAAGAATTGTACTGATTATATATTCGTAATTGGCTTTAAATGAATTTCTGATAAATCATTGATTACAATTACTTATAATTGAAAAGTAATCTAAATTACTTGAAATTACTTTACTACAAAATAATCAAAAAGAATCAAAAGTAATCCGACTACTTTCAAAGATTACTTTTGATTCCTTTGATTATTTTCAAACATTTTCAATTTACATTACTTTATTTTGAAAGAGTTCTAAAGAAATTTTTAAAATTAGATGTTTTTTGTTTAAGAAATTCTTAACATATTCAGTTATATAACAACACTAATAATATCAATCTGAGAAAAAAAAAATATAAAGAAAAACATAAAGTGAAATGTTTTGCTGGTGCTTAACCACTGCCTATATGCATTTCATTTTCGCTATGACAAAACGTCAGTAGACTTCTACCACACGTTTTGAAAATGATTTGAGAATTCACAAAAAAATATTTTTGAAAATCACAAAAGAAAAATATCACAAGAAAAATTTCACATAATATTTCAAATTATAAAAAGAAAATTGCATAACACTCGCCAATTTTTAATAATGAACATATACCAATTTGAATAATTATAAAAGTTTATCAACAGATATCTTTCAAGCTTTTTACAAAATTTTGCTCATTTGTCAAATTATTAAACATTTTAAATTTTAATAAAAGTGAAATGCAATAAATAAACTTAATAAATAATCAAAGAGAATTAAAAGTAATCCTCTGAAGTAATCGGATTATTTTTTGATTACTTTTGATTCTTTTTGATTATTTTGTTGTAATTTCAAGTAATTCAGATTACTTTTCCATTATCAGTAACCGCAATCAATTAGTAATCGTGCAAAACTGAATGTAATCGTAATTTAATCATTACTTCACCTTAAAAAAAGAGTAGTCAAATTAGTAATCATTACGATTGTAATGATTATAATAAAAAAGTTAAAGCTTCAGCAAACTAAATACAAACGAAGAGTACATGAGTGTCGTAATCAGATCTGCCGTTTGCGTTTATTTCTTAACAAAATTGGGAAATTTGTTTAATGTGGATATGCTAATTTTATTTCATTTTGGTTACTTCTTTTTCTAAAATAATAATACATATAAATATTTTTTTATTTAACTCGTTAAACTTTTAAATTTAATTAAACTATTTTTTTGAGCTTTAGGTCTATTTGTATAATGCTTTATTGTTTCAATATTTCGTAAACCTTCGGTTTACTTCTTCAGGATATAGAATATTGTATTTTAATTTTTTGTTTTTATGTTTTTTCTTTTTCCTTTTTTTTCTCTCAAAAGGAAAAAGAAAAAACATAAAAACAAAAAATCAAAATACAATATTCTATATCCTGAAGAAGTAAACCAAAGGTTTACGAAATATTGAAACAATAAAGCATTATACAAATAGACCTAAAGCTCAAAAAAATAGTTTAATTAAATATATAAGAAAAAGGTCGAAAAATTAGATAAAAGAGTTAAACTTTTAAATAATTTTTTTTTGTTTTGACTTTCTAATTTAACTGTTTGTATTGCGTTTGTTGCACAACACTGTCAACAGCTGTTTTATTGCTAAAAAAATTTATTATCTTGGCCAACAAAATTCAGCTGCAACCGAAGGAATGTTTTCATAGCTTAGTTTATTAAAAAAGAAATTTACTATTATGAGTAGACTTCATTTTAAAACTATTAAAGTAAAGTATTATGCAATCAAAATAATTGTTCAAAAATCAAAATGTTGCCCATTATGCCTGCAAAAGAAATTAACTAAAAATATATACAAAATTTTGAATATCAATAGTAAGAATAACAGTTGCTCTAATTAATGCAAATTCTTTCACGGCAGTTAAGATTGAGTTACAAAGTTGGACGTAAATTGCCCACAGGTAATCTAACTAAGGATCTATGGGGCGCCCAGATGAAGATAAAACAAGACTGTTGAAACTAAACAAGCCCTAGCTAGGAAAGTTGACCGGCATCTTAACGGGGCACCTTAACCTACGAGGACATTTGTACCAGATTGGAGCCACGAATGACAATGAATGCAGGGCATGCATGGAGGACATGGAGACAATGGAGTACATTCTTTGTCATTGTCCAGCTTTCGCCCAGCAGTGATCCCGTTATTTTGTGGATGACTTCTTTGAGAAACTTCGTGAACGATACTGAGTTCCTATAAAGCTGGAGTTTGTTTGTTAATTTACATCAGAGTGCACAACAGGCCAGAACTAGCTTATGTGTATGTCCAAGGACACGAGCGCAATGGCTTCTCTTTTCAATTTAACCTAACCTAACCTAACCTAAAGAATTGTAAATATGTTGATCTTCATTTGTAATAAATTTCGTTTTTTTACCTAACTCATTTGAACAAATTTAATTTGTCCCTTGTTTTTTATAACTGAGAAGTATACATTTTGTTTATTTTATCGGCCCTATTCCAAAAGTTTGACGGATCTTACTTTTATAAAATTAAAATATTTTTCAATTTAAATTTCTCATTATTTTTTCATTTACTAGTAATATACTTACATTTCCTGATTTGTTTTAAGCTAATAATTAATAATTATAATAATAATTATAATAAATTATATTATAAATAATTATTATAATATAATATTATAATAATTATTTATGTTTTTTCAAACTTTGATTGTTTTTTTCCCAATTGGTAGTTTTTTAGAAAAATGTGCTAATGTAATATAATAATAATAATTTTTTGGTTTGGTCAGGGCTGCGATCATATACATACGTATATCGTCCCTACCATATCAAACTATCCAATATGCGCAAAGAGTAAATCAATTGTGAATTTAAAGTCGGCGTATTCCTAAGAGTGCCAAGATTAAAAAATTTCTTTCAGCATTTTGAAACGAGGCTTGTCCTAGAAATTAGGATACCAAGGTAACGAATCTAAAAACTAAGTTTTGCATATTGGATAGTTTGACATGGTAGGGACGATAAAATCATTTATGGTTTCTAGTTTTACTTATTCAGTACTTTTGCTGCGACTTTAGTATTATAATGATGCTACATTCATGTTATGGATATGCTACTTCAATATTATTCTAAAGCTATGTACAGACGGTTGTCAGATCTTACAATATTGCCAGTAAAATGTGCTCAAAATTTTTTACAACCGTGTGAACAAGCAATTTTTGTCAGAATTTGTTGCCAGAAAAAGCATTGTTAGTCCATTGCAAGACTAAAATTTGTCAGACATCTTACAATCGTGTGAACACATTGTAAATTTATTGCAAGATATTTGTCAGACATTTTAATATTGTCAGATGTGCGAATTTTATGCATCTGGCAATGGCGTCATTGTAAGAGATTTCTTTCATTGGGCAACACTGATGCGTTTGATTTTAAAGAAAAAATATATGCAAACAAAATCATTGCAATTGCATCTTTATGGTCCATAATAATTTATATTTTAATTTTTTACATTTAACAGAACCACAAACGATTGACATTTAACAATTTCTAACAAATGCGTTTAGTCTGGCAACGCGTAACAACAGGTCTCAAAATTTTTGCATATTACAACCTTTTGAATTGACAATTTTGAGACTGACGATTTTGTCAGATGAATTTATTGTCATACAACCGTCTGGCAATAAATTGTAAGATTTAATGACAAATTTGACAAAACCGTGTGAACTGGCAATCTACCTTGTGCTGGAAATTTTTTATTGCCAGTACATTGTCAGCACATTGCAAGATCTGACAATATTGTAATATCTGACAATCGTCTGTACAAAGCTTAATACTACCTCAATGTTAATAATCTGCTACCTCAAAACTGTATAGTCATAAAAGAGAAAACTCCTGATGTATTAGTTATAAAACAAAAACCTCAATCAATTTGAAAAATATTTATTTAGTTTTTTTAGCTTTCACTTCATTTTTTGTTTTATATTGCTGATACATAATTTTCTTTTTTTATATTTTTCATGTGGCAGTAGTTTTAAAAAAGGTAATGCTACAAAATAAGAAACATTTTCCTGCTGCCGCTACTTGTAATTATTTGGAGTAAAACTAGTAAAACTAGTAATAGTAAAAAAATGCTTAGCTAATGCTTAAAATCCTTTGATAATGGCTCGTATATGTGGTTAATAAGTAGATTTTTGTTAGCAACCATATTTTAATTAAGTCACAATTATTTTAAAAACTGTGCGTACTGACCTCAATTGGCAAATAACAGCTGGAGTTATCGATTCCCAAAAATAATTACAAATATAAAATTACTTTTGCAAATATATATTCTGCTGAGGATCCTAGTGAATATATATGTAATATTCTTTTTTCTAGATGTATGTATAGCTCTATTCAATTTCATTCCTGTTTTTGAAAACATCTTAGTTTTCCACAAAGTACATTAAAAGTTTTGCTTTTCATCCTGAAGTTATTTTAAAAAGTTTCGTAACGAAAAATTTGGCAATCGGCTTCCAAAGATGACATGCAGCGTTCCGGTTAAAGGAAGTCTTAAGAATATTGTGCATATTTATTTAACTACCATTTGCAACATTTAAAAAAATATTCAATATTTTACAAACACAATAATCAGCTGACAGCACGTCAACCTTGAGCATTTTAAATATGCATAATGTAAATGGTTGAGGCTAGCTTTTCAAACACTTGTCTTAAATAAGTTTAAAATGCAAGTGTAAACGTAGTATTCTGGAAAACGAACTGTAGTTTGGTTGATTTGAGTATTTTAAAATATCCCCATCGCCATATTTCTATCGAAGTTATTTTTTTTTTTTCGTTACTACAGGACAATATGCAATTAGCACTGACCTCCAATGTTGTTAATTCCACTTTAAAAACTGAAAATCACCACTTAAGGATATAAGTCCTTTTTCGAACAGAATTGAACGCATCGTAGTTCTTACCCTTAAACTTATTGCTTTACCAGCCACCATAACAAACTCTTGAAAGTAATTCTTTCTGCCAAAATGTTTTCTAGTTCCAGGCACAACTTATAACATTGAATAAAACAGTTCAGTTTAAAAGATTTTTAAACGAAAAAATTAAAAAGGTATTGTTACCTCTAGCGAGAGGCTTGAATACTCATTTTAAACAGTTTGATTCATGCTATTTTTAAACGCTTAGATATTTTATAAAACTTACACACAAACACACACACACACACACACTAAAATTAAGGGCCTGTTTCTCTAAATGCGAACGATAGATTCGATCGAACATTTATATTAAAAAGAAAAACAAAAAACTGAAATTTTGTTTTTTTTTCCAATGTTAATATTCGATAGAATCGTTCGCATTTAGAGAAACAGGGGGTAATAATGGTCCGATTTATATTATAAAAAATATACAACAAATTTAAATAAAAATAATAAAATGAGCAAGTAAGTGCATATGTAAATATACATATATGGTTGTCGTGCTGTCTAAGGATATATTTTCCAGTTTGTTTAAATTGAATCCTAGAACAACCATAATAATATTTATGCTATTGTAGATAAAAAAGAGCATTAAAATTTGCTTAGTAAATATAATCTAAGACGAGAATATTATTTTGAATTTTGTCTTGGATTTTGAAATAGTGTTTGTATCTCATCTACGTATGTATATCAATAGTTATATAAAAATATTATTGAATTTGATTTCTTTGATTTTTGTGTGGTTGGTTGTGTATTATTGACTTGCACAAGATCATTTGTAAGACCTTTCAAGACACGCGACATTTTTCAAACGCTTTACTACAGCGAAATATTCTAAGACACACGCTAAACAACTGTGTTGGCAAGATTTTTTTTTGAGTTATTTGTCTTGCCAACAGTGTTTTTTACCGTAGAATATTTCGCTATAGTAAAGCGTTTAAAAAAATGTCGCATGTCTTGAAAGGTCTTATAAATAGTCTTGTGCAGGACTTTATTGTGTATGTATACTTACGTATGTATAAGCATCATTCACTTACATATGTTTGTATGTATGTATGTTTAATTTTTTGCTATTAGTTATTTATAAATATAAAATTTTAATACTATTTATCCTTAATTTTTGTTTATTTTAATGACTATTGTAAATAGATAACTTCTGCCTTTTAATTTTCTTAATAGTATGTATGTATTTATGCGTATGTGTGTGTGTGTATGTGCCCATATAGGTTCACATGAGAATGTATTTAGTTATTAAAATCAATAAAACTTGAGTACATAATAATTAAAATAAAAAATATGTAAATAATTTGCTTGGGATTATAATATAGAAGTATTTCTATGTTCTTTTAACAAACATAACATTTTGTAGATATAGAAATGCATTTCCGACTGCTTAATAAAATATTGCAAATGTGTTCAATTTTATTTTTGTTAAACACATAAATTTTTTCTTTACATATATGTAAACTTCTTTCAATTAAGTTTTTAATATTTTTTTTATGCTCTTTTAAGTTTAAAAACATTTCAACAATCTTACATCAAATAACATTTTATGCTACAGTCAGAGGGGAGAGAGCGTAACTTAAAGATATTCATCCAATTTTAAGTATATTTTACTTTTGGCGATTATATGCAAAACTTTCTTACACACTAGTTTTGATTGTTTTTTGTGTTTCATTGCTTTAAATAGCAAACTGTGAAGAAAATACGTTTTTATTGCACACCATACTTTGTAAGCAGTAGAAATAATAGAAATTTCTTTAAAAATTCGTTTTCAAAATTCTTAGCAAAAAACTGGACAATAGCGTTTTAAATTTGCTTGAAAAGAAACATCTTCCTATTTCCTTTTTGTTTTCTACTGGAAGACACATACATTAGGGATATAACTTTTAATTTTTTTTTTTAAATATAGCACAGTTCGATAGAGCATAACAAACTATAAGGAAACGTATATTTATTTTTTCTCTAAGGTCAAAAAAGTGTGTGAACCGCGATGGAGATTTGAAAATTTTTAATTCTCGTTTTGGTTAAGAAAAATTAATAATTGGTTTATTAAAACAAAAAATAAATAAAAATAACACCGTATAAAATTATGAATATTCAATATTGCATTAAGAAGGAAGGCCTCGAAATAATTTTAGATTATGTAAAATAATATTTTTGTTAGTTCAAGTCCGTGCTTTAAGTGTTCCAAAATGTATTTCTTTGGTTTAAAAAAACCAATTGGTCGTGAACTTTTTTGAAAAAAATTACAAAAGATAACGATTTTCGTGGTTACTAAGACGTGTTTGACCTCATGATACTATGCCAAGAAATTGATTATACCCCAAATGTACATGTTTCTAATGTATAAAGACACATATATCGTCGCTGTCTTAACTAACCGACCTAACTGACAGTGTTTTTGAAAAATGAGTTAAGTCCACTACTAACTAGACTTTATAAAACATAATAGACCTTGTCTACAATTTTTATGACTGTAAGCATTACTGTTGACCCTATAACAGTAAAAATATTTTGGAAGTTTTCGTAAGAATACATGTAGAAAACAATCATAAGAGCTGCTCTCCTGTAAAATTTTAAAAATGTTAGATAGGTCAGTTAGATAAAACAGCGACGATATGTGCATACGCGTCAAGTGGTTGACTTTCTTCCACCCCAGGCGATCCTAGTCCTGTCATGAACAATAAATGGATAATGATAAACTATATATCGCTTTATATATATGTACATATGTATAAAAAAACACAACCTAACATTTTTTCCATAGCAGATGCATATGTATATAATACTAAACCATAGTAAATTCTTAAAATGACACTTCTCAGCTAGTTAGTATGGTGCGTATCTGTACTTTCATTCGTAAAATAATATATTAATGTTCTTGTTTAATTTACATTTCATATATCTTGTTAATTTACATTGTTGTACAATGCAATCGCAGTCGAGTGTTACTCTTTCTTATAGAATATTTTATTTACAATTGTTTATATAACACTTTAACTCGACATATGATGTTTTATGAGTCGAACAATGTAATAACTTCCAATGTATTGACTTTCAATAATAACTAAATGAAAACTTTTTTAATCAAATTATTTGGTGTTTGGATTGGTTATAAGACAAATAAAGAGCCTTAAATTAAAATATAATATAATGTTGGTATGCCATAAAAATTAAACATTTTACTTAAAATACAAATTAATGTTTTCTTTTTTTTAACAATTGTAGTAAAATATCAGCTTATTGTGGCTAATTTTCCATGTTTGTTTATTTAACAACAATTAATCTCTTGTCTTTCTGATGATTTACCAAGTTTATTTATAAAAAAGTCAATAGGGTGGAAAACTTATTTTCAGTCGTACGTATGTTATGCCGATGGAAACATCAGTTTTACAAACAATTTATTAACTGTGCAAAAAGTTTTTGGTAAAAAAAAATATATGTACCTTAAACATATTTAACAATGTTTCTTAATCTCTTTTACTTAAAAAATGCCAAATAATGAAACAGAATTGTATCGTGTAATAGTTGACGAATTTAAAGAGGCCATGAGTCCGGAATTATCTAGTCTTGAAGATATATATATTTTTTCTTATAGTGAGATTTTCATTCTTAATACGAAAGTATTTTCCAGCAAGAGAAGTTAATTCATTCTATAAATAAGTAACCAAATAGTATAAAGTATTAAAAGAAAAAAAAGACGGGTTAAAACTCCTGGAAAAGAACCTTAGTCCTAATTTACACTAAGAAAGTCTTATTGGAGAGAGAGAGAGAGAGAGAGAGACGAACGGAACATCAAAGTTTCTTTTCCTCTCGTATCACTCTCCTAAAAAACTAGTCCGCTTAGCAATAAGACTTGCCGAATGTAAATTAGAACTTCTCAAATGATACTCGTATACAGAGCAGCGGAAGGAGTTACAACCAAATAAAAATGTTAGCAAATGATATAATTTTGTAGAGGCCCTATACTCCTCAAGGAGTTAAACGGGAGAGAGAGCAATAATTGTATTGAAGCAGGTTACTTCACATGATAGTAAATTTATATTGATTCACGCTTATATTACCTCAAATATTGAAGAAAGAATACATACTGTCAGAATGTGACGTACGCGTTCTTTCTTACAGCGTGTTTTTTAGAACACAATGCACGATTGTTAATCAACAAAATTTATTTTTTTCCTTTCTCAGTTTCTGTGGTTAAAACAAATGTAAGAACTGATGGTAAATTTTGGTTGATGTTAAAATATTTATATTCCAAGAAACGTCAAATTGGGGTTAAAAATTGCAATTATTTGAAAGAAATGAACATTATTATTATTATTCCTATAAAAATAATGTTTACAGATCAAAGTGAATTAAATTACAGTACACTGGTTACTTTTACCGAAAACTGTTTATGCTGAAATAAATAATTGCATATGAAAAAAGTAAATATAGGGTGTTTTTAAACCACATATAACGAAAGAGTTAACTGTCAAACTAACTGTCAAGATCAGCTTGACGCTTGAACAATGCTCCAAGTTATCAAGATTTACTTTTAAAATCAATTCGTGCAATTTAAAGACGACTGAACAAGAACTCCGTGGAAATTTGAATAGATTTCATTCATACCACTTTATATGATGCCATAATGAAAGTGTGGAAGACGATCCTAATTTATCGATTTGTTGTCAGTCACAGGAATCGTGGCTCTGTCCTTACACAATGTGGAAATTTTTGTGCACCGATCTGGATCTGTTTAAGGTTTTGTTAGTGCAGAAATTAACTATATATGACCATCAAATGCGTCGTTCTTTTTCACCTATTGGGTTCTAGATAGGTGAAAAAATAGTGTTCAGCGATGAGGCTCATTGTTTGGTTAAAAATTTTATTAATGCACAAAATTGCCACATATAAAGTGAACCAGTTTGCAGCAGATCCTGCAGACTTCAGCCAGAAATAGCGCAAAGGTTATTAAATTTCCTTCCCGTATCATGATCAATGAGTATTTGCTTGAAAATATAGATACTATTGATCGGGCCGAGAACTGGTTTCAACAGTATGGCGCTATGAGCCATACGGCGACCGCAACCATCGACTTAATACAATTTAAATTTGGCAATAACTTGATTTTGAGCAATGGACCTATCAGTCGGCCTTCCAGGTCATGCAATTCGACACCTCTCTATTATTAGTACCTCTGAGGCCACGTGAACACATTGGGTTTTGCTGACCAGACAGCAACACTAAGTCAAGTCTTGATAAGAATGAGATTAATCAAGAACATCCGAAGTAGCTACATGCTCGAAATTATTAACTTATAATGCGTCATAACTCAAAATTTGAATAAAAAATCCTAATTTTGTTATTCACATTGTTTAAAAAATTAAAAGAAATAGCTTGTTGTGTACTAAACTATTGAGAGCAAATTCAAAATTTATTTTTTTTCTTAAGTTCTGTGTAAATTTTTTTCGAGTTATCATGTTGTTCAAGTAAATGAGCGATATGTACAAATATTTTATAAAATATCGATTTCATTAACAAACTCAAAAGGTAACTAATTAGATATTGCTCTAATATATAATTAATATTTTTGGTATTTTATGTAAAAAGTAACAAGTGTACTTACAGAGTTTTTGGAGACAATGTCTTACTCGTATATCCAATGTGTTTTTAAATATTTCTGGTTTTCAAAGAGGGAATAATAATAAAAGTGGCAGCCAAATAAATTGAATACAATTTTTTTTTAACTTTTGATATTTACTCGTATTATAGGCCTGTGTGTCTACCACAACGATAAACGACTTCTGTTTGTGTTGTATTCTGTTTCATAATTTTAATCATAACTTTTTTAAAAGTTACTTTTTTGACATCTGCAAAAATTGTAAGTGTCAATCTAAATTCAAATTATTTTCAATAAGCATTCTTATTCTTATTATTATTACATTTTTTGTTTTCAATTATAAAATATCTTAATTTTAATGTCAGCTATGCTTTATTTCAATTCAATACATTTTAAATGTATGAAATTATAAAAAAAATAAAATCTGAACGTACATAAATTATAATTCTCTGCATGTTAGTAAAGAAAAATAACAACAACAACAAAAGAACAATAAAATGATAAAAAAAAGTTCGTGGTAAAATTCAGGACATTCCGTTCGTGATTGTGTGCTTCAATAGAAGTCAACATTTCTATATTTTAATACATGCCTACGAATACATGCCAGTTCAGGGTGAATTAACATCATACTATGAGTGCTTTTAGTACCATCTGTTTATTGTTTATAACGTTTTGGTACTTTCCCACTTACAAACTTTATAATGAATATTATGTGACTGCTATAAACCTTAAACACCTACATAGGGATTTTTTTTATTTTTAAAGACCAATACGAACTTTGTTGTTTAAAAAGTTCAAGATAAAATTATTTTCCAGATTTATGTTTCGGTTATACTGACTTTAAAATAGTATTAGATTATGATATTATGACATGTTAAATATATTCAAAATGAGTTTCTATAAATGTTGAAATTTTCACTGTAATGGTGCATACACACTGTGCAGCATGTTTGAGCAACCAGTCGTGTTTATTGTTGGTCGCATAGTGTGCAGTTGTCGAAGTTTCAAAAAGAATCAAAATAATTTCGTACTATCTGATTGAATTGCTGTTGGTTGCGTAGTGTAAATAGTTGTGAATTGTTATTTTTCGTCTAGTTAATTGAAAAAAATAGCACGCTGTGAATATGTATGATTGTGTCAACCACAGAAAAGATTAAATTCACTGAAGAAAAGAGAAAATGGCGGTTGAAAAAAATTAGCTTTGACTAAATTCTACCAACCCATACAAAAATTTATCAGAATTGTGGAACGTGAGAAATGAAAAACATATAACTAAGGCGATAGCTTATAAAAAAATTACTAGTGATTTAAACAATTTTGATAAAAATATAGCTGCAATGTTCAACATGATTTGGTGGTTGTAGTGAGTGTATCAAAATGTGCCACATGAATGATATACGTGTTGCGTAAACACGATACAGAGTGTGTGCCGAGCATCGTGACAGCATTAAGAGAAGCTATCGAGTAAGACTTTATAGCACATTGCTTCATGTTTTTCATTTTTTACTCATTCACAGAGAAAAAACTGCCTTATAGAATCAATGAGATTTTCTCTACGAAACGTTTTTAGGCTAAGGGGTATCCCAGCAGAAAGAAGCAAAGATTTTTTCATAGAGATTCATTATTGTTTTTATGTGGTAAATCTTATTAATTTTATCAAGAAGAAAACCACATAAAATTAAGAAGAAATCTTATTATTCACAACTTAGTTTACTCATTTCCGTTATTTTTGGCACCAAAAAAACAATCCATAGAGAAGAACTTCCTGATTCTATTAGGTTATCTTATAAATTGTAAGCTATAGGGATTTCTTATTGATTTTATTAGGTTGCCTTATTAATTTTTTTGAAAAAGGTTGTCTTCTTGATTTTATTACGATATCTTATTGATTTTTTCAATAAGGTTTTCTTCTTGATTTTAGTAGGTTCCAATATGAGTATGTGTAAAGCATCTTATTGATTTTTTAATAAGGAAATCTTCTTGATTGTATGAGGTGTCTTGTTATTTCGTTTCTATAAATAGACATACAGACAATTTTGTTCATGATCTTTTTCATTTTTGTGTAGGAATGTTTGCACAATAAGTTCAATGGATATTAAGGCTGCTTGTTAGCATATTGGTTAGAGTGCTTGTCTATCAGGTAGAAGTTTGCTGGTTCAATACTTGGTGAGTAAGTTAGTTAAGAATATAACATAATGTGTATGTATGTAAGTATATAGGTATAAATAAATAACATCTACAATATACTACATACATACATATGTATATGGTATAGAATTTAAATGAAAATACATAAGTATAGAGAACAAAGACGCATTTTTTTTTTTATTGAAAAAATCAATAAGACAACCTCATAAAAACTAAAAGATTTCTTCTTGAGTTTTTCAAAAAGGTTTTCTCTATGAAATTAATAAGATTTGCTTATTGAAAAAAAACCATAGAGATTTCTTATTAATTTTGTTCTATTTTATGAGGCATTTAGTAGGCACTGTTTTCTCTGTGTGACATGACATGTGGAGTATAAGCGGTGACTCCAATTTGTCTAATTTTTCTACTTTTACTTATGACAAAATGCTTTTTAATTAATAAGTAAAGCTTAAATTAGACATGCCGTAGCCATAACCAAACCAAAACTCAATTGGTTTCTATGGTAATAGCAACGACATTATGACGAATCACCTATAATCAAATACAGTGTTGCCCCTAAGTTTGGTTCGAACAGATGTTTGGTATGGTTATGGTTATGACACGTCTAATTTAAGCTTAAAGGCAGAATTTGTTTGTAGGGGCTTATTTGTTCTCAATCAGTTGTTTTGCTCCTGTTTAATTGTTTTTATACCCTTTACCAACAAAAATGGTAAAAGGGTATATATAAGTTTGTCATTCCGTTTGTAATTTCTATAATATCAATAAGCGACCCATATAATATATATATTCTGGATCCTTATGCATAGGGAAGACGAATAAGCGATGTCCGTCTGTCCGTCTGTCCGTCTGTCTGTACGTGAAATCGGTTTTCCGGAGCTCCCAGAAAAGCTAGGGACTTCGTCCTTGGTCTGGTGTGTCAGAAATTTTCCAAAATAGATTGGTATTGAAATTCAGCAAACGACCAGACGATTGCAGAGCTGGAAAACGTAAACTTCATTTTGCCATATAAAAGTAACTACCGAAAACAAACTTTTATTTTTTTTAATAAATGAATTTATTTTACACTTCAGTACGACTACAATTGGAATTTTTAATTAAAAAAATATAAAAAAATTAAAAAGACGTTTCCAGGGTTGGAAAACTTTAACTTTTTGTGTTATGTAAAATTAACTATGTCTAAAACTATATTAGTATTTTCTCGAGAACCGTAAGAGCTAGAGACCTGAAATTTGAACACAGTGTAGACCTTTGGCCGCTACACCAACAAATACATGAGAATTGGAAATTAAAGGGTGTTCCAAAACGAGAAACGAAAAATGTTAAAATCCCATGTAATATACATACAATTGTATGTATGTATGTATATACACTTGAAATTTGTGAGGTTAGTGTAGTTTTATACAGACTACAAAAATTAACACTAAAATTTCAAAAAATTTAAAATAAAGGGTGTTGCATCAGTTAATGCAATTTTGACTATGCAATTTTGACAACTTGATGTATCTTGGAAACCGTGAGAGCAAAACTCTTGAAATTTTCAAAAACGGTAAAACTAAAAAAACAAAAAATTATAAAATCGCCAAACCGAAAAAAATCGCCAAAAACAAAAAAAATCGCCAAAACGAAAAAAAGCACCAAATTACAAAAAAAATTTGTAAGACTAAAATAAATCGCGAATAACCGGAAAAATTGCTAAAATAAAAAAAATCGCTAAAATGAAAGAAAATCACCAAAATGAAAAAAACCCCAAAATGAAAAAAAATCGCCAAAATGAAAAAATGGCCAAAACGAAAAAAAAAACCCCCAAAAAACAGAAAAAAATCGCCAAAATAAAAAAAACTCAAAAACAGGAAAAAATCGCCAAAATAAAAAAAATCGCCAAAATTAAAAAAATCTCCAAAATGAAAAAAAGCCCCAAAAACAGAAAAAATCGCCAAAATTAAAAAAAAAACCCCAAAACAGTAAAAAAATCGCCAAAATGAAAAAAATTGCCAAAATGAAAAAAATCTCCAAATGAAAAAAACCCCAATATAAAAAAAAATCGCAAAAATTAAAAAAAATCGCCAAAAGAAAAAAAATCTCCAAAATGAAAATAAACCCCCAAAAAGAGAAAAAAATCGCCAAAATGAAAAAAAATCGCCAAAATGAAAAAAAGTCGCCAAGATGAAAAAATTCGTCGAAATGAAAAAAACCCAAAAACAGGAAAAAATCACCAGAATAAAAAAATCGTCAAAATTAAAAAAATCTCCAAAATGAAAAAAAGCCCCGAAAACAGAAAAAAATCGCCAAAATTAAAAAAAAACCCCAAAACAGTAAAAAAAAAACGATAAAAACAAAAAAAATCGCCAAAACGAAAAAAGCACCAAATTACAAAAAAAATTTGTAAGACTAAAATAAATCGCGAATAACCGGAAAAATTGCTAAAATAAAAAAAAATAGCTAAAATGAAAGAAAATCACCAAAATGAAAAAAAACCCCAAAATGAAAAAAAAATCGCAAAAATTAAAAAAAACCCCAAAATGAAAAAAAATCGCCAAAATGAAAAAATGTCCAAAACGAAAAAAAACCCCCAAAAAACAGAAAAAAATCTCCAAAATGAAAAAAAGCCCCAAAAACAGAAAAAATCGCCAAAATTAAAAAAACCCCAAAACAGTAACAAAATCGCCAAAATGAAAAAAATCGCCAAAATGAAAAAATCTTCAAATGAAAAAAACCCCAATATAAAAAAAAATCGCAAAAATTAAAAAAAATCGCCAAAAGGAAAAAAATCTCCAAAATGAAAATAAACCCCCAAAAAGAGAAAAAAATCGCCAAAATGAAAAAAAATCGTTAAAATGAAAAAAAGTCGCCAAGATGAAAAAATTCGCCGAAATGAAAAAACCCAAAAACAGGAAAAAATCACCAGAATAAAAAAATCGTCAAAATTAAAAATATCTCCAAAATGAAAAAAAGCCCCGAAAACAGAAAAAAATCGCCAAAATTAAAAAAAAAACCCCAAAACAGTAAAAAAAACGCCAAAAACAAAAAAAAATCGCCAAAACGAAAAAAAGCACCAAATTACAAAAAAAATTTGTAAGACTAAAATAAATCGCGAATAACCGGAAAAATTGCTAAAAAAAAAAAATCGCTAAAATGAAAGAAAATCACCAAAATGAAAAAAAAACCCCAAAATGAAAAAAAAATCGCAAAAATTAAAAAAAATCGTCGAGGAAAAAAATCTCCAAAATGAAAATAAACCCCCAAAAAGAGAAAAAAATCGCCAAAATTAAAAAAAATTGCCAAAATAAAAAAAAAATCGCCAAAAAGGCCAAAATGAAAATGAAGAAAATCACCAAAATGAAAAAAAACCCCAAAATGAAAACAAATCGCCAAAATGAAACAAATGGCCAAAACGAAAAAAACCCCAAAAAAAAGAAAAAAATCGCCAAAAAAAAACCCAAAAACAGGAAAAAATCGCCAAAATAAAAAAAATCGTCAAAATTAAAAAAATCTCCAAAATGAAAAAAAGCCCCAAAAACAGAAATAAATCGCCAAAATTAAAAAAAACCCCAAAACAGTAAAAAAATCGCCAAATTAAAAAAAATCGCCAAAAGGAAAAAAATCTCCAAAATGAAAATAAACCTTAAAAAAGAGAAAAAATCGCCAAAATGAAAAAAAGTCGCTAGGTTGAAAAAATTCGCCAAAATGAAAAAAACCCAAAAACAGGAAAAAATCGCCAAAGTTAAAAAAATCTCCAAAATGAAATAAGCCCCAAAAACAGAAAAAAATCGCCAAAATTAAAAAAAAACCCAAAACAGTAAAAAAAATCGCCTAAATGAAAAAAATCTCCAAAATGAAAATAAACCCCAAAAAAAAAAGAAAAAAATCGCCAAAATTAAAAAAAATTGCCAAAATGAAAAAAAAAATCGCCAAAAAGGCCAAAATGAAAAAACATCGCCAAAATGAAAAAAACCCCAAAATAAAAAAAAAATCGCAAAAATTAAAAAAAATCGCCAAAAGGAAAAAAATCGCCAAAAGGAAAAAATCTCCAAAATGAAAATACACCCCCAAAAAGAGAAAAAAATAGCCAAAATTAAAAAAAATTGCCAAAATGAAAAAAAAAATCGCCAAAACGAAAAAAACCCCAAAAAACAGAAAAAAATCTCCAAAATAAAAAAAAAACCCCAAAAACAGGAAAAATTGCCAAAATGAAAAAAAAAAATCGCTAATATGAAAAAAATCTGCAAAATAAAAAAGCCCCATAAACAGAAAAAAAATCTCCAAGATAAAAAAAAAATCGCCAAAATGAAAAAAACTTCCAAAATAGGAAAAAATCGCCAAAATGGAAAAAGAATCGCCAAAAAATCGCAAAAATGAAAAAATATCGCCAAAATTAAAAAAAACCCCAAATAAAAAAAATCGCAAGAATTAAAAAAAATCGCCAAAAGGAAAAAAATCTCCAAAAAATCGCAAAAATTAAAAAACATCGCCAAAATGAAAAAAAAATCGCAAGAATTAAAAAAAATCGTCAAAAGGAAAAAAATCTCCAAAATGAAAATAAACCCCCAAAAACAGAAAAAAAAATAATCGCCAAAATGAAAAAAAAACAGAAAAAATGGCCAAAATGAGAAAAAAGCGACAAAACTGAAAAAATCGTTTAAACTGAAAAAAACTGCGTAAGTCAAAGTCGCACTTTACTGAATTTTATAATATTAAAGTAATTAAATTAAACTAAGTTTTTTCTTATTTCGTTTTTGTTTCGTTCACTTAACAAATTTTATGTATTTTTTAAAAAACTAGATTGGTATCAATAATCAGAAAAATCCAAAATTATGACTCCAGGTTTGGAAAACTTACACTTTTTGTGTTTTGTAAAATTAAATAGGTCTAAAATTTTTTTTCTTTTTCTTTATAAATTGAATATATTTTATGCTTCTGAAAGAAAAGTTTGGCGTATGAAATTTGAAAAATGAAAATTACAGCTATAAAGATGGAAACTTTAAAAAAATGATAAATTTTTTCACAAAACAAATATGTATGTGTGTCTGTATACTATATATATGTACGTATGTTGGTAAAGGGTATATAAGATTCGGCACAGACGAATATAGCACTCTTACTTGTTCCTTCTTCGATCTGTTCTGTTGCGGAAAAATTTGTATAAAATATAATTCAACGTTAATCGATAGCCATAAGTATGTTTGTACAAATATTCACTATATCACGAAGTATATATGTATTAATATCTAAACAAAGTTTTAAAGATAATAACAGAGGGTACAGTGAATTTCGAAGTGTAAAAAACCATTGACGCAGCTTTCACTCTTCTTTCACTTTCCTTCTGTAATCTCAAGAATTTGTTAAGCAAATTTTCTGTGTCTAAGTCCACCCTAAGCAAAAGCAGCCGATTAAATAACGAGTATAACAACCTCATAAAATTAAACTTAATTTTTCGTTTTTCTATTTGAAATTTTCTCATTAACTTTTATAGATATGCCTTGATCAGGTCCAATAGTGTCGCATTAGCAATGACAAGCAACGTGGAGCCATGGTTCTTATTAAAATGCCCAATGACCTATTTGGGTCCATTAGGATTTTCGATCAATACAAATGCCGTAATTTTCTCACTGCAATTCAACTTGAAAAATTTTTGTCAGCACATTTATCTATCATTATCGTTCTATTCAGTAGATAAATATAAAAAAATTTACAATATTACATTTTATACAAATTTAGTACTACATAGTTGGTTTTTTATTATTCCAACACTGGCTTAAATAAAGACGTTCAAATATGTAAATATTTGTATGCAGATGTTCATGCCATTATTATAAAAATGTTCATAACAATTCAAGAAAAATTTATTGGATTTTTTAGAGATTTTATTTTCAAGAGAAAAATTTGTAATTTATTTAAATGTTATGCCTTGAATTTAAAAAATTTACGAACAATTAACTCAATAAAATTGCAAATAAATTTGTGAGTTATTTACGTCAATATTCTATTTTAAAGTACTTAAACACTAAAAACATAAAAATAAACTCTATCTACGAAGAAAATAAAGTCCAAAACAAATTTTATGTATGCTTATAATTTTAATGAAGAGAAAATTTAAGGTAAGCTTTGCAATGAAAAGGAATGACAACAGGACATCATTTGTTCACAATTAAAATATTTATGAGCAAATGAGGTAGCTGCAATGATGGAAGGTTTTCCTTCTTTTGTTATAGAAGGGATGCAATAAAGCTCGTTTATTTTGTCTTATGAAAGTAAATGTAAGGGAATATCAGAAGCCAAAACCAAAAATTTCTATTTGAACCTCATGCTCAGATAATGAAGACTGTTTACAAAGCGTTGTTTCCAAATTTTTATATACATACATATGTAGTTCTATCATAGAAATTGTATCGATTTTCGTTCTAAAGTTACCTTACATTTTCAAGATCGCACAACATACAAGAGCTTATGCTTTAAAAGCATAAATGTAAACCAAAACGGGTTGGGTTAAATTATTACTGTCCCTTTAATCTAACCTACCATAAATTTGCAAATACGAAATGTCACGGTGTCGAAAGGATACCATCTAAAATTATACGTAAAAGAAATATTATGAAAAGTGTGATCAAATTAATGTGAAAAAAGCAATGTATTGGCACTGAAAACTATAAATCGTTCCAGATATTCCAGTTTTGAGGAATATAAATAGATTTAAGCTTTCACGTTGTCTTGAAATCTCTTGTGGACTTTTTAAAGTGGTGGCAAGAGGCTCCATTTAGAAACTTCATAGTTATATCCACTTTTTGGTTTGAAAAATAAATAATATATTGTACAAAAAGTGCAAAAGGGCTAACCTTGAAATAAGATAAACTGAAAGCAGAGAGTATGAAAGCAGATGATAGATATGGTAAATTAATTGATTTCAAAATATGACATATAAGTAACAACTTCCATTAAGAACGCCTTTGAGGACAATTCATTTCAATTATATTTTAATAAGCAAGCAATGGATGCCGCTTAAGAAATGTTTGCTTAAAAAAACTAAATGTACAAAAGTGGTAAAGAACTGATGATGTCCATTATTTTATTAACAAAAAAATATACATACATACATATTTATGTACATAAAAAGGTTACGATTAAAGCAAAAAAATTTTTCCTTCTTTCATTTAACTTTGTCTCAATTTTCTTTTAATTTAACAAAGCTCATACTTTAGAAATCTTTATATTTTTCACGTAAACAGTATTGTATATTTCTTTGAATAGAACCAAAGTTATAAAGATTCAAAACACTTGAAAAGTTTTATATGACTTTAAAGAACAATAGTTTATTAAAACATTATTATTAGCTTTAAATAAGCTATGATTAATTTATCACCCGTGTTCCAGAAATCACATGCTTTCAAATCACATTTGGTTTTTTAAATCACAATTATGATTTCTGCTATTTTGTAAATCACACGTTAATGTTTTTTGTTAACGTGAGTTTAAGATTCAAAAAGGTTTGTTCACACAATATTGTAATATCAAATTACTTTCACAAGATGTGATTTTCAGAACACGGTTTTCAATTAATGTGATAATTTTTGGGTCTTTAGATGAATTTAAAATTGTTTCATGCAGTCCAAATGCAAATTCTTGCCATCAGATTCTTGCTTGCAGATTTTTATTCCGTTATTAAATACGCTGAATTTGGTCTGCCATTTAGGCTTATTTGAAACGAACATCAACATAAACAACTAAGTGTGTTTTAAAAAACATGGCTTACTGGGTCCACCAAGTGGAAGAATATACACTTTAGAACTAGTTTCAACACCATTAATAAATACTCTGCTATCGAAACGTAATAGTCTAATTCATTCTTAGGTACTATGCCTCAGAAAAAAAATTCCATCATGTCCGAATTTTTTTATGATCCTAGCTAATATTTTCACTCGTAATTCATCATAACTTGAAAGCAGTATGTCCAATGTTGACTAAAAATACACCATGGGTTAACTAATAAAATTTTCTTCAAATCATTTAAATGTGGTAATCTAAAAATATCAATGGTTTCTTAGTTATTACGAGAAGTAAAATATAATTGAAGATTTAATTTAATTTTTATAAAAATTTAACAATTTGTTTCTTTTAAAAGCTCATACAATATTCGAAACTGAAAAATATTAAACCTTTGGCTATTGTCTTTAAAATCAAATGGGTTAAGAATAAAATAAGCTAAATATTAGATATGAAAATCGCCTAAAAATTATAGACTTTACTTAATTTACGCTACAGTTACACGACCAAGACTTGCTTTCAAGTTTTTCACACATACTGGTTGTCAAAAGTAATTTAAATTGAAAGCTGTGACGGGCTGCACGCAATTTTCAAGCAAATTTATTTTCAATATGCCGTTGATAAGAAAACAGCATAAACACAAAACTTCATTGTTTGTATTTAGGTGTTATAAACCGCAATACATCATTATATTTTGTACATATTTTTGTTCCTAATAAAATTTATTTAAAGTTAATTAAAATTTTTAGGAGAAATAAATAAAAGAACACAAAAATACCATGCCAGCAGAATATTTGAAAACAAAAACGAAAAGTGTGCGCATTGATATTGGTGTCAGTTGTTTTTTGCCTATAAATTTGAATACACAATTGGAAAGAAAATTTGAAGTCAAAGTTGCATCAAATTCTAAAAGTGTGAATGTATTAGCGAAAAAGTCCGAATGTATTGAAATTTGAAAGGCAAAACATGATCATGTAACCCTCGAGTTAGTGAAAACAAAGTGAATGGACGACTTCAAACTTTTAGGTTTTTTCGTTTTTACTTTTGAGCAAAAAAAAAATTAAATTTTTTTCACTTGTTAACAGTCTTGTGAAAGACGAAACAAGAATATCAAAAAAAATTAAAAGCATGCATTTCCAAATTGTTTTCTTCTAAATTCGAAAACATAATATTTTCTAAATTTCCACTTAAACAGACGTAGCATGTGTTTTCACATCCGAACTCACAAGAAAACATGTAAAAACGATGTGAAAGCCATAAAATAGACGAATAGAAAGATATTAGAGGCCTGCGAAAGACCATTTAAAAGAACTTTCAA
This sequence comes from Tachina lurida, assembly GCA_944452675.1. Taxonomy (NCBI): domain Eukaryota; kingdom Metazoa; phylum Arthropoda; class Insecta; order Diptera; family Tachinidae; genus Tachina; species Tachina lurida. The sequence continues at coordinate 45,194,376 of OX101754.1, forward strand.
GACATGAGGGATTTTTTAAATGCTTTACTGCAGCGAAGTCTTGAAAAAGAAAAGCTGAACAACACTGTTCGCAAGACATTTGTTTCAGTTATTACAAGTATAGAAGTAAAGAAGAAAATAATTCGTGTCAAAAGAATTTATGATGATTGCTTCTTCCTACGCATGGGCGCGTATTCAAACGTCATGTATGTACACACACACACACACACACACGTTGTGTGAATGCTCTTTTATTTTTTAGCGCATAGACAAACGCACAAATGCACAGATATTAGTTATATGCGCTTGCTTAAACACATACATAATAGCTTACCATTCAGTGGTAAAACTCAGAAGACCCTCTTGATCCAAGCCTTATTAAAGGACTCTTTCATATAAAAGAAACGACATACATTCAAGAATTCCTTCTATGGGAAGAGAGAAGAGAAGGAGTAAAATGTTTTGTTTTGTTTTTTATTTTTACCAAAGTAAAGCAAAATCCATAATTTGAAGGCCTTTTAGAATCTCTGGCAAAAGAAGCAAGAACGAAAGGCCTGCTCCTGTAAATGACAACGCGTGTAAGAAATTATAAGTATGGAATGGAGTGAGCAGGCCTTCTACATCCAAAAGAAGGCGTACAGAGGCCTTCCTTACTCCATATAGTTCCCGCTGCGTATCTAACACACGTACAATATGCAAAATAACAAGCATGAATGCATTAAAGGTGAAGACACTACTTCCTCTTTGTGGTATTTTGAGTGTTTGTTACGGACAAGAAGTCTTCGCGACATCGCTTGTAAACACTCATATACACGAACATCAATGCATCCATCCTGCTTCGCTTATTATACGACAGCATTTATTATTGGTTTATTTTAATACATGCCACGACAATACATTTAAAACACAAGACGTATATACATTGCAATAATTCTTACGCATCCCTCTAATCACTGATGCCATTTTTCAGATTTCTCCGCATTTTGCTGATTTTTCATTTCAAAAATTATTAAGTGAGATTTGCAGATTTTCACTGCCAAATTACAGATTTTCTGAAGTGATTGTGTAACATCAATATTTCATATTCTTCTTTACTATGTAACAGAAATAACCATTGTGTTACTGTCATAAACATAGTCATAAGAAACAGTAACACTGCAGTAACCATACCACCAAGATAACAATGTTTAAAAGAAACTAACAAATCTGTGCAATATATATATTACGCACACTAAATTATAAACAGTCACAACTCAAAATTATGAAAATAGTTTCGTTTTTTTGTGGAAAGTAAAAATTTATATTGCAGCAGAGCCTTCTTGAACAGTTTTTTCCCACTCCTGAACATCTGGAATTTTTTGAGTTGAGACTCTTTTTAATTTTGTGTACGATATGTATGTATATTTCTTTGCACAGATTTGCATGCACCATTATTTTAGTTTTGTTTAGAAAACTTGTACATATATGTTATTATAATGTTTATCTTTCAATATGTTTTTGTATAGAAAGATAATTTATGTTAATTCGAAAAAAAAAATGAAAAACAATTCAAAATAAATGTGTTTTTATTGTTGCAGATTTTTTAAAATTATTTTTCAAAATTTTCAGATTTTTTAGACAATTTTTGCAGAAAAATTTTCTGGCAACAGTGTTTCTAATAGCTATTATGGGAATGTATGCTTAATATTTAAATTAAATATTGCTCATACGTCCCATTTGTCTTTTATCCCGTTCATGTACATTAGAGTGGCCGTTAGTTGTATGGATAACTTTTTTTTCGATTTCTTCTACTCTCACCCCCTAAATCGGTTCAGTTTTATGTAAAAAAGTACAAAAAAATTTCATACCCCCTAAAACGCAAGTTATCGCGTTTTAGGGGGTGCGTCCGGCCCTTAAAGTTGGCCTTCAAGCCCATTTTTCAATGTAGTTATTTGCATATGACTATATTTAAAAAAAATCATTTTACAAGAATATGACATACGACAATATTTTAGCTCTTCAAGTCAACAAGATTAGTCTTAAATAAAGTTTTTTGCTAAAATGAATATTTTAGAAAATAATGCGGAAAATAACCAACAAAATACCAAAAATTTGTATGTAACAAAATTATATTTATATGTGACAGCGCATAGAGAAAGGGACCTAAGGGTAAAAAAAATCAATTATCACTTTTTTTATGTGGTCAACATCTGAGCATCGAATGAGACCGATCCCATGCCCTAAAAGTGTTCCCTCCCAGAAATATACGCGTTTTATGAAATTGATGGTACACAAAAAATTCAAATATTTAAATCTTTAAAATGGCTCTCCTGAACAAAACTGGTTTTTACGATTAGGTCCCTTTCTATTTTGCGCGTCACATATGGAATTTTTTATTTTCAGCAGATTACATATATTAAATTATTTCATACATATACATATGTATAGTAGGGATGTAACGAATACCAGTTTAGCGAATGCGAAAGCGAATAATACATTTTAATTTTTGCGAAAGCGAAATCGAAAGCGAATGCGAAAGCGAATGCAAATATAATAATTCGTTAAAATATCGCATGCAAATAAATTTATATAAGAGTAAGTATATATAATAATTAAAAATAAGTTTACACAATGTTAGGCAATCCACCCTTTCGTACTTTAGCCCTAAATCCTGGTACTCTGTTCAAAATATCATGTGAAATGCTGTCAAATACATATGAAGAAAACTTGGAATGAATTTTTCCTGAAAAAATCTTGCAGAAGTAGTACTGTGTTCATCTTGGAAAAATCATAAGAAATATATCTTTAACATTTTAAGTTTTCATGAGAAATAATATGAGTGGCACTTGTTTCGCATGGAATTTACAACAAACAAGGACTAGTTAATATTGTTTGGATTTGATATTTGTTGTACGAAGTAATGAATGGCTTTCAAAAGTTTCAAATAGACTAGTCTTAAGCAAAAAATATTTTCGCGCAAATCAAACACTGTCTTTTCTTTTTCAAAACTGAAAAATATTTCCAAACACCGCTGGATTTGGGTTTCATTTTGATACTTATGAGAACTTATTGATAGAAAAGTTTTCCGCTAAAATATTATTGCTTTACATGTATCTTTTTCATGCTGGCTTAAAATAATTTTCGTCTTTAAATTTATAGGCAGATTTTGTAAAAAATTTCCTTTCTAAACGTTTCAAATTTGTATGAAAAATAACGAAAATTCGTTTCAAAAAATATTTTTTCCATACAAATTTTAAAACGAAAAATTCGTTTGAATTTACAAAATTTGGCCTTTAAAATCGTAAACTATTTTCGTAAAGGAAATACAAATTTTTTTTTGTCTTTAGTATTCGCTTGAAATATTCGCATAGATTTTAGCGAATGCAAAAGCGAATGCAAATAGCAAAAGTAAGCGAATTATTTGCGAATGCAAAAGCGAATGCGAACATTCGTTACATGCCTAATGTATAGTAAAAAAAACGAAACAAAAAAAAAACACAAAAATATTACATTCAATATATGAGCTTGAGGGCCAACTTTGGTGGCCGGACGCACCCCCTAAAACACAACTTATCGGTATGAAATTTGTTTGTATTTTTTTACATAAAACTGAACCGATTTGGGGGGCGAGAGTAGAAGAAATAAAAAAAAAACATAACGGCCACCCTAATGTATATACATGGTGGTTTCTTTTAAAATTGTATGGACCCATAATTATGAGAGTGGTCTAAGTCATATATTTATGTATATACATATGTATTTCTGTTTTTAAATATTAATAAATATTAACATTTATTTGAGGTAAAGTCTTTATTTATTTAATTTGAAAGTAAAATGGACGCACAATCGAATATAGATGCTTGTTTGTAAAGATTGTTGGTTGCGGCTTTCAAAATTATTATATTTGTATATTGTGATTCTATATAGTATTAAGAGTATTACTATGAACGAACCAAGTTTGTTAACTAAATTCAAAAATTGTTTAAGTTGAAGTCTAGTGACGAGTTCCGAAAGCGGGAACAAACTGCATATAGATAGCTGCTTAACTATAAAAACAAGTCAAAATTTCAAATTAAATAAATATTAACTAAAACAAACATGTTTTAAATGAATATAAAAAAATCTAATGAATTCAGGCTAATTAAAAGGACTCTAAAATGTTGCATACAATTAAATTTTATTTTAATTATTCATATGTAATCCAAAATATCATGAAAAAAATATATTAATTAAGGGTATATATAATTTAGTTCTGTGTTTTTTGTACAAAGATGTGCACTGAATTTGAAGTTTTTATTTCCATTGTGGATTGCACCTTTACGGCCAGATGCGCTTAATTATTTATATAAAGGCAAGAAAAAAATTTTAAATTTTATTACTGTTTAGATATAAGCGGTGAACAATTATTTCTTTATATGAAAACGGGCAATTATGAATATTTATGAAGGTAAAATTTATTTATGGTCTCATAAGATACTATTACCTTCTCAATTTTTTTTTTATTTAATGTGTAAGATCCAATCGTAAAAAAATCATAACTTAATAAATCAAGACAAAGTTGTAGTAAAAGCTTATATCGTATAATAATACCATATGTTAATTAATATATTAAGAACGATCTGTTTTTGAATCAAGAGTGATCGGTAACAAAATAAGATGGGTACGGTAATAAAATAAGAATCATTTGTATCAAAATGAGAACGTCTGGGAACAAAATAAGAATGCTATTAGACTAAAGTAATTTTGGTATGGCGAAAGCAGTAAAACGAGTTTTCCAGATCAGGATTAAAAAAGAAGATTGCATTTTTTCATTTAAAATTTTTAAAGTAATAAAGTAATATGTGTGTGTAGTTTCGTGATACAAATGGGACAAAAACAATAAAAACTCTACTTTTTCTTCCCATTACTTATAAAACAAAATATGAAATAATATATAAGTTTTTTTTTTACAGACAAGATATTGGACAACATATACATATATGCTTTATTGCAACATAGCGTGGCAACATAGAATTTCATATAAAAGACTGGTACATATTCCTCTTGAGAAAAGCAAATACTTTTATGCCTCCATTGAATTTTATGTAAAACTATGTTTTTCGAATCTTGTCTCTGTTACAATAAGGGAGTGATATAATTTTTTAAAAACAAACTAAAACTGTTTTCAACTGTCAGCTTTAGTATACACATAAAAATGGAACATAAAGTTAAATTAGGATGGAAAATATTTTCACATCTCGTACTGTACTTTCAAATGAAATACCCACCCCACCAGCTTTGTTTAGCTTGTGCATGTGACAGGTTGTTATTCAAATTTACTTTTCTTCAGATAAGAATCATAATTTATTATTTACTGTCCTTGACTAGACAATTACCCAAAAATGACCTATTTAATGTATATTTCTATTTTCTTAAAAACGTAAATTAAGGCCGAACAGGAGGTTGTATAAAGAAACATAACACAACAGGCAGTTGACCTTGATACAGTTACAGTTTGTAAAAATAAAATGCCTATTGTTTTCTTACTGACGGACAAGTGAAAGGCTACTTCATATCAATTTTTTTTGTATATTTTTTTCTTGTACCAATTTAATTCTATGTCTGATTTCTCTTTAATTAAATTTTTAAAAGATTTCTGCAAACGACTGACAGTATTAAAATATTAAAATGCTTTGCTTTTCTCAATGTTTTAATTTGTATGTATCAACCACAGCTTTGCTGTGAAAATAAATTAAATTTATGATATACATATGTACATACATAGGTGTGTCAAAATCCAGTATATACTATGAAACTAAGTATAGTGAGCTAAATGCAGAAACGATTCCTAACAGAAATAAAATGGACCTTATTCTGAGAAAAAAGCGACCGCGATTATATTTTATATATTTATATTTTAGAAAGAGAAAGAAGAATATTGCCTTTGTGGACGACTTCTGAGTAATGGCAGAAATCAAAGACAGCACTGATTTGGCTTGACGTTAGAGAAACTCCCAGCTAATGCAAGAAAAATAAATTAGTCGACATTATTGTAATATTAAATGATTATCGGCAAGATTTTGCCATCAGATTTTACTTCATTCGATTAATAAATTGTGCTTGCAGTGCAACGCAATCGACCTTATCATAGTTCAGACCATTTGTAAAATATAAAAAGCCCAATTTGACCACAAAGCACATATCGCGCAATAATCGCTAAAAAAGTTTAAGTAATACATTTTGCAGACTTCGTTTTTTTTAAGAAAATGTAATCGATTTTGGTAAAAAAATCAAGTTCGAAAGTTGTGTCGCTTAAGCTTTTTTTGATGTTACGGCACGATATGTATGGCAAACCACAGAAGGGTACGCAACGTAGATTTTTAAATATCTCGTTACTTAACTTAATTTTTGAATCAACAAATGCGTTTTCTGTGCAAAAGTGATGAAAAATATAAGGACAACAAATTTAATTAACATCGCCCAATATATTTCTATTTTAGTATTTAAACAATGTTCAATTTGTGTGGAACAAGGATGATTTAAAGGTTAAATACTCAATTGGAATTACAGTCCTTTGCTTTTAAGTAATTAAAAATATTCAAATACATTTCTTTAAGGAATACCTTGTAGTCATAAATAAATAAAAAATTAATGAATTTTTGAAATGAACTAAAATTTTTATTTAAATTTTTACAATAATTTCTCTTTAAATCGTTTATAAATTCAAACCACTTTTTTTACTATTTAAGGCCACTGCACACTGTGGTAGATTGCAGATATAACTGGACAGAATAAAAAAAATGTCTGGCAACATTCTTTATGAGCTTCTCAATAAAATAGGTAACTGTTTTTTTAGCTCTGATTAGAATAAAGTAAGCCTCCAAGTCAGTTGTTGTCAACAAGTACATTCAGATTTCAAAGAGAAGGGTATTTTTTGTGTGACTTTGATTTATGATTAAAAAGGCTATGGTGATCTTATTGTCTTAATTTAATTGTTATTAAGCTATATTTCAAGAAAATATATAACAATTTTCATTTCATTGTTTACATTAAAAGTATTAAAGTTTCTTTTGTGAGAAGTTCATAAAATGCAAAAAATAATATATTTCCCTTTTTCAAGTAGAGTTACAGCTGTCTGTTCCGGATAGTTCCGGTGTAAGACTATATTTGGGTTACATTTTTTTCACTTTTTCAATATGATGTTTTTGAAGAATGGGTAAACACTAGGGTTTGGAATTTCCCGAACTTTTGCACTTCCCGGGAAACGGGAATTAAAAAATCAAGTTCCCGGGAATTCCCGGGATTCCCGGGAAAAGCTCATTTTCTAAATTAAATACATTTATTAAATGAAAGTTGGTGAAATTTCGATTGTTTTATTAATGTAAGCATTCTTTTGAAATAAAAGTTAATAAAAAAGCAGTTCTAAGACAAATTTTTAAGAATTTTTAATTGAATTTAAGCAAATGGAATAAAGTTATTATACAGCAAAAGATCACATAAAAACCAATTGACGACTGTTACCACAATTAGTAGACAATTTTCTAATAAGACCTACTTTCATTTTAATAAAAATTTGCCTTGCTTGTTTCTCATTCTTTTTGAAAAAGTTCCAGGCGGTTTCTTATCGCTAAGAACAAGCAGGTCACAGTACCATACTGCGCTGCGCCGAATTTTGAATACCCTGAGCCACAGTATGTCTAAGTGTCTTTCATTTTATTTCTCCTAAAATATTTTCTGCAGGGTTTCCATAATAGCGTCTACTTGTAATCAATTTAAGTTTCGTCAACTCAGAGTTCTTACAGCTTAGAATTTCACTACACTTTTCAAAATTTGTTCACTAATGCGGCGAAAAATCACTTCAAGTTCGCTTAGCATCGAATTATTTACTTTATGAAACGATTATATCATTGCAATTATTGATACTTATACAATTTATTCCACTTTTTTTAGGAGATATGGTATGACCTCAATTTAGTGGAATTTTTATGAAATTTCAGACTAGATATGAATAGCTCACATTTTTGTTTTATATTAAAAAAACATGGACTTTTTACTTCTTGTTTATCGGAGTCGAAAGAATTCATTCTTTCTTACAGTTACATTTAAAACAAAAACTCAATTTAAATTTTAAGATTAAAAAATTTCCTTCGAACAAGGTATGTGTAAGTGTTTAAACAGACGATGAAAAACGTGTCAACGTTCGTGCAAATTTTGTCATACAATCATTCAAACGAACTTTTGTAATATATAAAAAAAAAATAAGTTTATATATTAAAGTAAAATTGGATTATAAGTTCTATATATTTATGAAATAACATGCACTTTAAATTTCCGTTTTCCCGGGAAAATCTCAAAAATTTCCCGGGAATATTAGACAGACATTTACCGGGATTTCCCGCCCGGGAATTCCCGTTTCCCAAACCCTAGTAAACACTATTCAAGATATACCAGAAGACGTGAAAACAACTATTAAGGCAATCAATGTTTTAAACTAACCGAAAAATTTATAAAAGTGGAAATGTCTTCCGTTACCGTTCCGTTATTGTTTCTTAACATCAAATTCAGTTTGTAATGATGAACTGTGTGTATTGCCTGGAAGTGTACCACCAAGAAGTTGTAAAAAAGCTGGAAGAAAAACGAACAACTTTGAGCAGCAGAAAAGGGTTCCAAAATCAATGGTGTCAACAAAGAATTAATTGAATGGTTTCAAATTATTTTGGATACTTTAGGTAGTATATACCCTCTTAATAAAGATGATTTTAAAAGTTTTATTATTGTCAAACGAAATTTATATTTAATCGTATACCCATGGTACATTATGCCAGTTAGCGTCCATAAAATCCTTTTTCATGGAAGGACATAACAAGTTCTTGCAGCTTCCAGAAGAACCTCAAGAAGCAAGAAGCAAGAAATATGGACACGAAGAAATTTAGAGAATTGTTTACAAGAAAAACATCGAGAATAGACACAAATTTAAATCTTTTAAGTCGACTCTTAATTTCTTCAGATCATTTTGTCGCAAGGTTGTATCGCACTCCCTTTCGTGTTCTAGGTTTGATAATAAAATAAGTTCTTTCATTTTTTATCTCTTGATGCTTTTGAGGAGGAAGAATCTTTTAACGATGCATATGAAAGTGATTAATTATTAACTGTATTATTAAAGTAATAAAGCAAAAACAAGTAAAGAAAACAATAATTATCAAATATTTTTAAAAATAAAAAAATAATTTTAATATTAAAAATTATTATCTCCGACTCCTTACGTAAAAACCCACCTAATTATTTTATTAATCATGAATCTTAGCTATATTCAATATAAATACTAGTATATATATATATAACTACAAAATAATCTCAGAGGATATATTTAAGAAACCAATTTTTAAAATGTGTATTAATAATTTATATATTTGAACTCGTTTTTTATTTAATTCATAAGTGAGTAGTAAGCTCAACGCGATTTATTAATTTTGTCCAGTTGGATTTGAAATTTACCCCAATGTGCACGGCTGCAAACTGAATGAACTACGTAGAATGAATTTAAAAGCAAAAATATTTTGATTAACTAATTAAAATTACAACTTTGCTGGTAGTTATCCAATTAAAGCAATTAAAGCGATTTAATTTTAAATGTACTATTTACAACAAGAAACAAATATCTAGAGCACTTTTTAATGAAGCGGTTACGCAAATGTTGAAATTTAACATTTACTTGACGAAACTGAAAAATAAATTATATTGTATATAATAATATATGTATTCTATATCATAAATAAAACACACATATAAAAATATTTTTATTACTGTGATAAATATTCTATTTTTCGCAGTGAAAATATAAAACGTTTTATTTATGTGTATAATGCAGACATAGACTGAGATTTCAAATGACACAATAAAAAAGTTATAAAATTGTTTACAGTTTATTTTTATTACTAACAGATTTTAAAGTACGAGTATTTTGCAAGAAAACAGAATCGTTGAGTAAAAATATTTCTCATACAGACTGAAATGTGGCTACAGCCCTAAAATATATTTTAATTCAGAACTTTAGTAGTAAATGGCGAAGGATGTGAACAGTTCTTTATATTGCAAGAAACGGTTTGAGAAGTAGAAGTCTCCTGAACTCACTGCCAGACTACTTTTATGACTTTTAATATTTTTTTATTTAAATCAATTAAATTATATTATGATTCACTTTAAGAACGATAATTTCGTAAGCTACCCAAAACAGAAAAACATATTTTTGAATTTCTAGGCTAATAACATGCAAGTTCGAAAACATTTCTTTTCGTTTCCAATTACAGAGTACATTAGAGGGATTATTTTGAAAAGGAAGTTATTGCTTTTTCGAAACATGTTTGTGGCCCAACGTCAACTGTTCGTTAGCTAGACTGTATTTCAATAAACGGTTTCTGTATGTGTTTTGTAATATTTGCCATTTAAGAGATCTTTGTAATACCCTCAATGCATATAGTTATGGAATATATATAAAAATGATTATAATTCGAATGATCAAGATTGAAAAAATCCTATAAAATAATATATTATGTTGCACAACTTGTCCTACAAAAATATAGAAAGATGAGAATGTATTTTTCATACACAGAAAATCATAAAAATGCAACCAACAAAACATATTGTTAATATTTAATTTAAATTTTAGAGTATTCAAATGGTGGTCTTAAAATTACATGTTTTAAAATAATAATGCAAAAAATATAATTGCTGTGAGCAACCTCTCATATTTTATTGTGATATTTGAAAAATAAGATGGTACAAAACAAATTAGAACAGATATTACAAAAACAAAATAATATTTGGCATGACAATGCAAAATTTTGTGTAGATATTTCAATGACTTCTATCTGTAGCCGAAAATGATTTGCCAATTTTTGTAATTTTTGAAATATGCAAAAAATTTTAAAGCTTAAGAATTTATTTGCAATAGCATAAAGTATAATATATTTATAAAATACCACTTATTGCTCTTGTGCATAATTTTAACAAATAAGGTTCTACTCAAGACATTTCCCCCATTGTCTGATAGAAGAAATAATATTAAACATATGTATATAAACATGTGTAAGTATTTACGTTTGTTGCCCCAACCCTTATAAAATTATAGACGAGGGTCACGTAAAAGAACTAAAGGCTGGATTAGCCGAACGTTGCTGTTGCTGTACCGTACCGTACCGTACTATTAGCACATTGGTGCACTTATAGAACATTTAAAAACGTGCGTACGCTTTATTTTGTTTTCTTGGTTTAATATAAAAAAGGAACAGCTGTTCACAAAACAGCGATGGGTATTAAAAAGTTCAAATGGTGACTGTGGCGAATAAAAGGTACTTAAAATATGTAAATGGTACTAAAACTGTATTGGATCATGTAAATAAAAATATATGTATGTATGTACATATATACATATGTTATACATTCATAACCCTACGTCTACACCTGATATATTTTTATTATGATAAATGTCAAATTCCGTATAAAAAAAGCTAACATAAAAACAATTATTTTTCAATATAAAGTTTGACTTTTGTTATGATAAAAATATGTCAGGTATAGACGTAGGGTTATAAATAAATAATATGTTTATGCATACATACATATCGATGGTCACAAGTAGAAAGGCCCTAACTCGTATTTTCATGGAGGTTTTGATACCATTAAAATTTTTTTATACATCTCACCCATACATATTTACATATATGTAAATATATTTCTTCATTATATATATATTTACATATAAATATGTATATATTTATATAGATAAGTATATGTATACACATGCATATATTTAGGTATTATTTTAAGTTGTTTTTAGGCACAGATATTGTTTTTAATAAAAGTACCGCAAAACAGGGCCAAACTAACCCCATTCTATTTAACATACAATCATTCATCATTTCTATTTTATACAGGTTGAGTGTGTTTGCATTGTTTTCAATCAACAAAAACGATCAGCTGTTTCGTTAGCTTACGTGGACGTTCGGCTAATTCTACCTTAACTCGTCAATAGTGCTAAAGTGTACTGGTAGATTTTTAATAGCAATCCTATGTTATATGTCTATAGACAATTTCATCGATTGGGGTACACTTGGTCAGTAGTACTATCAGTATTTCCTACAGGAACGTTTGTTGACTAAGCCAACGATATGTATTTTTTAATCAAAAAAATTGTGAAATATTTTAGTATGATGTAGAATATACGTAGTAAAATAAATTCTTACAAATTATAAATATTAAAAAATACTCATATATCACCAACAAATTTCCCCCAAAAGCTTGAGCGCGCCTGAGGCATAATCATATGAACAAAACTATTTTTGTCTTTTTCTAGAAAAGGGACCTTAAAACTTGTCGAACTGAGGTACTTTTCAACGTTAAATGACTGGTTATGTACAATTGTATCTTAACTAGAGATGCTAAACGGGAAATCCCGAGTCCAAAAATCCCGGGATTTTCGGGACTATCCAAATCCCGGAGCCCGGGATTTTTTCATTTTAGACCTCGGGAAAGGATTATCTGAATCCCGAAAGGATTATCTGAATCCCGTTTTTGCATAAATAGTGTTTTTGACTGTCGTCTTCTATATTAAAAATTATTAAAAACTCTCTGCTATAAAAAGTTAAAATATAAAATTTGCTTTTAACAATATTTTAGTAGATAATATTATATTGAATATAAATAATATATCTTATGGCATTTTCTTTTCTAGGAAAAAATGTTACATACATTGCACTTTTCAATGAAAATTTGCAATTAAATGTCTGAATTATATAAGTATGTTCATCTGTATGGACCTTTTATATATGCAATAAAATTAAATTGTACAAAAAAATATTATTTTTAATATAAAGAGCCACATTTGTTCACAATGTTTTCGGAATTTTGTAAGTCCCGAAAATCCCTGGGTCCCGCTTCGGGATTTCGAGACTCCATCACTAAATCCCGAAGCCCGGGATTTCAAGAAACCTGTCCCGATTAGCATCTCCAATCTTAACACATGCATTACTATGCGTGACCCTTTCATACCAATATCATTAAACAATATCGTATTTCAGCAAATTGAAATACCACGAATCAAAACAATTCACGTATTCCATTTGCAAAAAAGTTTCGTATATAAAGCAGAAATCTACATCAACTGACACCACACACAGTGGAAAAAACACAGAAGAACGCTGATGTTGAAGGTTTTGTGGCCTTCGAAAATGGCTAGCTGTTCCGTTCAACTATGTGTTGTCAGAATATTTACAACTAACTTTGATGTTATTTGTTCATTAATAATTATCACATGTAATTTGGCTTAAAAGGCGATACGAACATAAGCCTGTTCAATTCATAAGAAAATAAGAATAATTATAGAAAATTAACTCGTTATTCTAGTGCTTCTTAATTTGCAATAAAAAATTCATATAAAAATCACTTTTTAGTAATATTCGTTGTGAACTGTTTTAATTTTGTATTAAATACAAGTTGGAACACATTTTTTATTTTATAAAAACAATATTTCTGAGACATTTTTAGATTTAATTGAACTGTAGTGAATTTTAATCAGAAATAATTTCTTAATCAGGCTTGAGTTCAGTAATTTCAATTCTTATTGAATGAAATATTTTTATTAATTAATGTGAGTATCCAAAGAAGAGAAGAAAAATTAAACTAGACTTTATTAGCTGGGGGAAATGCCGATATTTTCTGTGCAGCCACGCACTTCATCAGCACGCATGTCTGTCTACTGGGGTAGAGATTATTATTAACATCAGCTATTTAACTTAAATTTCTATGAAATGGAATATGAGAATTGATTGTGTATACAATTATTGATTTACCTTTGGCAAACACATTTGTAAGTATCACTATTCATTTTCTGTTTTTCAAACACATTTGTAAGTATCACTATTCATTTTCTGTTTTTCAATTAGTGACAAATAAGGAATACAGGATTGCCACGATATTTATCATTATGAATACCAATATTTAAAAAACCTTATTTAGCCTTAAAATGTTTTTTAACTAATAAGCTTTTTGAACCACAGTCTACTTTTTTATGAATTCGGCTGATATAATTTACCTAAGGTTTTTACCTACGAATTTTTACCTATAAAATTTAACTTACACGTTAGATATCTGTACACTAATCGATACATATCTATGGGTAGAAATAACGGACATTAGTCCGGGTTCAAACACTTCAACATTTGTTGAATAATATTAGAGTTCATGAGATATAACTATTATCTTCATTATATACCCACTTTAGCATAAACTCATAAGTTTCTTAACAAAAATAGAAGTGTGTGAAACGGGACCTATTCAGACTCAATAATGTTGTCATATTATTATAAAAGTGCAATAAAAATAAGAATCGTGGAAAATCGAAAAAGTTTTGATCGGAGTTAAAGTCGTAATCAGAGTTATACTCTTATTCATTCAGAAGGGCCATGGACTTGAATTACGAATAAATGTTAAATGTTTTTGATTCGCGCTTACTTATGTATATACGACACTGCTAAATATACAATCTCTTAATCATATTCTGCAGTATGTGAAGTAAACAAAAATTATTCTTAGAAAATAAATTAAATTAACTTTTTAAATCGTTACATATATCTCTCGTTTAAATAAATCTCAATAAATTTCACCAGGAATTAATTTTACCACGTACTGTTTTAAATAATTCAATTTAATCTAAATTATTTAATAAAATAAAAATTTTGAATATTAAATAATGGTTATGACAAAATAAAAAAGATGAGGTCATGGAATAAAGTGCAGTAATAAGAAACGAAGATAAATTCCAAAAAATTTTTATACTTCTTTTTATCTTTCATTTGCTGTTTTTTTTTAATTTATTTTACCTTAATGCACATCGTAGCAATATCATATGTTCTCCGACACAATTGCGGTGAATTTGTGACATTTTAAATCTTTCACGATGGTAGAAAACACCAACACCTGAACACATGCTGCAGGAGTAGAAATGTTGCTGTAGATGATAAAGTTGCTGCAATCGTTCGACTGTAGCCGTGGGATATACTTAATCCATCTGTGGCAGAACTTCTACTGCTTCGAGCAGCACCCTCAATAATATTGTTGTTGTCGACTTCATGAAGAACAGGAAAGTTGATGTCAGGCACTGTTTCTTCCGTCACAAGCAGTCTCTTGTGTTTACAGTGTTTCTGTCTTCTATAGGATTTTGTAATGTTTACGTTGTAACCCTCCAGGTATTCCGTATTCTTTATGTCATAAAAATAGAAAATTATGGAAGTAAAAAGATGTTAAAATGTGTGGGAGATAGAAAACATCATTTAAAGACAAATATAACAGTTGAAAAATATTAGCACATGAATCGGTCATATCGACCGTAGAATAACAATAGAAAAATTGTCACTACTGCTTCTTTTTCTTTGCTTTTTGTTTTTAATAAAGAACGAACCAATCACAAAAACTAAAAATTATTATGAATGATGGTTATAAGTTTATCTTTCACATGCCAGTTTTTCTAGCAATTCACAAATGCTTGCACAATATTTTGTAAATTATAATTATTAAAATTTAAAAATTAAAGCGTTTGCACTAGACATTGAACTTATATCAATCAGCAATATCAAAGTAAGCACTAGGAAGGCCATTAAGCCAGTTATAATACCACGATGTTTCAAAAATTATAGTCCAAAAAAAAAAAATGCTGATAGCCTCTTATATAAATTAATTATATCCAAAAGAAGAATCGCTTTTATTTAAGAAAATAATCTATAATTGAAGACTTCAGGAAGTTACTTTATGGTTCATTAAAAAAATTAGGAGTGTACATAGTTTTAAGTAGAAATGTCCTAATAAAAAAATTTAAATATTTTCTGATGTACAAATTTGTGTACCGTCTCATATGATTTATTGTAATTTCTGTCGAAATTCTATAACGGCCTATCCCACGATGTCTACAGGAAACGTTCGATCAATTGCTTATATTGAAAGCAAACAAAAAATTTTATATTTTGTTGTTGTTTTCAATACAAATTGTCGGTCGAGCGTATTATGTCGACATCATGAGAGGGGACATAAGCTTTAATATCTTTACGTAATTTCCCGACCTTATTTGTGCTATAGACGGCATTTATCCAAAGTGGTTTATCTGCAAAACCCGGATTGTTTAATTCCCTAACTACTCGTAGTGAGTATTTAACAAGTTGATCTTCTACAATATGATTGATAGGCCTCTACTAAATCCCTAAAAAATAAATTATAAAATAAAACCCGTTATTCGCATTTTTACGGTAGATAAAAAATTTTGTCTTAGAAAATTTTCGATGTAAATATTAAAATGAGTAGATAAAACATTTTGTTTGAAAAAATTTTAAATAGTATGAAGTAAAATTTTAAGTTTAAATACTGTTGTTTTTCACTTTTTAATAATTTTAGGATTAAGAAAAATAGAAGAATATTCTTATTTCAGGTCCAAATAATCTGTATGCTTAATGTTAGGAATTTTTATTATTATTTATTAAATAAATTACATTTATTTTGAATGAAGATAATCATAGAAAGAATGATATTCATTAGGTATCACGGATTTTAATTCCTATAGATGTTTCCATATGCTGGTGGATATTAAAAAATATTCTTGATGAAGTGATTGTGGCCCTATATAACCCGGGTATTTTTTCATTCGTATTGGATGATCTTTGTACTTATCATTTAGACTGACCTTATATTTTACACTATCATTCGGTAAATTTAAAAGTGATTTTAGTTTTGCAACAGTTGGGTCATTCATTCTTAGTTTGTCCAGGACGAATACTGGAGAAGCGTATAATGTTTTCATGGTTGAAGTTTCTGAAAAAATTGTATTTTATGTATTCGGTATCAAACGGTTTGCTAATTTTTTTGCTACCAAATATTACACTTTTCCGCGCCTCTTTCGTTATATTGATATAATCAAGAGGGATTAGGTATATGGATTGGTTCTTCAACTTTTAATTTTATTTTTGCATGTTCACTGTCACATTCCATTTGAGTGTGTCCCTTTTACAGATATTTTTGTTTAAGAATTTTTTTGTTTTCAATTGAGAAATTAGACAAAGCATTTTGATGGCTTAATATAAAAAACGACCTAACTCGAGTTTTCGATATTTTACAGGAGAAGTAAAAACTGAAGAAAAATCAAAGCATTTACATGCAGGAATAGTTTTTTAAGCTGTCATAAGTCCTTGATTTTGAACTGTAACGTACTAAGATCTTCAAGGAGGATGCAATTATACGTTGTCACCCAGAAAACATTAAAAACGCGGTTTCGAAAAAAATTGAGTTACGTCCTTTTTATATTAAGCCATCAATTTGCGAGAAAATGGTCCCAATTTCGGTAGCCGCAACCATCGGAATAAATAATTGTAAGCAATACATCCTTTCAGCAGTGTGTCTGAAGATGGTGCAGTATTAGTGAAATAAATGTGGATTCTGAAAGATCACCGGTAGTTTCGCATCACCAATACTTAGTGCACTGATGCGATGAAAATTATATACTGTGAAATTGTGAACCTGCAAGCATATGCGTTTATATTGGGACATATTTTGATTGCTTGAGCGTACATTGTAAGAAAGATGACACATGTTTTGGGAAGCTTTATTTTTATAATTTGTGTGTTCATTATATAATTCATCTGAAATCAGCTTAACCTTGAAACCACTACATATCCCAGTAAAAATTTTGCTTCAAATAAAGCAGGTTTCTACTACTAGAGAACAAAAGTAGCGCTGACAAACCTGCTGATTTCGCTGTAGATTTTTGTATGGCGAGTTCCCGGTTTGGAGTACTACATTTTTGTTCACAAAAGCGCTCTTTTTCAATCTAATACAACCTGCAAAAAGACATTAAATGCTTCTGAGTAATTTGCTTTTGTTCGTTTACAGGCCAAAATTCTCGTCAGTTGTATTTTGCACGTATGCACGTGATTCAAATTCCCGTGGTGTAATTTTTGTAAAAAAAAAAATAAAACACCAATTATTTCGGTTATTGAAAAATGAGTTTATTTAACTGTTGGTAATCTTAAACTAAACTGAAAAAATAACTGTTGTTAACTTGTCACCTCAATTGTTGCACTTCCATAATTTTGATTGGTTTATTTAGTTAAAATTTAATTATTGCAAAAGTGCTGCTTTTGCTATTTTTATTCTTCCAGAAATTCTTATTGGTGGAAACCATAAACTTATTTAGCTTTAATAAATTGCAAGATTGCATTTTATTTCCAACAACAATTTAATATGTTTTTATGTTAACAAAAATGCAATTCAATACTTTTAATGAACTAATTTTATAAAGTTTATTGACCTTAAGATTTGCAAATGCATCACTTTCACACGAGTTTTATTTATTAATTGAATTTAGGAATGTTTCTATTTTATCGAGTTTATGAGGGTTTGTATATATAACTCGTGTGCGTTTGGGCTAGTGTTACCCAAATATATATTCAAAATTACACCTCGTAGCAGCCAAAATTACCCGATTTATACGGAATTACCCCCAATATTAAAATAAATATTTGACACATTTCAAAAGTCTTGTTTAAGGTCTACTTATGATTTGCTATCAAAATACGTCAACTCAAATTTGATCAAAATGAGTTTCCGATGACAAAAGGCTCCCCTTTGTTATATACATATGTACATCTGTAATATAAATTTCGAATCAAAAAAATATTTTTTCTTGATTTGTATAATTTTATTTATTTTGCTTTCTGAAAGTATAATTTTTTTGGTGAAAATAAATGCTAACTATCATGTAAATTTCCAAAATTTAAAAAAGGAATTGTTTATTATAAATATACATATCTCACATCTTATTGCATTTCGCATGCTGAACACAAATCAGGTAAGGATTTTGATATCATATGACTAGTTTTTGAGATATGTTCACTTTTAACATATTAGTACATAGGGGTTCCAATAAAAAAAATTGGTAATATATGTATAACTTTTAAACTGTCAAATATGTATATATGTTTTGTATGGACCGTGTAAAGCTTAAACTAACAGGATGTAAAGGTTAATCCTAGCGCGTAGTAATGTTTGTGGTAGAATTGCCCTATAGTCCCTCGGTTAGTTTACACAGCTGTCAGGGAGACCAGCTCAATCAGTATGCGCTCAAAAGAGGTGCCAAAAGATAAGAGAATTTAATGAAATTTAATTTTTTTAATTTATTTTAATTTAATTTACAAATTAAAGTCTGATTTATTGAATATTTTACTCTACTTATATACTATTTTACATTTTACTATTTTATGTTTCTTTATGTCTTTACTATTGTTGACCATCTATAATAACACAATTTTGTAATGAAAATAAAAGTGTGTCATTTAAATTTAATAAAGTAAGCGTTTTGTTAATTATTACAATGAACTGTGTTGCAATGCAATTATATTATGACAGACCGCTTATAGTCAATGATGTAAGCTTTCGAAATTGAAAATTTGGAGTGACCTTGCTACAATAGAGATTGAGTTAGAGAGTGCCAAGGCTGACCACCTCGAAGAAGAGGCTTTCAGTCAGGCTTGAGTTATAATTTATATGGTAATTTAGGTTTTTTCTTCTAGCTATTCAATCCTTAAGTCTAGTATTGAGTAAAAGATTTCATAAAATTATTAAAAAATAAATAAATTAAAAAATATCATATTTTTTTCCGACAAAATATGCTAACTCGAAAAAAAAATATGCTACTCGTATCTCAAAGTAATACGCAAACCCTATGCAAAATAATTTTTTTTGCAGACCTATAAACTAGCAACCATATTTAAAGCATATTATGAAAGGCGCATCATTTATTTCTACAAGTTAGTTCTTTGAGTTGACGTATTTTGAATATAGGTTCTCGATATATATCAGCTGAACACACAACAAACAATACGTTTTTGATAATTATGTATTTTATTTCATAAAAATCTGTTACAAACAGCAAATTAATACATTAAAAGTAATTCAATATTTGTTATACTAAACAGTAATTAAAGAGAAATATACAAAAAAAAATGTACATAATAAAAAGCAACATAAAAATTTTAAACTAATATGGAACTTAAATTTTTATTACTACGAGGGCGGATCGGAAACTTCTTAGCCTATCAATGAAAGAGAATAGTTAGTTTTTCAAAAATATTTTTATTTTTCAATATAATCTCCTGAAACTTCAATACAGTTAGTCCAACGCTTTTCTAGCAATTCTATCCCTTGATTAAAATAGTTTTCCTCAAGGTCTTCAAAATAGTGGTTTCCAACTGTAATTGCATCTTCATTTGAGGTAAAACGCTTGCTAGCAAGGAATTTTTTTAGATTTGGGAACAGGTAAAAGTCACTGGGAGCCAAATCAGGAGAATAAGGTGGGTGGTCAAGCAACTCGTACTTTAATTCGTTGATTTTAGCCATTGTTAAAACACTCTTGTGCGCTGGTGCGTTGTCTTGATGAAAAATTATTTTTTTGTGTTATAAGCCAGGACGTTTTTCTCGAATTTGTACATTTAATTGATCCAAAAGGTTGCAATAGTACTCTGAATTTGTTTTTTTACTCTTTTGCAGATAATCAATCAATAAAATACCTTTGAAGTCCAAAAAAACCGTTACCATAACCTTACCAGCCGATTGAATTGTGTTTGACTTCTTTGGGGCACTTCCTCCAGCTTCAGTCCATTCTTTGGATTGTTTTTTTGTCTTTGGAGTATAGTGGTGGATCCATGTCTCATCAACAGTTATGAAACGACGCTTAAAATCCATTTTATTTCGCTTAAAACGATCCAAACAAGCTTGAGAAATTTTCAGTCTTATGCGTTTTTGGTCGACTGTTAACAAATGCGGCACCCATCTTGCAGAAAGCTTTTTTATCTGTAGTTCTTCATGCAAAATTAAATGGACTCAATCATTTGAGATGCCCATGATATTAGCTATTTCACGCACTTTTATTCGTCGATCATTTAATACCATATCATGCACTTTGGCTACAATTTCTGTTGTTGTTGCTGTTTTTGGACGTCCACTACGTGGTTCATCTTCAATGCTTGTACGACCACGTTTAAATTCAGCAACCCAATTTTTTACTGTTGCATATGAAGAAGCACTTTCACCTAACACATTCACCATATCATTATGAATTTCTTGTTCCGATAAACCTTTTTTATGTAAATATTTAATGACACCACGCATTTCTAATTTTTCCATTGTTAAAAAATCGCGGATGCGTCTTTTGTGAACACCTGTTTCTATGTGAAGGAGTTGCCAGATCGAAAAAAAATTTAACATTTGTTCATAGCAGAGATGGAAGTTTCCAAAACACTTAACTTTTTTCTGTTTATACCGCGCTTTTTGTGCTAGGCTAAGAAGTTTCCGAACCGCCCTCGTATTGTTTAGGAGAGGTTTAAAATTATTATTGCCATTTTTCTGTATACCTTCTTTAAATAATAAAATTGCAGCAACGGTATCAAACTATAATTTATTATATTTTATATTATTTATTTATATATTTATTATATTATATATGTATATATATATTTATTATCAGGGCAATCATGAATAAAATTCAGCGTGAAATTTCTACCTCTTCCAATTAGAATTTTTTGTTTTCCCTATTACTTTCTATTAGTTCGAATTGTTCCCCGGGAAAAATTTAACGCGGAATTTTATTCATGATTGACCTGTATACAAAACAAAAGAATTTCAAATTTCCCGTGGAGTACACCTGAGAGCAATTACCCACGCGCTACACATGCACATAAAAAATACACCTGATTCGGGTAATTACCCGCGATTCGGCAACACTGAGGTAGTGGCATGTTCAGACGCCTGTTTAATATTTTCGTTAAGATTGGCAATGTAAAATTCAATGTCATCAGATGATCTTAGCTGAATGTTTTCTACGCAGTGACTACTAAGATATTTTTTGAATCCTAGCCAGTTGACCATATTAATCATTTTCACAAATGAGTTATTTAAATCACTCCTTAGTGGGTTGAAAATTGTAGCTATTGTGGGAGAGTGATCGGAGGACAGATCTAGAGAGGCCTCTACGTGAATTGAGTTCCTATGAATATTTTTTGTGACGCCAAAATCTATAACATCTGGAATTTTTCTTACGTCAGTAGGCCAGCAAGTAGGCTCCCCAATCGAAATGACATCTAAGCCCATTTTTTAAATTGTATTAAACAACGCTCGACCACAAGGTGTAACAAGACGCGAGCCCCAGCACGTATGTTTTGCATTGTAGACACCAGCTGTCACGAAACAAGATCCAAGCGATTTGTAGAACTTCTCATACTGATCTTCGGTAACTGAAAATCTGGGTTCATGGTTTGTTGACTAATGCTTGAAGCAGTGTATTCTGCACTCGCAACATTTCTTGTATCATGCTAGTCATACTTGTTGTACCAGATTCTCAATAGTAGCTTCAAGGCGACTAAAGTTAAAGCTTGAGTTTGCATTCGCTTAATTATTTGGCGGTGGAACATTTTGTGTGGGAATAGAACTAGTCTTAGCAGAATCGGCATACGATACACGTGAAGTAACTGGTTAGCTAGTTTGAGGAAAAGTGACAGACTTAGCGTTTGCTGATTGAGCTGGAGCTAATTTAGGTTTTTGACCCATAGCCTGTTTAACGAAAGAATATACAGGGCATCTTCTATAGTTAGCGGTGTGATTACCTCCACAATTACTGCATTTTTTCTGCTTGATCTATTGGCTTAGTACAGCTAGCAGTACCATGCAATTGACCGCAGATAACACAAACTGTAGGTATATTGCAGTAAATTTTTGTATGGACATATTCTTGGCAGTTATGGACCTGAACGCTTACGTGGCTCTTCAACTGTGATTTTTCAGTGTAAGAGAAATTACGCTATAAATTGGATGGGTTTAATTTTTTTTTCAATTGTATGTCATTTGGCTTCAGTTCAACCCGAAATATAGGTTGGGGGTCCTTTTCTCTGTTAATTAAATTGATAACATTTTTTTACCTTAAATCCTTGGTCGATAAGTGCACATTTTACTTCTTCGGGCTCAACATATGAATCTATATGCCCTTTAATACTATTTGTAGGCCTTTAGCACTCTTAAGTTGGTATGTGTAAAAATTTGTCTTCTTTTTTTCAAATTCACTAACAATTTTTCGGAAATCTTTTTCATCATATATTTGGATTTTAGTTTTATCAATATTTCCTCGTTTAATTGGAATAATGTGAGAAGTTTTTTCACCAATGGTCGACAATAGTTTTTTTTTAGAAGCGCGTTAAATATGTTTTCTCTCCTACAGATAGGTGGTGGCTTAAAACATTTTTGCGATTGATAGTTGATGCCCTGTTATCCCTTAACATTCTTGGATCAGATGCAATTTTACCACAGTTATATACCTGTGCATTTCGACTTGGACCTTGGGTTTTGGGCTACTCTTATCTTCAGTGACAACCTTGTTAAGTGATGACCATGAGCCCTAAGCGGATGATATCGCTGACTTAAATGTAGAAGTACTAGGCAACGGTAATTTCAACGATCCAGTAGTTGGCATTGGACAAAGCGAATTTGATCGCTGAAGAAACTTTGGTTTTGCCGTTAGAAAAAGTCTATCATCAGATTTTTTATTGTTTTAATTATTAAAAGCTTCAGAACTCACAGTAAGTATATTGTCAACTTTTTTATTTTTATACCCTTTACCAAAAATGGAAAAGGGTATATATAGGTTTGTCATTCTGTGTGTAATTTCCATAATATTCATATGCGACCTATAAAATGTATATATTCTGACTCCGTATGAACAGGGAAGACGAATAAGCGATGTCCGTCTGTCCGTCCATCCGTCCGTCCATCCATCCGTCCGTACCACTCAGCTGCAGGGGATTGCTTCCTTTTTATTATTTTCCCAAATTTAAACAGTAAAAACTTCGTTACATTACAAGCTGAGGCTGTCTGAAAGAAAATTATATAAATCAAAAACCGAAACGAAAAATAACAAAAAATTAATTCTAGCACTTTTTTTTAAAGGAAAAACTCGTCAGTTCACGGATAACACCATCAAAAGCTTATAGGAAGTTTATGTTTATGGAAAACTCATTTACTTGAGGTTAAGTTAGAATTGCACGTTTTATTGACGAAACCAATAACACCTAACAAAATATTTTGGTTTTTTCAATTACTTACTATCCTCTCTCTTCCTCATGTTAATCAAAATTTTCTTCTTTTTGTTTAATAAATCATAAAAAACGTTTTAATTTATATCAAAATTACATTTTTTGTGCTGACCTGAACACTTTGCTTTCAAATGTCAACTTCGATTACGCATAAATATGATGTTTATTTTTACAAAAACCAAATACAGTATACACCGTTTAATTACCCATCGGTTAAATAGCTTTGTCGCTTATTCACCCCAAATATTGAATCCCCGTTTTTCCACACTAATTTCCACGCACAAGTCCATGCTTAATTAAGTTTCGTTTAATAACCCATTTGGATAATAACCCAGAATTATTTTACCCCAAAATGAAATTACTCCTAAAATCTAATCATTTATTTGCCCAAAACTATCTAAGTACATAGTTTTGCAAATCTGCAATCGAAAACATGCACCTTATGTATTTCTTTTTAGGGTTTCGTACACCAAAGGTGAAAGGGAACCCTATTGTTTTTGCTACGCTGTCCGTCTGTCTGTCTGCCCGTCACAGGCTATTTTCTAGGGAACCGTAAGAGCTACGGACCTGAAGTTTAGACAGAGTGAGTAGATTCTTGGCCGCTTCAACAACAAGTACATGAAAGCAAAAAATTAAAGGGTGTTCCAAAACGAGCAACGAAAAATGTTAAATTCCATGTAATATACATACAATTGTATGTACGTAAAATTTAAATAAATCTAAAGTAATCTAGTAAAATTTAAATAAATCTAAGTTAAAGGGTGGTCTATCAGTTAATTTTGACTATGTAATTTTGACCAGTTGCTATATTTTATAAATATATTTTATGTTTTGGAAAGAAAAGTTGGGTATAGAAAATTTGAAAAATAAAAACCACAACTCCACAGCTGGAAAATTTAACCTTTTTAGGGTTCCGTACACCAAAGGTGAAAAGGAACCCTATTATTTTCTAAACGATGTCCGTCTGTATATGACAGGGTATTTTCTCGAGAACCGTAAGTGCTACGGACCTGAAATTAGGACACAGTATGTAGACCTACAACAACAAATATATGAGAGTAAAAAATTAGAGGGTGTTCCAAAACGAGCAACGAAAAATGTTAAAATCCCATGTAATATACATACAATTGTATGTATATACACTTGAAATTTGTAAAGTTAGTGTATTTTTATACAGACTACAACAATTAGCACTAAAATTAAAAAAAAATTAATTAAAGGGCGTACCATCAGTTAATGTAATTTTGACTTAGTTTTGACAACTTGCTGTATCTTGGAAACCGTAAGAGCAAAACTCTTGAAATTTTCAAAAACGTTAAAACTAAAAAATCAAAAAATTATAAAATCGCCAAACCGAAAAAAATCGCCAAAACAAAAAAAAATTGCTAAAACAAAAAAAGCACCATTTTTAAAAAATTTTTAAGGCTAAAATAAATCGCAAAAACCGGAAAAATCGCCAAAATGAAAAAAAATCGCCAAAATGATAAAAGCCCCAAAAACAGAAAAAAAAATTGCGAAATGAAAAAAAATCGTCAAATGAAAAAAATCGCCAAAATAAAAAACCACATAAACAGAAAAAATCGCCAAAGTTAAAACAATCGCCAAAATAAAAGAAAAACCCAAAAATAGAAAAAAAAATTGTCAAAATGAAAATAAATCGCCAAAATGAAAAAATATCCCCAAAAACAGAAAAAATTGCCAAAACGAGAAAAAAGCGACAAAACTAAAATAAATCGTTTTAACTGAAAAAAAACTTCAAAAAAGTCGCACTTTACTGAATTTATTTTGATATTAAAGTTACTAAATAAAACTAGTATTTTCTATGTTTCCTTTTTTCTTTGTTCATTTAACATATTTTATATATTTTTTAAAGAACAAGATTGATATAAGGAACCAAAAAATATAAAATGATGATTCCAGGGTTGGGAAAAGTACACTTTTCTTATATGTAAAACTAATTAAATAAAGCTAGTTATTTCTTTGATAATTAAATATATTCTATATTTTAGAAAGAAATAAATTAGTCTTCGTATTAAAAACAGAAAAATTTTAATTATGGTTCCAGAGTTGGAAATTAAAAAAAAAAAATTGTGTAAAAAATAACCAAAAATAATTATTTTTTCAGTTAAACATATTTCATATTTGAGGAAGATCCTTACTCAAGCAAATTCTTTAGTCGAAAGAAATCAAGAGGTCAATTACTAAAAATTGCACTATAACAAAAAATTACAAATTTTATCACAAAAAAAAATATGTATGTATACATTTACCCTGCGAAGAGATACTTGTTCGCCAATTCGAATCAACAATCAAGTTGTTCTTCAACATTCACACGTAAAATACCTTGGTATACACCTTGATCGACGGCTTACATGGAAGCCCCATATTGACTCAAAGCTAACACAAATGAAACTGAAATTAACTCAGATACATTGGCTGATTGGTAGAAATTCAACACTCAGTCTAGATTGTAAACTTTTAATATACAAGGCGATTTTGAAACCAATATGGTGCTACGGAATACAGTTATGGGGAACTGCTTCAGCATCCAATATAGAGAGAATCCAACGAAGGCAAAATAAGATTTTAAGACTAATAACATCGGCTCCATGGCACATTAAAAATTCAAATATACATCGTGATTTAAATATACCACTAGTGACTGAAGAAATCGCAAAATACGCAGGCAAATACATAACAAAACTCGAGACCCATCCTAATCCCCTTGCTCGTAATATCTTCAATTTTACTGGACACATCCGCTTAAAAAAGAGGGACACAAGGGCTCTAATACTCAACACTTCAGAATAAACTGCTTGAATATACTTTTGTTTTTGCTTATCACGACTTATGTATTATTAATAACTTTCACTAAGTTTATGTCCGACACTGGTCGGGCCTAATTAATTACATTTAGATTTAAGATTTGAATACTTATTGTTAGTTCATATTTGAAGATTCAATAAATAAATATATATATTAAAAAAAAATGTATGTAATTATGTATGTATCTGTATACTACACATAAATACGTTGGTAAAGGGTATATAAGATTCGGCACAGCCGAATATAGCACTCTTACTTGTTATTGTTATCATTACGAGCATCAGAACTCACAGTAAATGATCAAACAGAATTGCGGCATAAACACATTTTCCATACAAACTGACACAAAAAATCAGCACCAGAAAGCAGTCGATAGATAAAATCTATTTTATTTTGACAACGATTTTTCTTATGCTCTCATATATAAATACTCATTCTCTCAAGAATGCTACCATACCTTCAGTAAATTTCATACATTTTGTGAACAAAACTACAAAGAAAAATAAACACAAAAGAAAATAAACTAAAATTATAGACCATTTGAAGTTACTGCCGTAGATTTTATTATGGGCTTTGTTAATTTGACAACGATTTTTCCTGAAGTTGCGGACATATTCTGTTTGATCATTAACTCACTTCACAATTATTTGTTTTTGAGGTACTCATATAGAGTATTTCTCAAGCGCACTTTATTTTTTTTTTGTTTACGGTTTTTTTTATGTTATTTATTATTTTTTTTTTTTAATTTTTAATTACACTGTGATACACAAAAAATATTCAGGGATTCTCATGTACCAATTCTATTTTGTTGGAGTCCATGGATGACGAAAATACCGTTGGTTTTTTTTTTGGTCACTTCATAAACTGATTTTATAACGGTAAATGTAGTGAAAAACGGGGTTTCTTAG
Organism: Tachina lurida; assembly: GCA_944452675.1. Taxonomy (NCBI): domain Eukaryota; kingdom Metazoa; phylum Arthropoda; class Insecta; order Diptera; family Tachinidae; genus Tachina; species Tachina lurida. The sequence goes on from OX101754.1 coordinate 45,222,217, forward strand.
ATTTTCAATTGTAACTTCTTTGTTTCCCAATGGATTTCTTTTAACTTTTCGTTGGTTAAAAGGCTCGAATATTATCTTTCAATAAAGATATATTTTTTGTAAATCGACTAAGAAATGGCTAAGTTACAGTCGTTGAAGTGTACAAAAAATCCATTAAAAAGTATTCTTTTGTAACTCATAAGCAACTTATAGCCTGAAGAAAACAAAAGAATACTTTTTTAATTGGTTTTTTGTACACTTCAACGACTGTAACTTGGCCATTTCTTAGTCGATTTACAAAAAATATATCTTTATTGAAAGATAATATTCGAGCCTTTTAACCAACGAAAAGTTAAAAGAAATCAGTTGGGAAACAAAGAAGTTACAACTGTTTAAAACTGAAAAGCTAAGAAACCCCGGTTTTCACTACATTTACCGTTATAAAATCACTTTATGAAGTGACCTAAAAAAACCAACGGTATTTTCGTCATCCATGGACTCCAACAAAACAGAATTGGTACATTAGAATCCCTGAATATTTTTTTTCTCAACTTTTGTAGCACAGTGTTATGTAAAAAATATTAGCTAAGTAAAAAAGGCTTTTTTTATCAAAGTTAATATGTACTACAAATATTATGTACTACGAATATGTTTTGTCTGATGCCGGTCCAGACTTGCAATTATTGTTGCAGCAACTTTTTATTTTTTATTGCAAAAGAGCGAGACAGGTATGCAAAAAGTATATATTTCTAATTCAATACTCTCACACATATTCAAGAATTGCTGCAACAAAAATTGCAAGTCTGGACTGGGACTTTGTAAGAAAAATTCCGCTAATACGTCTGTTCACTATGAAGGTACAACGAGGATGAAATTGTATTCGTTTTAAAAGTCTTAACAACATTATTGCATTATTTTTGCTGCAATGGTGAATAAATTAGCATCTAGGTGCACGATAGAGGCCAGTTCGGCCTATGCACGTAGTTCCTATGTTTGTTCCCGTCAATTGTAAAATGAAAAAGCTTAAAACTTAAGGAGACTTCTTGATCATATAAGAAGCTTCAAAGTTCGTAATGAATGTTTCCTGATAACTGCAGATGCAAAAAGTGCATTTTTAAGACATACTCACAACACACTGACCACTGACACAGTCATCACAGACATTGATGAAGCACTTAAGCTCTATCTAGAGAGCTCAAGTTTGATAGGCCTAGGTGAGTTACAGACAAGACAAATTCGAAAGCATCGATTGTTATACCAGGGATGCGGGGCCATAAAAAAAGTCTTATTTTATATGTACAAAGCTTACAATCGCTTCTTTTTTTTCGCAATTTGTATAAATTTTTAATACGAGTTAATCACCCTTATTCTAATTGTCGACATCGACGTCACTTTAACACAATGCCAAAAAATTGGGGCTTGTTTACACGCTCTAGAGAACAATTTTGTGGACTGGCAATCTATTTCCGTTCCCTTAGGTCTAGAAAATAGTATAAAACTGCCAACAGGAGCCAGTTGATTTCGCCAACGGATACACAAGCCTTAATTTGTTGGTCTTGTGCTAAAGTGACGTCGATGTCGACAATTAGAATAAGGGTGAATATTTCTTTTTAAATTAATTTGAATGCAGGAATTGTGTGTCTCTTTGTTGTTTTGTCCCCTACGAGATCACAACGCAGTGGTTTGCTAATTCTCTACCAGGTAAAGGGTTTTTTATTTTCGAAAATATGATAAAGAATATGTTTAGTTGTCATATTGACTATTTGCTGTAAAATCTTAACAATAAATATCAAAACGGTTTTGATATTTGGTCAAGTTTGAAAATTGTACAGAGAACTTGTGTAGTGTATGTTGCAAACGCCCAGTTGTTTCGTGATTTTTTAAGAGTTCACAACAAGAAATGAGCGCAGAACAAATATTATGGACAGAGTTCTTAGAATTATACAAAGAATCACCAGCATTATGGCGAAATAAAATAACAAATGCACAGTTTACTTGTATAGTGTGTGTCACAAGCTCAGTTTACGCAGTGCCAGACTTAAGCACTGAACTTGGGTAGTGTATGGCCGGCAATAGGATAAGAATTTTTGTCAAAAAGGCATACGTAGATAGCATAGTATTGAATGTATCATTTCATTTGAAATTTATTGCAAAATTAGTTACCTTATTTGTTTTTAATTTGTTTGAAGTACTTATTTAAAGGAAAAATATGTATGTAATATGTATTTAAAAAAAAAAAAATTAATTTAAATTCCTTTTATTAACAATACCTGTGAATCAAAGCCAAATTTTATGTTAATTTTTATTTCCAAGAAAGGATATTATTATATTAAAAATTTACTAATATACTTATAATTATTATTTGAAACAGTTCAGATAACAAACTTAATTTACCTTTATTAAAAAATATGTGGGAATAAAATTACAAGGAAGTACAAAAGAGCAGTTGTAAAGCATATACCACAACCTGTGTATACAATACTCATGCTATTGTTTTTTTTTTAATCAACTTTTCATTTTAATTATATTCAAATATTTTTTCACAATTTATAATCTAATAAAAACTTCAAACAGAACAACGTTTGAAAAAATTCTTGTGCAACATAATAATAAAAACTACAAATTTGGGGGCTCAACCAAAATTTTGGACTGTGCGTAACAGTGAGAAAGAAAATTAGCATATGTGCAAGCAATTATTGGAGCCAAAAAATTAAAATTAATTTGTATTGTGTGAATTCCTAATTTAACAAAACAATGCCGTGTTTGGGAGATTATCCTGATATAAAGGAGAAGTTATCTTCAATTGGACGTATGGTAGTGGTTGCTTTACATAAATTTGTATTTGAGGACGAGGGTGATCGTGGTAACAGAAAGCGATTGCGTGAATTCGAAGGGTTCGATGAAGATGACGCTAAAAATAAATCAAAGAAGGAGAAATATGTTGAGAAGAATCTGAGTGAAGCTGACTTGGTATGTGTATGTAATTTACTTAGCTTAGATTACAACACAGACAATTTATTTGAGCACATATACATGAATCTGTGTAAGGGCCAGTTGCTATGTTTGAGGCATGTAGATGACGTTGACGACGAAGATGATCAAGACGATGATGATTATATTTCAAACAATACAATCGTGCAGAATAGCAATAACCCAACGACGATATCAACAGAAAATGTTCCAAAAATGTGTGAAAGAGTGGAAACTCTTGCAGGTGTGTGTGAAAGTTACCATGTTAACGAACAATTAATACAGCGAAGCCGCAACGTTAACAATTGGAATGACGGCTACAGATTATTAGCGGTAATACGCAACAACAATTTGGTTAATAACGACGACGGTTATATGCAGCAAGGCTTACGATGTAATGATAACTTCAATGATTACAATGACGGGCGACGAAGCCATCAGCGTGGCGCAAACTATAACACAAAATTTTCTATGAGTTTCAGGGATATAGAAGACTCTGTACGTTGTTTTGACGGAACGAACAGTTTTCCCATTAATGTCTGGATTGATGAGTTTGAGGAAGTAGCTGCAGTGATGCAATGGGATGAATTTCAGAAATATGTTTTCGCAAAAAAAACACTCAAGGGTGTAGCGAAATTGTTTATCTCAAGCGAAAAAGGACTAACTACTTACTATAAGTTGAAGAACGCATTATTGGAAGAATTTGAAACTCGCGCTAGTAGTATCCAAATCCATAAGATGTTATGTGAGCGGAAAATGAAGAAAGATGAAAATGTCCATGAATACTATTTGAAAATGAAAGAGTTAGCTGCTAGAGGTGGCATTGACTACAATTCGCTAATGCAATATGTTATTGATGGAATCAGTGACAATGATGCAAATAAATTGATTTTATATGGTGCAACCGATTCGAAAGAATTTAAATACAAACTACGTTGTTACGAAACTATGACTAAATCATCAAATAAACGTTTAATTTTACCTAAAAAATGCGACAGAGATTTTAGAAAAGATACAAGATTTGAAATAAAATGTTTCAATTGTGGCAACAAAGGACATAAATCCTCTGATTGTTTGAATAAATCGAAAGGAGCGAAATGTTTCAACTGCGAAAGGTATGGTCATATATCCAAAGATTGTCCACAGAAAAAAGGTGAGTCAAATATCCGTTTACTAAATACTTGTAACGATATTATGATAAAGGAAATTGAAATTGGCAAAATTAAGGTAGAAACTCTGTTTGATACGGGTAGTAAATTTAATATAATGAAGAAGTCATTTTTCAACGAAATTAAGAAAACATTACCAAGGAGTATTTTAATAAAATCTAATTTTTATTTAAGTGGTTTTGGTCGTAACAGTCATGACAACAGAATTAGACCAATTGGTAACACAGACTTTCTAGCAACTATTGATGATGATGACTTTAATCTAACGTTTCATGTGGTACCAGATGATTGTATGGATGTTAATGCGATTCTTGGTAAAGAACTGTGTTTACAAGCTGACGTGCGTATCACACCTGAAGGTTTCAGTGTTAAGAAATTAAATAGAAATGATGAAATGCACCCGATGATGAAGATAGATGTTGCTGATGAACCTGCTATCGATATTGGGGAAACGGTGAGTGAAAGAGCGAAAGACGTAGTTACTAAGCTTATAAAAGAATACAAACCTGAGAAGTCTAGAACGACAAATGTTGAAATGCGTATAGTTCTTAAAGATGAAACGTGGCTAAAAGAAGAAATAATTGAACCATCAGAATCTGAATTCTGCAGTCCAATAGTGCTGGCAAAGAAACGTGACTTAACAGCCCGACTTTGTATAGATTACCGACGTATAAATAAAGTTATCGTAAAAGATCGGTATCCGTTGCCTCTGATCGAAGATCAGCTTGATCGTCTACAAACTGCAAACATTTTTAGTACTATTGACCTGCGCAATGGCTTTTTCCATGTATCAGTACACGAAGATAGTAGAAAGTATACATCTTTTGTAACTCATAACGGACAGTACCAGTTTAGGAAGGTACCCTTTGGCCTTTCAAACTCTCCTGGCGTATTTCAGCGGCATATCAATGCTATATTTCGTGATCTAACGAGATTAGGTATCGCTTTGCCCTATATTGATGATGTCATTATACCAGCCGAAAACGAAGACGATGCTTTGAATAATTTAAAACTTGTTTTAGAGTTATGCAAAAATTATGGACTTGATCTAAACTTGAAAAAATGCAAATTTTTGAAGAAACGCATACAATTTTTAGGTCATGTTATCGAAAACCAAAAAATTTCACCCTCTCCAGATAAGACGACAGCAATGATTAAATATCCTATACCAAAAAATGTCAAGCAATTGGAAAGCTTCCTTGGTCTTGCCGGATATTTTAGAAAGTTTATACACAACTTTTCTATAGTTGCTAAACCACTCACTGATTTAAAAAAGAAGAACGCTAAATTTAAATTTGACAATGATCATTTAACTGCTTTCAACAATTTGAAAACATCATTGAGTAATGGTCCAGTATTAAGTATATTCAACCAAAACTATGAAACTGAAGTCCATACAGATGCATCTATTGATGGTTACGGTGCAGTATTGTTACAGAGGTCACCAAATGATAACCTCTTACACCCAGTTTACTTCATGAGCAAGAAGACAACAGATCCGGAGCGCAAATATACGAGTTATGAGCTTGAAGTGCTTGCAGTCATAGAGGCTTTGAAAAAATTTAGAGTCTATCTGATTGGTTTGCGATTTAAACTAGTGACAGATTGCAATGCTTTCACGAAGACTTTGGATAAAAAAGATTTGTCTACAAGGGTCGCGCGCTGGATTTTGTTTTTACAAGAATACGAATACGTTGTAGAACATCGACCTGGAATACAAATGCGACATGTTGATGCCCTAAGCCGACATCCAGTTATGATAATAATGAAAGATAGCATAATTTCAAAGATTAAACATTTGCAAAGTCACGATGAAGATCTGAAAGCAATCAAAGAAATTTTAAAAGATAGGTCAGTATATGATGATTATTTTATAAAAGGAGATATATTGTACAAAATCTTAAATGACAATGAACTGTTGGTAATTCCTAAAAGTATGCATAGCGAAATTATAAAAAGAGCACACGAAAGAGGTCATTTCTCAACCAAAAAAACAAAAGAATTAATAATTAATGACTATTTTATACCAAAACTTGAAGAAAAGATACAGAAAATTATTGCTAATTGTATACCATGCATATTAATCAATAGAAAAAGAGGAAAGCAGGAAGGGGAATTGCACCCATTGCATAAAGATGCCACCCCACTCCACACTTATCATATCGACTATCTTGGTCCTCTTGAATCTACAAATAAAATGTACAATCATATTTTTGCTGTAATTGACTCGTTTACCAAATTCTGTTGGCTGTATCCAACTAAAACAACGTCTGCTAGTGATGCTATTTCTCGACTACAAATACAAAACGCTATCTTTGGTAACCCACTACAAATCATTTCTGATCGTGGTTCAGCCTTTACAAGTGAAGATTTCAAAACCTATTGTTCAGAAGAGAAAATAAAGCATATCCTCATAACAACTGGTTTACCCCGTGCGAACGGACAAGTCGAAAGACTGAATAGCGTAATAATTTCAGTTTTGTCCAAATTAAGCGCTGATGACCCAACCAAATGGTTTAAGTTCGTCGGACGAGTACAGCAAGTCATCAACTCAACGTATCAACGAAGTGTTGGTACTACGCCATTTGAAATGTTAATAGGAACCAAAATGAAGACTAAAGATGATTTTCAACTGATAGAGCTGATAGAACAAGAATTTGCAGCTTGTTATGCTGAACAAAGAGATGAGATCAGGCACATAGCCAAACAACAAATCGCTCAAGTTCAAACCGAAAACAAGAAAAGATATGATCTTCGACGCAGACCATCTAGAAAATATAAGATTAATAATCTTGTTGCCATTAAAAGGACACAGCTAGGTACAGGACTCAAACTCAAACCGAAGTATCTAGGTCCATATCAGATCGTCAAAGTAAAACCGAACGATACGTACGACGTCATAAAGTTTGGTGAATTTGAAGGTCCCAGACGTACTTCCACATGTGCAGAATTTATGAAACCATGGCCAGAATTTATCGATGACGATGATGATGTAATAGACACGCAGGATGGCCGAGATGTGGGAATAAAATTACAAGGAAGTACAAAAGAGCAGTTGTAAAGCATATACCACAACCTGTGTATACAATACTCATGCTATTGTTTTTTTTTTAATCAACTTTTCATTTTAATTATATTCAAATATTTTTTCACAATTTATAATCTAATAAAAACTTCAAACAGAACAACGTTTGAAAAAATTCTTGTGCAACATAATAATAAAAACTACAAATATACATAGTTATGTAATTATAGCAATGTAAATTTGATATTCTTTGATTCGACGAACTTTACCCATAAAGGAGTAAATTTAAGTACACCAATTTAAAGTTAAAGATTGTCGTTTTCAAAATTTTTCGACCCTTAAAAATGTTTTTAAGTCGTCTAATCAAGTGCAAACTTCTCTGTTGAGTTTTCATAATACTTTGTGCGAAAAATTAAATTTTCCAGCACTTTTTTTTAATAGAGGAAATTATATTTTGTTTTCACTTTTTTAGCAAAACTTATAAGGACTAATAATTTTGCACAAGAACATTTGGTAAAGAAGCAACAAAACCTTAAAATAGCACATACTAAAATTTGCAACACATAAAATTTAAGAATAACAAAGAAAGTAAAATAAAATGCAAATAAATATCGTCTAACTAGTAAAACACGAAAGTTTTTAAGCTATAAAGTGGGCTTAGTGAGGTATGTAGGAAAAAATTGTTTCCAACTTTACCTTGGTCCTTTTAAGTTATTCTGAAAGAAGTGAAAATATTTTTTTCCTTCATTTTTGCAAATAAAAGTGCACGAAGAAATTATTTTTATGGCATAAGGTGATAATAAGATTTGTTCGATAGAATTTTAGCTACATTATTGCTATGTTTAGTTTAGAGCCATAACCAAGTCTGAAATAGCTGTTGGCCAAAAACTCATGACAGCATTTTTTTAAGGCGCACTGATTTTTGAAATCTTTGGAGGTCCATAAAAAGAAATTGGTCACCGAAATCGCAAAAATGAGTACAGGGTTTTACTATTTATTTTTATTTACAACTTTTTTTTTTGCTAGACTTTAAAATGATTTCACTTAAAGTTATTGTTGTACTAACAGTGCTAATTTATAAATTTCCGTACAAATTATTTATAAAAAATTAACAATACTTTTTTATTCACAATCACAAACCTTGAAACGATTTTTGCTTGTCTGCGAATACCACCAAATGTCTAATAAACTAACGTGCTTACTAGGGATGGGCAAAAAATATCGATATATCGAAATATCGATATTTGAGAAAATAAATATCGATATATATCGCCGATATTTCAAAATCCGATATATCGATGCATCGATTCTTATTTACGAGTATCGGGTTTCGATACTTTTAAGAGCTATAGCCGTTTTTTAACTATACGATATTGACATTACTACTAGTGATGCGAAGAAAAAAAAGAGAAATTTCATAATAACATACCAGGCGAATTTATAAGGCGGCCCAACTAAGGCAGGTAACTTTTTGGATTGTGTGGGTATAAGCCTAAAGGCAGAATTTGTTTTTACTTTCTGTTCTGTTACGAATCAGCTGACTCTTTTTGGTTTATAGAAATCATATACAAGCCGTTAGATTTTCTCTCCTTAATTCTATTCTGTTTCGGTTCAACTTGTGAAAATAAAAAACTGTTAACTAATTGTAAGTGGCAGCATAAATAAAATAAAAACATTTCGAAATAAACTGTGATTGTGCCTTAAGAATTAAAAAAAAATTAATTTTTACCAGAAAAACATAAAACTATATTGAAACATAACAATTAGTGTTTTTCATATGGGATTTCTTGGGATCCCGCACATTTTCCGGGAAAGAAATCGCGGGAAATTTGTGCGGGCAACTTTAGTTTGTACACATTCCTCGATGAGTAAGGTGATGACAGTAGAACTATAGCTAAAACTTAACAACAATTATGGCCGGGAACTGAAATTCTGTTATTTTTTTGACTAATGTGTTTATAAAACGTTATTATTATTATTATTTAATCATGAATTATAATTTGTTTTTTGTTGAAATAAACAAATTAAAATTAAATAAAAAAATATTTTGTATTGTTTTGCACCGGGCGAGAATTCCCGGGAAACCGAAAAGTCGTTTTCGCTTTCCCGGGAAATGAAAAAGTCCGGGAAAAGAAAAACTCTAATTACAATGGACGATGCAAACCTCATCACTTTGGTGGAAAACTGTGACCGTTCTGGTCCGAAACAGCTGATAATTTATTACAGAAAAAGTAACTATTAAAATTTAGAAACAGAACGGCACAGCACAGAGCAGCAACAGAAAGTAAAAACTAATGAAGTCTTAAGGAGCTACAGTAGGTTACGTATAACTTAACATAATAGTTTCTTAAAGTGACTGATTGTGCATTCGAAATTAATGCAGCAAAAAATATCGATATATCGAAATATCGATGTTTTCAAAATATATATATCGATACTGTTCAAAAATATCGATACGATATATATCGATACATTTTTTTCATTTGCCCATCCCTAGTGCTTACATCTCACCTAAAAAGCAGATAATGAATACACACAGAACACTTCTATTAAATCCGGCGTATCCGTTATGATACAATTTAACAAATAATTTTGTTGAGTAATTTAATTGACTAGAAAAATTTAAATTTGTTATATCAATAATGAATGATGATTTTTATTTTTTTTTTCAAAAGTTTCAATCATGGTGTACGGATTTGATACAAAAAAATACGGCAACCATAGCTGTGTTAAGAACCGACGAATGTCAAAAGCACAAAAATAATTGTAGCAAAACCAAAAAAAATTGAAGTTTTTTACATTCTTCAGCTACAAAGAACAGAGAGCAAATAATTATAAGCTGAAGTAGCGCTGCCACCTGGATATATGTAGTATAGAGATACATACATAAGCACATACATACATACAAATTTGTTTTGTGAAAAAATTTATAATTTTTTGCTCTAGTGCATTTTTTAGTAAGTGATTTCTCGGTATTTTTCGACTAAACATTTTTTTCGATATAAGCAATGAGTTGAATATTTTATTCTACGCTCTGTATTTAAGAAATATTTTACATTCACCCTTACTCCACAAGCAACATGGCACAAACCTTAATTTATACTTAAATAAAAATTTAACATATTTACAAAATCTAGAGTAAAGATCTTCCTAAAATATGATATATGTTTAAGTAGAAAAAAATTTTTTTGGGTATATTTTTACTAATAATTTTTTTTTTATTTCCAACCCTGAAACAATAGTTTTAATTTTTCTAATTTTTAATACTAATTTATTTCGTTCAAATATATTCAATATATTTATTTACCAAGGAAATAATTATTTTTATTTAATTAGTTTTAAAAACTAGAAAAAGTTTAAGTTTTCCAGGTCTGAAGCTTTATTTTCTATTTTTATAATTTTTATGACAAACTATTTCTTTCTAAAACATAATATATAAATAATTTTTTAAACAAAAAGAAAAAAGTAATTTGACCTTGTTACTTTTATATACGAAAAAAAATTAGTTTTCCAACCCTGGAATTATCCTTTTAGATTTTTTCTGATTCCTTATACCGATCTAGTAGGTCTTAAAAAGATATATAAAGTAAAGAAGAAATTAAAAAAAAATTGTTTTATTTAGTTACTTTAATATCCAGAAAAAAAAGTTAAAAGTTTCCAGCTCTGGAGCTGTAGTTTTTATTTTTATAATTTTCTACGCCACATTGTTCTTTCCAAAATGTAAAATATATATACACTCGGGGAAAAGCAGCAACTTAAAAACAAGACGCGTTACATTAATTCAATAATATTCAATATATGTATGTTCTAGAAAATGTATATTGATATACTTAAAATTAAATAAAAATAATAAATTAATACTGTAAATTAATATTTTTCCATATTTTAATAGGAAATTTCAACATGACTAGATTTTCGTTAAAGTTTCTTATAAATTCAATATGGTTTTTATTGACTTTAAGCTGTTTTTGCTCTGGCTATAATTTATAAAGAAAAAGAAAACAAGTAAGAGTGCTATATTCGGCTGTGCCGAATCTTATATACCCTTTACCAACGTACGTACATACATATATATAGTATACAGACACATACATACATATTTGTTTCCATCTTGGGAGCTTTAATTTTCATTTTTCAAATTTCATACGCTAAACTTTTCTTTCAGAAGAATAAAATATATTCAATTTATAAAAAAAACGAACAAAATTTTTAGACGTATTTAATTTTACATAACACAAAAAGTGTGAGTTTTCCAACCCTGGAGTCATAATTTTGGATTTTTCTGATTATTGATACCAATCTAGTTCTTTAAAAAATACATAAAATATGTTAAGTGAACAAAGCAAAAACGAAATAAGGAAAAACTTAGTTTCATTTAATTCCTTTAATATTAAAAAATTCAGTAAAGTGCGACTTTGAATCGCGCACGAAAGGCAGGATATTTTGCTTTTTCGAAGATTTTTTCAGTTTAAACGATTTTTTCAGTGTTGTCGCTGTTTAATCGTTTCGGCGATTTTTTTCTGTTTTTGGAGGTTTTTTCTTTTTGGCGATTTTTTCTGTTTTTTTGGGGCTTTTCTTCATTTTGGAGATTTTTTTTCAGTTTGGAGATTTTTTTTCAGTTTGGCGATTTTTTTCAGTTTTTGGGTTTCTTTTATATAAGCGATTTTTTTTTTGGTTTTTTTCATTTTGGCGATTTTTTCTGTTTTTTAGGTTTTATTTTCGTTTTGGCATTTTTTTTCATTTTGGCGATTTTTTTTTCATTTTGGCGATTTTTTTTCATTTTAGCAATTTTTGCGTTTTATGCGATTTATTTTAGTCTTAGAAATTTTTTTTAATTTGGTGCTTTTTTTCGTTTTGGCGATTTTTTTTTGTTTTTGGCGATTTCTTTCAGTTTGGCGATTTTATAATTTTTTGATTTTTTAGTTTTACCGTTTTCGAAAATTTCAAGAGTTTTGCTCTTATGGTTTCCAAGATACAGCAAGTTGTCAAAATTGCATAGTCAAAAGTGCATTAACTGATGGAACACCCTTTAATTTAAATTTTTGGAAATTTTAGTGTTAATTTTTGTAGTCTGTATAAAAGGTGTATATACATATAATTGTATGTATATTACATGGGATTTTAACATTTTTCGTTGCTCGTTTTGGAACACCCTTTAATTTCCAATTCTCATGTATTTGTTGTTGTAGCGGCCAAAGGTCTACACACTGTGTCCAAATTTCAGGTCTGTAGCTGGTACGGTTCTCGAGAAAATACTAATATAGTTTTAGACATAGTTAATTTTACATAACACAAAAAGTTAAAGTTTTCCAACCCTGGAAACGTTTTTTTAATTTTTTTAAGTTTTTTTAATTTAAAATTTTAATTTTAGTCGTACTGAAGTGTAAAATAAGTTTATTTATTAAAAAAAAATAAAAATTGGTTTTCGGTAGTTACTTTTATATGGCAAAATGAAGTTTACGTTTTCCAGCTCTGCAATCGTCTGTCCAATTTTTCTGAATTTCAATACCAATCTATTTTGGAAAATTTCTGACACACCAGTCCAAGAACGAAGTCTCTAGCTTTTCTGGGAGCTTCGGAAAACCGATTTCACGTACAGACAGACGGACAGACGGACAGACGGACAGACGGACATCGCTTATTCGTCTTCCCTATGCATAAGGATCCAGAATATATATATTTTATGTATCGCTTATTGATATTATAGAAATTACAAACGGAATGACAAACCTATATATACCCTTTTACCATTTTTGTTGGTAAAGGGTATAAAAATTAATCAGACCTAGTTACTTTTATATATCACAAAAAGTGTAAGTTTCCCAACCCTGCAATCGTCCTTTTTTATTTTTCTGATCTCTTACACCAATCTATTTCTTCGAAGAATATAAGAAACGCTTAAGTTACTTGTATATTATAAACAAGTAAGAGTGCTATATTCGGGTGTGTCGAATCTTATATACCCTTTACCAACGTATGTTTATGTAGTATACAGATACATACATAAGTACATTTGTACATACATGTTTGTTTTGTGATAAAATTTATAGTTTTTTGCTATAGTGCAATTTTTAGTGACTCTCGTTTTTTTTCGACTAAAGAATTTGCTTGAGTAAAGATCTTCCTAAAACGTGAAATATTTTTAACTGAAAAAAAAATAGTTTTTGGTTATTTGTTTACCCAAACTTTTTTTCAACTACCAACCCTGGAATAATTAAAATTTTTCTAGTTTTAATACGAGTTCAAATTTATTTCTTTCTAAAATATAGAATATATTTAATTACCAAAGAAAAAACTAGCTTTATTCAATTAGTTTTATATAACAAAAAAACTGTACTTTTCCCAACCCTGGAATCATCCTTTTAAATTTTTTTGGGTCGTTATACCAATCTTGTTCTTTAAAAAATATATAAAGTATGTTAAGTGAACAAAGAAAAAATTATATAAGGAAAATTCTAGTTTTATTTAGTTACTTTAATATCAAATAAATGCGTTCGGTTTGCAGCATTTTTTTTAATTTGGCGTTTTTGGCTTTTTTCAGTTTAAAAGATTTTTCTTACTAAGTAGTGTTTATATGGGAATTGTTAAAATTTAAGCTTAAAATTTTTAAACGCACTAATAATCCAAATTTGTTATTTTACTTATTAAGTAGGTTTCTCATTTGTTTAAATGAAAGTTTATAACATTTATAACTCTAGTTGTTCTAAGAAATTTGGGTAAAGGTTCCCTGATGATCTGCATTAGCAACAGTGAAATGCGCATAGGATCCAGCTAAGCCCCTCAATAATCAATTTCAATGTATTTTTAATAAAAAAATATTTTACTTAATAAGTAAAATAATAATTTGGGATTATTAGTGCGTTTAAAAATTTTAAACTTAGATTTTTTTACATTTGTCGCTTTTTTCTCGTTTCAACGATTTTTTTTGGTTTTTGGCGATTTTTTCCATTTTGGGGAGTTTTTCTTATTTTAGCGATTTTTTCCCGTTTTTCGCGATTTATTTTAGTTTTAGAATTTTTTTTAATTTGGCGCTTTTTTTCATTTAGGCGATTTTTTTTGGTTTTTGGCGATTCTTTTTCGGCTTGGCGATTTTATAATTTTGGAATTTTTATTTTTACTGTCTTAGAAAATTTCAAGAGTTTGGCTCTTACGGTTTCCAAGATACAGCAAGTGGTCAAAATTACATAGTCAAAATTACATTAACTGATAGAACACCCTTTAATTCAAATATTTTTAAATTTAGTGTTAATTGTTATAGTCTTCATAAAAATATACTAACTTTACAAATTTCAAGTATATATACATGGCATTTTAAGATCTTTTAAATTGTTTTATTTAGTTACTTTAATGTTCAGAAAATAAGTTAAAAGTTGCCAGCTCTGGAGCTGTTGTTTTTATTTTTATAATTTTTTACACAAAATTTTCTTTCCAAAACGTACAATATATATAAAATATAAGGAAAAAGAAAAAAGTTAATTAGACCTAGTTGCTTTTATATATCACAAAAAGTATAAGTTTCCGAACCCTGGAATGGCCATTTATTAATTTTCTGATCTCTTACAATAATTCCTTTCTTTTAAGAATATAAGATACGTTTAATTTATCAAAAAAAAAGAAAAATTAGTTAAGTAAGTTACTTTTATATAACAAAAAAATTTAAAGGTTTCCAACCCTGGAAACGTCTTTTTAATTTTTTTATTTTTTTTTAATTTGACATACCAATTTTATTCGTACGGAAGTGTAAATAAGTTTGCTTATTAAAAAAAATTTAAATTAATTTAAGTAAGTTACTTTTATATAAAAAAAAATTTTAAGTTTTCCAACCCTTGCAACGTCTTTCTATTTTTTTTTATTTGAAATACCAATTTGATCAGTACTGAAATATAAAATAAGTTTATTTAACAAAAAAATCAAAAAATTTGTGTTATCTATTTACTTTTATATGGCAAAATCAAGTTTAAGTTTTCCAGTTCTGAAACCGTCCGCTCGATTTCGCTGATTTTCAATACCAATCTATTTTGGACCATTTCTGATACACCAGCCCAAGATCGAGGTCTATAGCTTTTGTGGAAGCTTCGGAAAACCGAATTCACGTACACCAGACGGACATCGCTTATTCGTGTTCGCTATTCATAAGGACCCAGAATATATATATATTTTATGGATAGCATATGAATATTATGGAAATTACACACGGAATGACAGACCTATATATTTGGTAAAGTGTATAAGAAAAAGAATAAAAGTTTTCCACCCTGGAAACGTCTTTTTAATTTTTTTATTTTTTATTTTTTGAAATACCAACTTCATTCATAGTGAAGTAAAAAACAAGTAAGAACATATTTCATATTTCATGTTTTAAGAAGATCTTTACTCAAGATTTATATTATACATATGTATATGCTTAATTTTTATATGGATATCTAATTTAAGTATAAACGAGGGTTTTTACCATGTTATTTCTCTCAGCACAGTTATGTGTCAAATCGATGGTCTTTAGTTAACAGCTTGTAACGAGTTCTCATTAATGTTTGGAAAATGGAGCTAAAAATTAAATTAATCTCTAAAGAACAGTCATAGCTATTAAATAAATTAAGGGCATGTTCCATTTCATTTCCCTGAAGCCATTCCTTTCTGCTGAACACAATCAAAAAATTCTTTATAAATAAACCGTTTATATAATACCGCGTTATATTATTTGCAATGCGATGTTTAAATTGGAGCACTAAGGAGTATTGCTATGGATATACAATGCTAAGACTATTTTAGGGTTATTAAATCGTAGCACAGTTTTTGAATATCTTGAGAGCGAGCAAACAAGTCCCAATTTTTTGATATTGTATTGACGTGACGAAGGGCGAAGGTAAAATAGATCATAAATATAGAGTGTATAACAAAATACTTTTTTTTAATGCATGATTTTTAATTATTGTATCTTCATATATGAACTAACAATAAGTATTCAAATCTTAAATCTAAAAATATAATTAGGCCCGACCAGTGTCGGACATAAGCTTAGTAATAGTTATATATAATACATAAGTAGTGATAGTCAAAAGGAAAAAAATAAAATTATTTTCAAGAAGTCCCATCTGGAGTGCTATGAATAAGAGCCCTTGTGTCCCTCTTTTTTAGGCGGATGTGTCCAGTAAAGCTCAAAATATTACGGGCAAGCGGATTAGGATGTGACTCGAGTTTTGTTAAATATTTGCCAGCGTATTTTGCAATTTCTTCAGTCACTAGTGGCATTTTTAAATCACGATGTATATTTGAATTTTTTATATACCATGGAGCCAATGTTATTAACCGTAAAATTTTGTTTTGCCTTCGTTGGATTCTCTCGACATTAGAAGCTGAAGCAGTGCCCCATAACTGTATTCCGTAGCACCATATTGGTTTCAAAATCGACTTGTATATTAAAAGTTTACAATCTAGACTGAGTGTTGAATTTTTACCAATCAGCCAATGTATCTGAGTTAATTTCAGTTTCTATTGTGTTAGCTTTGAGTCCATATGGGGCTTCCATGTAAGCCGTCGATCAAGGTGTATACCAAGGTATTTTACGTGTGAATGTTGAAGAACAACTTGATTGTTGATTCGAATTGGCGAACAAGTATCTCTTCGCAGGGTAAATATTACCTGGACACACTTTTGCTCGTTTACTTTGATTCTCCATAAATTTAACCATAGTTCCAGTTGTGTAATATGTTCTTGTAGATATCGGGAAGCCTCGTGAGGGTTTTCGTGCATACTAAGGTAGATGTATGGATATTGCTGCTCAAAGGCATATCACAAGTGTAAATCAAATACAAAACTGGCCCCAGTATGCTCCCCTGTGGCACACCGGATGATACAGATTCAGGCACACTCATGAAGTCTCTTTCCACAACCGTAAACTTCCGGGTAGCAATATAACTTTCTAATAGCTTCAGAAAATTGACTGGTAAATATGATTTCAATTTTAAAATAAGACCTTCATGCCACACTTTATCAAATGCCTGCGAAACGTCGATAAACAGCGCAGAACAATACTTCTTTTCTTCAAATGTTCTTCTTATAAATTGAACCAATCTATGAGTTTGTTCGATGGTGCTATGCTGACTTCTAAAACCAAATTGATGGTCCGGTATGCACCCACTACTAACTAGAATTGGGGACAATTTTGTCATGAGCAGTTTTTCGAAAAGTTTTGACATTGTTGATAGCAGACTTATTGGCCTATATGACTCCGCCTTGGTAAGATGTTTGCCCGGCTTTGGAATCATTTTAACCTTGGCAAGCTCCCAGCTGTTTGGATAATACTCCAGTCGTAAAATGGCATTAAAAATGAATAATAGGATTCTAATAGCTATACGAGGCAACTTTATTAGCATCTGGTTACTAATTCCATCAATACCCGGAGCTTTCTTCGGGTTAAGCTCAGCAATTAGTTTTTGTACATCACACGTTCTAAATTTTATGGGTCGAGGGGGTAGCGCCACTACGTTCGGCAAATCGATAACAACAGTACATGAGTTAGGGGTAAATACTGATTTTAAATGCTCAGCAAATATTTTACCTTTTTCAGTATCGCTTCTTGCCCAACCCCCTGTAAATGTACGCAGAGGTGGTTTAAACGCAACAGGTGTTTAAGCTTTCTAGCAGCGCGCCACAAAGAGTAATTAGATGCTGGTGTGGCATCAAGACCTTCCAGATAGTTTTTAAAAGATGCAGTTTTTTCAAATGCAAGCAAGTCTTGGAGTGTTTAGTGCACTCTTTAAATCTGATTTTATGTTGGGGCGATCTGTGCTGTTGCCATTCCCTTCCAGCTCTTCTTTTTTCACTTACGAGACGTTCAATATTCGTAGAATAAATTCTATTAAATCCAGTCTGCGGGTGGGAGGTAGTCGCATGTTCAGCAGCCTGTTTTATATTTTTGATTAGATTGCCAATGTTAAATTCAATAACTTCGGATGTTCTTAGCGTAGTGTTTTCCGTACAATGACTACTGAGATATTTTCTGAACCCCAGCCAATTAACACGGTTGATCGTCTTCACATACGGGTGAGGTAAGTCACTACTTAGTGGGCTACAAATTGTAACGATCGTGGGAGAGTGATCGGAGGAAAGATCTTGAGACGCTTCAACATGAACTAATTCCCTAGAAATATTTTTCATGACTCCAAAATCTACAACATGCGGAATTTTGTGTATGTCCGTAGGCCAGTAAGTGGGCTCCCCACTCGAAATGACGTCCAAGCCCATTTTTGAAATTGTGTTGAACAATGCCCGACCTCTAGGTGTTATAAGACGCGAACCCCAGAACGTATGTTTTGCATTGTAGTCGCCAGCTGCTACGAGGCAAGTGCAAAAATTTTCGACACAAATATTCGTTGCTTGTAAATGTTCTTCGCAAATGTTTTCAATTATATAATGCTTGAGTCTTGATTTTATTAAAATTGCTGATCCACCGCATGCTCTTCCTCTCGGGTCCTTTGAATCATATAAAGTGTAGCCGTTAATTCTGAATAGACTTATTGAAGTCAAATGAGTCTCAGAAACCAACATTATATCAATATTTTTTTCCGTGAAGAAGTGCTCAAGTTCATTTTTATGTTGGCGAATGCCGTTTGCGTTCCAGAAACATATTTTTAACGTGTTCAGGGTTTGTTAACTAAAGCTTGAAGCAATGTATTCTGCATTCGCAGCATTTCTTGCATCATGCTAGTCATATTTGTTGTAAAATTGTTTTTAGTTTGCACCAGATTTTCAATAGTAGCTTCAAGGCGATTAAAATTAAAGCCTGAGTTTGTATTTGTTGAAGTATTTGGCCGTGAAACATTTTGTGTGGGAATAGAGCTTGTCTTAGCAGGATCGGCATACGATACACGTGAATTAACTGGTTGGCTCACTTGGGCAAGAGTGGTGGCGTAAGCGTTTGCTGTTTGTGCTGGAGCTACTTTAGGTTTTTGCCCCATGGTCTTTTTACCGAAAGAATATACAGGACATCCTCTATAGTTAGCGGTGTGATTACCTCCACAATTGCTGCATTTTTTTCTGTTTGATCTTTTGGTTTAGTACAACTAGCAGTACCGTGCAATTCACCGCAAATAACACATACTGTAGGTAATTTGCAGTAAGTTTTTGTGTGGCCATATTCTTGACAATTATGGCACTGCACGGGTCCAGAACGCTTGTGTGGTTCTTCAACTGTTATTTTTCGGTATAAAATATATTTTAAATTATAAATTGGGTGCGTCTCATTTTTTCTCAATTTTATATCATTCGGCTCAAGTTCAACGCGAAATAGAGGGGATCTTCTCCCTATTTATTATATTTTAAACATTTTTTACCTTGAATCCCTGGAAGAACAACATAAGAATCTATGCCCTTCAATACGATCTGCAGGCCTTTAGCACTCTTGAGCTGGTATGTGTAGAAACTTGTTTTATTTTTTTCAAATTCAGAAACCATTTTGCGGAAATCTGTTTAGCCATAAATTTGAATTTTCGTTTCATCGATATTGCCACTTTTTGAATTTTTTTTCTCTCAAATAGATTGGTGGCGGCTTGGAGGTTTTGTTCGCGGATATATCAGGTGTGTCGTTATCATCCTGCAATATTTGAAAACGATTAGTGGAGGATGCGCTGTTATCCCTAGATACCTTTGAGGCAGATGCAATTTTAGTAGAATTTGGGCTTCGCCCGCACTTTCCCACAATAATATAACGGTCCATTCCGACTTGGACCTTTGGTTTTGGGCTACTCTTATTTACAGTGACTAATTGGGTAAGTGATGAATCGGATGATATCGCTGATTTAAATGACCAAGATATTTGAATAAAATTCTTTAGTCGAAAAAAACCGAAAGGTCATATTATAAATTTTATCATAAAACATATATGCATGTACTTATGTATGTATCTGTATACTTCATATACATACGTTGGTGAAGGGTATATAAGATTCGGCACAGGCGAATATTGCACTCTTACTTGTTAAATATACGTTGGTGGAATGAAATTTTGTCTAAAACGACATATTCCTCTTTAAGTTTCGTTGAGTGGCCGATTGGTATCGAAGCCAATTTATTTCCATTAGTTAGTAAAATGCATTTTAAACTTCTTTTGAAACTATCAATAAAAATTCGCCAGTCTGATGGTTGGTACAAAGGCAGGCCCATTAAATTAAAAACCTAGGAATATCATTACAATAAATAATATCATTGGAATGAGTGAAACTTCTAGAAGTTGTGATTGACACGCTAGGCTGGAGACAACCTTTTTGTTTAAGTCTTGATGCGAAAAGCTCCGATAATTCCTTTGATAAATACAACGAACTAAATCGTTAAGTTCACTCTGAGAAAAACATTTGAATGAAGTGCTGGAATTTTTGAAGTCTCTATTACTTTCATGACTTTCACAATCCAGATTTTCAACATCCTCGCACGAATTGTGTAACAGGGAAGTTACTAAAGGTATTGGTACAGTTTGACTATGCGATGTTGATGGCTTAACGGATAGTACGTTTGGGTAAGCCTAAAAACGTTATTTATGCCAGTTCACAAACTCTGTCCATACGAAAACGAAAAAATATTTTTTGCAAAACAACTTGAAATAAATAAAAATTAAAAAAAAATCTGTAAAATATGTGCTACCACTTAATTGTGAATAAATTCAGAATTAATGGAATGATTTTTAATAAATTTGCCATGTTTTATTTATAACATATAAAGGTATAACAATTAATAATAAAATATAAAATTTTCTTCAGTTTAACATTTTAATGACTGTTTTAAAAAACGATTTTCTAAATTTTTTTTGGAAAAAATTTATTTTTTTTATAAAACTTTCTAAATATCTCCGAAACTATAAGACTATTAAAAAATTTATGAAGCAGTAATTTAAAGGCCAATTTGTTTCCTAGCCTTTCGTTTACTTTTTTTTTTTATTTAATCGAAGAACTGGTTCTCGAGTAAATGCAAATTATGTGATGCAGAATCCTCTTTTTTTCTTGATAACGGAAAATCTCGAGATACAGAGTCAATTAAAAAAAAAACTAATTTAGAGGCATTGGAACGCAGTATCATATGTACGAAAATTTTCTTTCAAAGTCCACACCTTAGAAATCGTGTTGACATGTGTTATGTATATTAACAAATAATTTTCTTTGTTGGTTGCACTTTGATGATATTTTTTCTGTGTATACAATTTGTTGCTTGGAACGGAAAAAATTATTCGGGTATTAGAATACGAAAATCACTGAGTCAATAAAAATATTTTGTGAATTTTTTGTGAAGACGATTCCTTCATATTTGAGAAACAAAACTGTATTGATGTTTATTGAAAATATTTTTTTTATTGCAGCCAAAAAAGAAATTTACAGATTCAAAGAAAAAAGTTGTTGAGTAAAATCTTAGGTAAATGCCGCGTTTTTCAACAACTTCTTTGTAAATACAGTTAAATGATTGGCTTGCAATTTTGATAAGTAATGTGTTGGAATCAATTACAGAATTTTGTTGACTTGTTTATCCATATTCAACAATACAGGGTTTTGAAATATTTTTTGTATTTCTTTCTGAGTGTTATTAATGATACAGATTTATGTTTCTACTACAGAAGATATAAAAAAGTGTGATAAAAAATTTTGGAGTCTTGTTTACTTGCTGAATGTTAATCCAGTGAATTATAAAACCAAAAGTAATATTTAAATTCGAAACTAAATCATAAAATCGAAAAACAGTATCATAATTTTTATTGATCAAAAGTCTCATAAAACTATTTAAATAATAGTCTCCGAACAAATTGTTTAATATGTTTATTTCTTATCCATAATAAATGCAAGTGATCTAAACTCTGCACTAAGTGGGCAAGACTAGAATACGCAAATGTTCACACATCCTGTAACCACACACATTTATACATACATTTCCCCCCCAAAACGTTAAACATAAACATACATTAACTTTGATTATAAATACATGTTTATAGTTAACACGCAAATACACTTATAAAAGTACACATGTATTTTAATATTCAGTGTACGCAAACTACACTTGCATGAACATAAAATTTAATATGGAACTGTGTTTTATATACTTCGTTCGTAACACTTAGTTGTTATTCAATTTATCATTGTTTTTATTTTCAATACAACATGAAATAACAATTGTTCAATTCCCAACCTATTGTAAGTGCAGTAGGACGTCAAGTTATACAATAGTTGAAACAATGTTGTTGGCAATTTCCATAGAAACGTTTGCTACGACACCTACAGAATTGTTCGCTATGTTTATTAAATGTCGTAGAATGCCATCAGGAATGCGTAATAGAGTGGGTAAATTTTTTTCTCGACCGAGCGGTTGTCAAAATCGTAATCTACATCGAATTCTAAGAAGGCTTGCCCAAGAAACCATGCGTCTAAAATCAAAATCGAGCTTTCCATTTTTAACGAGAAACTTTTGTTTTCGAATATGAAAATTTTTTTTAATTTGCCTAAATTGTATTGAATATTAAATACTGAAAGAAAAACTCCTCGTTAAAAATGGGAAGCTCGATTTTGATTTTAGACCCATGGTTTCTTGGGCAAACCTTCTTAGAATTCATCGTATATTACGATTTTGACAACCGCATCGTGAATTTTTTTTAGTCCATACAAATTTACCCACTCTAATGCATAAGCTTATAAAAGTGCTAATGTTTTTTAATTACATTTACCTTAATTTTTCTTTATTAAAGTTAATAAAAATTAGTGCAATTATATATGTAAATAAATAAAAAAAAAACGCGAAATGACACGATAAAAATAAATCA
The DNA here is from genome assembly GCA_944452675.1 of Tachina lurida. NCBI lineage: Eukaryota > Metazoa > Arthropoda > Insecta > Diptera > Tachinidae > Tachina > Tachina lurida. Next base: position 45,245,150 of record OX101754.1, read on the forward strand.
GCTCCAAGCAAAAAATTCAAAATACCATCCCTTATACACAAAAGCAATTGAAGAACTTAAAAAATCAACACTAAATACAATATTAATATTGAATCTATTGAAAACCAAACAATCTCGAATATTGCACCTTGGTGTCAATCAAGAATCAATGTCGATTTATCTCTTGCATACGCCAACAAAAAAGAATTCATTCCGGAAGAAGTTCAGTAAAAATTTCTTGAAATAATAAATACAAAATACCATAACTCCTCCAAATTATTCACAGATGGTTCTGTAATCAATGCAAAAGTAGGATTTGCAATATATGGTGAAAATACAGTCATACTAAGACGTATTCTTCAATTTTCACTAGCGAATTAGCTGCAATCAAAACATGTTTGAATAATTTATATGACAATTTACCAAGATCTCTCATCATATTTGATAGCAGGAGCTCGTTAGAAGCTTTAAAAATATTTTTAATGACAACATGATTGTACAACAGATAAGAAACTTGATTTCAACCAGTCCTCAACCACAAATTAATTTTCTATGGATCCCAAGTCACTTGAACATTAGGGGAAACGAAAAAGTATATCAACTTGCTAAAGAATCCTTACTACAAAATATTTGCTCAGAAATTAAATTTCAATATTCAGATTACAAATGTATGATAAAGAAATGTTTACGAAGAAATGTTGGGAAGATACTTGGAAGAACAACAATGTAATCAAACTCTATAAAATCCAAAAAATATTAATCATACGTTTAAACCCCTTACTTTGCCTGAAACTGATTTCATTATTTATTTTCACATAAACATATTATTGAAAAGCAACAACCGCCCTTGTGCAGTTGTGGAGAACTCCGAAATGTATACGATGGCGGTTCGGAAACTTCTTAGCCTATCAATGAAAGAGAATAGTTAGTTTTTCAAAAATATTTTTATTTTTCAATATAATCTCCTGAAACTTCAATACACTTAGTCCAACGCTTTTCTAGCAATTCTATCCCTTGATTAAAATAGTTTTCCTAGGTCTTCAAAATAGTGGTTTACAACTGTAATTGCATCTTCATTTGAGGTAAAACGCTTGCCAGCAAGGAATTTTTTTAGATTTGGGAACAGGTAAAAGTCACTGGGAGCCAAATCAGGACAATAAGGTGGGTGGTCAAACAACTCGTACATTAATTAGTTGATTTTAGCCATTGTTAAAACACTCTTGTGCGCTGGTGCGTTGTCTTGATGAAATTGAGAAATTTTCATTCTTATGCGTTTTTGGTCGACTGTTAACAAATGCGGCACCCATCTTGCAGAAAGCTTTTTCATCTGTAGTTCTTCATGCAAAATTAAATGGACTCGATCATTTGAGATGCCCATGATATTAGCTATTGCACGCACTTTTATTCGTCGATCATTTAATACCATATCATGCACTTTGGCTACAATTTCTGTTGTTGTTGCTGTTTTTGGACGTCCACTACGTGGTTCATCTTAAATACTTGTACGACCACGTTTAAATTCAGCAACCCAATTTTTTACTGTTGCATATGAAGGAGCACTTTCACCTAACACATTCACCATATCATTATGAATTTCTTGTTTCGATAAACCTTTTTTATGTAAATATTTAATGACACCACGCATTTCTAATTTTTCCATTGTTAAAAAATCGCGGATGCGTCTTTTGTTAACACCTGTTTCTATATGAAGGAGTTGCCAGATCGAAACTAAATTTAACATGTGTTCATAGCAGAGATGGAAGTTTCCAAAACACTTAACTTTTTTCTGTTTATACCGCGCTTTTTGTGCTAGGCTAAGAAGTTTCCGAACCGCCCTCGTATATACATTCATCAAATATATGAGATATTTGATGAATGTATATTATTACATGAAAAATGGCTTAAATATAAAATAAATAACCTTAAAAATCTGACAAAAGATAGTGAATTCGAAAAAGTTAAATAGTTTCTTTTAGAAATAAATTTATATAATTCGATTTAAATCTTGTTTATAAATAAAAAATATATTAATCTATATATAAATAGGCAAGTGAAAAAAGTTAAGAACCATTTTAACTGACTTAAACTCAACTTATTCGCTTGATTTTTTTTTGTTAGATAGATTGACAATAGGAGCAGTGCAGAATGTATTTTTTCTTCTACATTTTTGTGTCTAAGATAGTTAAAAACAGTTAAGAATATTAGCCAATCATAAAGCCATGATCTCTCTTTCTCTCTTAATTTGCAAAAAAAAAAATTACAACAATTTGGCTTGGCAACTCCGTAAACACTCAGAAGGAAAAACGTATTTTATTTGTTCATTCTATTCTTATTTCCATCTTTCTATGTATTTAAACGATTATTGCTGAAACTAATAAAATTTGGATATTTAAATAACGAGTGGTACTGTATTATTTTTCTTTAGATACTTAAAAGTAATATATTTTTTTAATTATTAATAACTTTGATTAAAGTTAAATTCACCTACAGCACAAAGTAAGTTTTTTATTTTTGGTTTATTTTGTGTGCGTTTTGTTTTTGTTCATTGTTTTCATTATTTTTCTGTGCTTTAAATTATTGAACATACTGGAATGTTGGAATATGATGGAATGTTGGAATATGATGGAATGTTTATATTATTAGGCTAGCATATTCGTACATACATATGGGGTCTTTCTCAAAGAATAGGGAATAGAAACTTTTTTGTAACAAACGTTTTAATGGGGAGTCTAAAACTTTAGAGAAAAAGCGTTCAATGAAATAATAAACGAATATTTTTGTTTTGGGCAATAATAATGAATATGAAGTGAAAACACTAGGAGCAAATATCTAATTACATTTAGTTCAAAAAGTGAACAACTTTTTTTAAATAGTTTGCTTAAAATCTATTCTTATTTATGCCGATAAATGAAATTTTAAATTCGTATTTAGTAGTTAAGAAAGTGGTTTAAGAGAGTGGTTTACCTTGGAGTCTATACATATGTATATTTGAATATATGTAGTTTTTAAATTGTGTTTTAAATTCATCAAACTTTAAATATTTTCATTCTATTCTCCACATCTGTGCGTTAATGGTTGATTTTAAACCACTGGGCGAACACTAGTAATAATTATTATACTTTGAAGAAACTTATTATTTGACATATTGTCAGAAGTTTACATACGATAATTGAAATTTATTTGCTAGTGGTTTAGCATGTCTATATATGTATTTCATTTGCGCTTCAAGCAAATCATCAGTAGACTTCATAATTTGTGGTTGAATTGCATAAGGATGTAGAAAAATAAAATGAGTTCACTTGGATATAAATTATTTGCTGGGTTTTGTATCAGTTTCAATGCCTACTAAGCTTATTTTGTCTTTTATGAATTCTCATATAGTTTTTGAAAGTCTATGCATAAAGTAAGAGGTTTGTGACTCTTCAGAATTTGTGGTTGAAGTCTACTGATGATTTAGTTGAAGCGCCAATGAAATCCGAATATAGACATACTAAACCACCAGCAAATAAATTTCAATTATTATAAATAATTATTATAATTAAAACATAAATGTGTTTAAAAAAGAAAATAATTGTAATTTCCGATATGTATTTTTGTAGATTATACCTATATAACTTTATTGTGTTGTGGCCTTCCAAGATCAAAATAAATAAATTATTGCAACTATATATGTAAATAAATAAAAAAAATCGAGAAAATTGGCAAAAAGCTCCCAAGAGCAGGATGATAACAAAGTCTAACGCTAAAAACCAGTAAAAAAATCGCGAAAAATAGCAAAATTTTAAACAAGCCATAATATTGATTCAAAATAAGTAAGTAAGTAAGTAATGCAAAAAAATCGACAAAAATCGCGAAAATTACGTTAGTTTGCAAAAACTTATTAACAGCGAGATGATAACAAAGTCTAATAATTTTTAAAAATCGGCAAAACTGTTAAGAGGCTGAAAGCATGCAAAAAGTAGCTTGTATCGCGAACTTTGCAAAAAATTGCGAGAAGTTGCAAAATTTTAAACAAGTCATAATATTGATTAAAAATCGCCAAAAGTGTAAGGAATGCAAAAAATTCAAGAAAAATCGCGAAAATGACGAAAATTCGCAAAAACTTATTAACAGCGGTATGATAACAAAGTCAAATATTTTTTTTGAAAATCGGCAAAACTGTTAAGAGGCTGAAAGCACGCAAAAAGTCGCTTTTATGTTGAAGTTTACAAAAATTCGTGAGAACTTGCAAAATCGGAAGAAAGTTGAAAGTCTTCAAAACCGACTGAAATTTTTTGATTTTTAATGAAATTGTAATTTTCTTTATTTTTTAATCACCAGAATCCACCATTACCATTTCCACAGTATATTTTTCGTACAACGCAAATTTTTTTTCGCTTTTATTGATCTCAAACTATTTTGGTTTTTTTTTTAAATTGACGTTATTTTTATTCTTTCTCTTGTTCTTTTTAAATTGTCGACATTTTTTAGTCTATAGCAACACTTACAACAGGCGAATACAATGTATAATCTGCAGTAGGTTGTGAATTGGGTAAATAAGTATTCAAATCAGAACTATAAAATGTTTAATTTGCTGACGGTAAACAAACCCAGCAAAGCAGCATTAAGTTTTAAGAAGTGAAATTTTTTTGTTGTCTCGATATAAAGAGATTTACAATACAAATACAAATATTTTTTTACAATTACAAATATTGATACTCGTAACTTGTATATGTTAATTGAAATCGCGTATACTGAAATGTATACAACTATGTTTGTGCGGGTGGAATCTTGCAACTCAATTTTTAAGCAGATGCCTTTCAACTAGGGTTTGGGAAACGGGAATTCCCGGGCGGGAAATCCCGAGAAATGTCTGTCTAATATTCCCGGGAAATATTTGTGAATTTTGTGGTACACATATTTATAATCCTATTTTACTTTAACATAAAAACTCATTGTTTTTTTATATATTAAAAAAGTTCGTTTGAATGATTGTATGACTAAATTTACAATTTTTCATCGTCTGTTGAAACACTTACATATACCCTGTTCGAAGGAAATTTTTCAATCTTAAAATTTAAACAAATTCTAAAATTGTGTTTTTTTTAATGTAACTGTAAGAAAGAAAGAATTCTTTCGACGCCGATAAACAAGCAGTAAAATGTCCATATTTTTTTAATACAAAATAAAAATGTGAGCTATTCAAATCTACACTGAAATATCATAAAAATTCCATAAAATTGAGGTCATACAATATCTACTAATGCGTCTACGAAAAAAAATTATTGCTCTATTGCAAGATGAATTTAGTAAAGGCCGTTTCCGAGTATGATGCAAGTGTTAATACTTTTGTGGTAAATGAAACCTGACATGCTGAGTTGTTGTTGTTTTTTGAACATTTTGAAACTGAAATTAAATCAGCGAAACATTTTAGCCAAAAGTATTAATAGTTGTATTATAGTCTGAAACAGCCTTAATGACTATCGTTTAATTACGATAACGTAAAAAAGTTGAATAAATTGTATAAGTATCAATGATTGCAATGATATATTCGTTTCCTAAAGTAAGTAATTCGATGCTAAGTGAACTTGAAGTGATTTTTCGCCGAATCAGTGAACAAATTTTGAAAAGTGTAGTGAACAATTTAAGCTGTGGAAACTCTGAGTTGACAAAACTTAAATTTATTACAAGTAGACGCTATTATTGAAAATATTTTAGGAGAATTAAAATGAAAAACAAGTAAGAGTGCTATATTCAGCTTTGCCGAATCTTATATACCCTTTACCAACGTATGTATATGTAGTATACAGATGCATACATAATTACATGTTTGTTTTGTTATAAAATTTATAATTTTTTGATATAATGCAATTTTTAGTAAGTGACCTCTCGGTTTTTTTCGACTAAAGAAATATCTTCCTAAACCATGAAATATTTTTAACTGAAACAAAAAATTATTTTTGGTTATTTTTTTTAACAAAATTTTTTTCAACTTCTAACCCTGGAATAATTTAAATTTTTCTGGTTTTAATACGAGCATAAATTTATTTCTTTTTAAAATATAGAATATATTTAAATACCAAAGATATAACATAATAATAATAAATTATAGTTCTCGTTGTACCTTCATAGTGAACAGACGTATTAGCGGAATTTTTTTTACATACATGCTAAACAAAAAAAGTACATAATATTCGTTGTACATTAACTTTGATAAACAAGCTTTTTTTTGCTTTGCTAATATTTTTTACATAGAAAGTAATAACTAAAACAAAAAAAAAAATAAAAACAACCGTTGGCTGAAGTAGTTAGCACGTTGACTACAAAGCCGAAGGTCCTGGGTTCAATCCCTGTATCCAACAGTCATTAAATAACAACACCACGCATTTTTCTGATGTGCATTAGTGTCCCTTTGTGTCAGTTGTTGTAGGAAAGTTCAAGTGATGAAGGCATAGTCACTGGTCACTGAACTAAACCGACTTCAGCAGATAATAATCCTAATGTAACATCAGAGCGCCCTCCTTCGTTGTGTAGCAAAATCATTGGCGAAGTAAAATAATCAATAAAATGGCTACAAGACACAGCTTCAAAAATTAAGACGCTTCATTTAACATCAGAGAGGCGCTGAAACACTGCATTATTAAAAACGTGCGAAAAAACATAGTTGTAAAAGAATGAAGCTTTCCTATATCTCTTCCTTCACCTGTCTTCTCTCTCACTATCCCTTTCCTAAAGAAGGTAACACCTAGTAATAGTAGTAGGCATTAATTGCCTGAGTGTTACTTCTCTTTCAAAAAAAAAACTCAAAGTTCCCCTGAGGAATACACTAACAAAGTGCCCTTGAGGAATACTCTATATGAGTACCTCAAAAACAAATAATTTTGAAGTGAGTTATAACGGCAGAAATGCCTATTTGACTGTGAGTTCTGATGATCTTAATGATAACAATAAAAATAAAAAATCTGATGATAGACTTACTGTGAGTTCTGATGATCTTAATTTAAACAAAATAAACAAAAAACCTGATGATAGACTTTTATAACGGCTAAGCCAATTTTTCATCAGCGATCAACTTTGCTTTGTCCAATGCCAACTAGTGATTCGTTAACATTACAGTTGCCTATTACTTCGTCATTTAAATCAGCGATATCATCCGATTCATCACTTACCCAATTTGTCACTATAAATAAGAGTAGCCCAAAACCCAAGGTCCAAGTCGGAATGGACCGATATATAATTGTGGGAAAGCGCGGGCGAAGCCCAAATTCTACTAAAATTGCATCTGCCTCAAAGGTATCTAGGGATAACAGCGCATCCTCCACTAATCGTTTTCAAATATTGCAAGATGACAACGACATACCTGATATATCCGCGAAAAAACCTCCAAGCCGCCACCAATCTGTTTGAGAGAAAAAAATTCAAACGCTCTTATTAAGAAATTAATTTCGGTCATTGGTGAGAATAAATTTCACATTGTTCCAATAAAACGTGGCAATATCGATGAAACGAAAATTCAAATTTATGATGAAACAGATTTCCGCAAAATGGTTTCTGAATTTGAAACAAATAAAACAAGTTTTTACACATACCAGCTTAAGAGTGCTAAAGGCCTGCAGATCGTATTGCAGGGCATAGATTCTTATGTTGTTCCCGAAGAAATAAAAGATGCACTCGTCCTCCAGGGATTTAAGGTAAAAAGTGTTTTCAATATATTAAATAGGGAGAAGATCCCCCAGCCTCTATTTCGAGTTGAACTTGAGCCGAATGATATAAAATTGAGAAAAACTGAGACGCACCCAATTTATAATTTAAAATATCTTTTATACCGAAAAATAACAGTTGAAGAACCACACAAGCGTTCTGGACCCGTGCAGTGCCATAATTGTCAAGAATATGGCCACACAAAAACTTACTGCAAATTACCTACAGTTTGTGTTATTTGCGGTGAATTGCACGGTACTGCTAGTTGTACTAAACCAAAAGATCAAGCAGAAAAAAATGCAGTAATTGTGGAGGTAATCACACCGCTAACTATAGAGGATGTCCTGTATATTCTTTCGGTAAAAAGACCATGGGGCAAAAACCTAAAGTAGCTCCAGCACAAACAGCAAACGCTTACTCCACCACATCGTATGCCGATCCTGCTAAGACAAGCTCTATTCCCACACAAAATGTTTCACGGCCAAATACTTCAACAAATACAAACTCAGGCTTTAATTTTAATCGCCTTGAACATGATGCAAGTAATGCTGAGCATGCAGAATACTCTTCTTTAAGCCTCATTTGACTTCGAGAAGCCTCTTTAAAATTAATGACTACACCTTATATGATTCAAGGGACCCGAGAGGAAGAGCATGCGGTGGATCAGCAATTCTGATGAAGTCAAGACTAAATCACTATATTCTGGACAATATTTGTGAATAACATCTACAAGCAACAAATCTTTGTGTCGAAAATATTTGCTCAAATTTTGTCATATCATCAATTTACTCCCCTCCTGGGTTCGCAATTACTGAGGATCAATACGAAAATTTCTACAAATCTCTTGGACCTTGTTTTGTAGCAGCTGGCGACTACAATGCAAAACATACGTTTTGGGGTTCGCGTCTTATTACAAAAAGAGGTTGCGCTTTGTTCAAGGCAATTTCAAAAATGGGTTTGGACGTCATTTCGAGTGGGGAGACCACTTACTGGCCTACGGACATACAAAAAATTCCGGATGTTATAGATTTTGGAGTCATAAACAATATCTCTAGGGAATAAGTTCATGTTGAAGCTTCTCAAGATCTCTCCTCCGATCACTGTCCCAGGATCGTTACAATTTGTAGCCCATTAAGAAGTGACTTACCTCACCCATATGTGAAGTTGATAAATCATGTTAATTGGCTGGGATTCAAAAAATATCTTAGTAGTCATTGTACGGAAAACATTACGCTAAGAACATCCAAAGATATTGAATTTAACATTGGCAAACTTATCAAAAATATAAATCAGGCTGCTGAAGATGCGACTACTTCCCACCCGCAGACTGGATTTAATAGCATTTACTTTACGGATATTGAACGTCTCGTAAGTGAAAAAAGAAGAGCTAGAAGGGAATGGCAACAGCACAGAGCGCCCCAACATAAAATCAGATTTAAAGAGTGCACTAAACGACTCCAAGACTTGTTTGCATTTGAAAAACTGCATCTTTTAAAAACTATCTGGAAGGTCTTGATGCCACACCAGCATCTAATTACTCTTTGTGGCGCTCTGCTAGAAAGCTTAAAACACCAGTTGAGTTTAAACCACTTCTGCGCACATCTACAGGAGGTTGGGCAAGAAGCGATACTGAAAAAGGTAAAATATTTGCTGAGCATTTAAAATCAGTATTTACCCCTAACACATGTACTGGTGTTATTGACTTGCCGAATGTAGTTGCGCTACCCCCTCTGCCCATAAAATGTAGACCGCGTGATGTACAAAAACTAATTGCTGAACTTAACCCGAAAAAAGCTCCGGGTATTGATGAAACTGGTAAGAAGATGCTGATGAATTTGCCTCGTATAGCTATTAGAATCCTATTATTCATTTTTAATGCCATTTTACGACTGGAGTATTATCCAAACAGCTGGGAGCTTGCCAAGGTTAAAATGATTCCAAAGCCGGGCAAACATCTTACCAAGGCGGAGTCATATAGGCCAATAAGTCTGCTATCAACAATGTCAAAACTTTTCGAAAAACTGCTCATGACAAAATTGTCCCCAATTCTAGTTAGTAGTGGGTGCATACCGGACCATCAATTTGGTTTTAGAAGTCAGCATAGCACCATCGAACAAACTCATAGATTGGTTCAATTTATAAGAAGAACATTTGAAGAAAAGAAGTATTGTTCTGCGCTGTTTATCGACGTTTCTCAGGCATTTGATAAAGTGTGGCATGAAGGTCTTATTTTAAAATTGAAATCATATTTACCAATAAATTTTCTGCAACTATTAGAAAGTTATATTACTACCCGGAAGTTTACGGTTGTGGAAGGAGACTTCATGAGTGTGCCCGAATCTATATCATCCGGTGTGCCACAGGGGAGCATACTGGGGACAGTTTTGTATTTGATTTACACTTGTGATATGCCTTTGAGCAGCAATATCCATACATCTACGTTTGCCGATGATACAGGTTGCCTTAGTATGCACGAAAACCCTCACGAGGCTTCCCGATATCTACAAGAACATATTACACAACTGGAACTATGGTTAAATTTATGGAGAATCAAAGTAAACGAGCAAAAGTGCGTCCAGGTAACATTTACCCTGCGAAGAGATACTTGTTCGCCAATTCGAATCAACAATCAAGTTGTTCTTCAACATTCACACGTAAAATACCTTGGTATACACCTTGATCGACGGCTTACATGGAAGCCCCATATTGAATCAAAGCTAACACAAGTGAAACTGAAATTAACTCACATACATTGGCTGATTGGTAGAAATTCAACACTCAGTCTAGATTGTAAACTTTTAATATACAAGGCGATTTTGAAACCAATATGGTGCTACGGAATACAGTTATGGGGCACTGCTTCAACATCCAATATAGAGAGAATCCAACGAAGGTAAAATAAGATTTTAAGACTAATAACATCGGCTCCATGGCACATTAAAAATTCAAATATACATCGTGATTTAAATATACCACTAGTGACTGAAGAAATCGCAATATACGCAGGCAAATACATAACAAAACTCGAGACCCATCCTAATCCCCTTACTCGTAATATCTTGAATTTTACTGGACACATCCGCTTAAAAAAGAGGGACACAAGGGCTCTAATACTCAACACTCCAGAAGAAACTGCTTGAATATACTTTTGTTTTTCCTTATCACGACTTATGTATTATTAATAACTTTCACTAAGTTTATGTCCGACACTGCTCTTGCCTAATTAATTATATTTAGATTTAAGATTTGAATACTTATTGTAAATTCATATTTGAAGATTCAATAAATAAATATATGTATTAAAAAAAAATTAATTAGTTTTATAGAACAAAAAAGTGTACTTTTTACAAACCTGGAATCATCCTTTAAATTTTTTTTCTCGTTATACCAATCTTGTTCTTTAAAAAATATATAAAATATGTTAAGTGAACACAGAAAGAATTAAATAAGGAAGATACTAGTTTTTAATTTTAAAATATGTTTTTGTTTTAAATGTATTTGTACGAAAGAAAGAAGTAATTCGACATCGTGAAATAGGCAGTTACTTTACGAATTTCAAGTGTATATACAATTGTATGTATATTACATAGCATTTTAAGATTTTTCGTTCCTCGTTTTGAAACACCCTTTAATTTTTAATTCTCGTCTATTTGTTGTTGTAGCGACCAAAGGTATACATAGTCTGTCCAAATTTCAGGTCCGTAGTTCTTACGGTTTAACAAAAAGAAAAAAATAGTTTGTCCTAGTTACTTTTATAAACAAAAGAAATGAATTTTCCAACCCCGGAATCACCATTTTAGATATTTTCTGACTCCTTATACCAATCTAGTAGTTCTTAAAAAATATATATATATAGTATGTTAAGTGAACAAAAAAATAGTTTTATATAGTTACTTTAAAAAAAGGTAAAATTAGTTTAGTAAGTTACTTTTATATAACAAAAAAGTTAAAGTTTTCCAACCCTGGAAACGTCTTTTTAATTTTTTTTTTTAATTTGACATACCAATTTTATTTGTACAGAAGTGTAAAATAAGTTTATTCATTAAAAAAATTTAAATTAATTTTAGTAAGTTACTTTTATATAAAAAAAATTTAAAGTTTTCCAACCATGGAAACGTCTTTTTAATTTTTTTAAAATTTTAAATACCAATTTTTTTCTTACTTAAGTATAAAACAAATTTATTTATTAAAAGAAAGTAAAAATTAGCCTTAATTTGAAATACCAATTTTCTGAGTACTGAAATATAAAATAAATTTATTTAACAAGAAAATCAAAAACATTGTGTTATCTAGTTACTTTTATATGGCAAAATCAAGCTTAAGTTTTCCAGCTCTGAAATCGTCTGCTCGATTTCTGATACACCAGTCCAAGACCGAAGTCTCTAGCTTTTCTGGGAGCTTCGGAAAACCGATTTTACGTACACCAGACGGACGGACGGACATCGCTTATTCGTGTTCGCTATTCTTAAGGACCCAGAATATATATATTTTATGGGTCGCATATGAATATTATGGAAATTACACACGGAATGACAAACCTATATATACCCTTTTCCATTTTTGGTAAGTGGTATAATAACATCTATAGGATTGTTGTAAAATAAAGTATAGTTATTACTCGTATAGTTAATGCAAAAAACAATTATTTCGCTCTCCTGTAAAATTGTGATTTTTCAGATAAACCGTTTTGAATATTAACTTTCGATATTCGTTTTACACTAAGTCCCTCAGTATTCCTCCCGAGCTTTCATGAAAATCAAAAATTTAATTTTCAATGCCACTCTACTGCAAACAGCGTCATAAGTAAAAAAACTAGTTTGCCAGAAAAGTTGTTTAAAGTGTTCATCTTACACACAATTTAAAGAAAAAAGAAAAGTTTATTTTTCTCTCAAGCTTGACTCTTGACCAAAATATCTGTATAAAATTCTTACACAATGGCGGTATTCGATGTTTGATGCAAATGTTTTGCGTTAGTGCACATGCAAAATATCGTAGCTTTCTTTGGATTGTGTGTGTATAGTGTTTTTCATACAGGATCCCGCACAAATTTCTCGGGATTTCTTTCCCGGAATTTTTTGATTTTATTATGGCAACTTAATTTCTATGTACACATTCCTTGATGAGTGTCGTTATTCACTTTATGAATGCGATGGTGCAATAATAAGGTGATGGCAATATCACAATAGCTAAAGCTTTACAACAACTAAGGCCGAGTTTACATCTGGCACACATGCGTTCTGAGACTTAGATGACTTTATTTAGAATAAGCTCAAAATTTAATTCTACTACAATTCATAAAATTAAAAAACAGAAATGGGCAAGGAAATAAAAGAAAATTACAAATAATTGCAGATTCTCTTTGGTAAATAGTACGGTTAACAGCATTAACAGCTTATTCTGTACTAAAGTCCTATTTCCAAAGTAATATGCCCTTGTGCAAAAACGATTGTTAAAGTTAAAGCATGCGTTAAAACCGGTTTTGCCATACAAAATTCGTTTGTTAAACCAATTTTAAGTTTAACAATGATTTTTTCATAGGGGGGATATTTTGTAATATTTTTTTAATAATACTTTTTTATAATATTGGTATCTATGTATTACTATTTTATAAAGAACGGAAACGGTATTATTTTTTGAATAATGTGTGTATAAAACGTTATTATTTAATCGATCTCATGAATTATAATTTGTTTTTGTTGAAATAAATTAAATTAAAAAATATTTTGTATTGTTTTGTACTGGGCGGGAATTCCCGGGAAACTGAAAAATCTTTCCCGCTTTCCCGGGAAATGAAAAAGTCCGGGAAAAGAAAAACTCTATGTGTGTATTTTGTTGTTAGATTTTAAAGAAAAAATTAATTTTTTGGCTCATGATATACTTTGAGTAAATAAGCGAATTGTACTTGATATATTTAAAAAAAAAGTTCTTAATGTCATGTCGTTTGTTGTATGATTTTTTATATGTACGCCTGAAATTATTATAACATATATTGGAATATATTTCAAGTGATTAAATAACTTACCGGCACCACATGATTTTTTGCACCCCAACAAAGTGGCTTAAAGGAGCCCTTTCTGGTAGCATCTTGGAACTCTTTAAAATGATTCTGCCAATCATAAGATAACAGCCTTGTCTCCAACGTCATTCCTGAGAGCTCTGGTGGAGATGATATTAGTACAGGATTGGAATCTCTAAAATTAGAAAAAAAATAATATAAGTGCATGAAGTTAGAAACTAAAACTAAAATAAACAAATGATTCAAGTTGCAAGTACACATATTGGGCCTTATTACGAATGTCGTATTACGACTTCGACTACGACGATTTTGTACTAGACTTCTTTAATCTAGAACAAAATCATCGTAGGCGTAGTTGAAATACGACAGTCGTAATTAAGCCCATTATCTACTGTTGCCAAACTATTCGAGTTTAAAGTTGTTCGAAGAGAAGTTGTAGGATTTGTTCTTGTTGGAACAAACAACAAATTTAAAATATAATTCAATTATTTGAACGAATAAGAAATATTATTAGAATTATTTCAAAAATTGTACATATACAGTGAAACTTCGATACAACGAATTCCAAGGGGATCCGAAAATACTTCGTTATAGCCATTGATTCGCTATAAATATAATCAGGAAAGCCTTGATACAACGAAATTTTAAGAAATACGAAAAAATTCGTTATAACTATAGTTTTCTTTATTCAAATTCTATTTAACATGATAATGCTGATAAAAGCATAAATTTCATGAAGTAAATAAAAAATAAAACAGCACACACATTAAGAAATCGTTCTTTTGATAACGGGACTTTGCCATTTTGCTATATGTATGTACATAATTTTATTCTTACTTCGCTGTATAGAGGCTTTTGTACGAGTACTTCGTTGTATAAAGGCTTTACAAATGCGCTTGTAAATACATTTGGACCTCGCTGTTTTTATAACGGGATTTTACCATTTAGGATTTATTCCGATTTCACAATATTGAAGAATTTGAAGGAATATTTCGCTATATAGAGACTTTTTTGCTCAGAATTTGTTCGTTATAGTTACAGTGTAATTTTGTATGAAAAACTTTGCAACTTTTCTCAAGGGATTCAATAAAACATACGTTGTATTAAGTTTTTCGTTATAACGAAGTTCGTTTTAATGAAGTTTCACTGTAAGTACATTGGCTATGGCATAGTTTTATATGAGAATTCTTAGTAACGAGATTTAAACTTGGAAAAACCCCTTATTTTGTGGGGTTTGGTAAAAAAATTTTAGCCAAAATATGGTGGCGGTCAGATAGGGGGAAAGGTCGCCTCTTCGACTTATAGTTGAGGGTAAAAGCAAAAAAAAAAATACAAAAAATTACATAACTTTCACCGCTACAATGGTGAAATGTATGATCAGTACCCATTACTTTTTTTCCGCTCCTTAAAGGGGCTCCCTTACAAAAGGGAAATATTTATAAAATTTACTCGCAGGGCTTTAACATCCCCTAGGACGTACCTATCGAAGTCAAATGTATGACCAAGCTCCAATATTTTTTAAGGCTTAAATCTAGTTTAGGGGCACCTCCCAAAAATGAAAAAAAAGTATCCTATCCTATAGTAAATTGAAAAATAAGAAAAAAAAATTAAATAAAAATATTGGCGGCGAGGCTTAGTTTCCGAGTTATAGGCCTCTGAAATTCTAGTACAATATTGTGATTATACGGTGTTTTTCAACGAATATGACCAATATTGGTATTTCAAAAATTAAAAAAAGGTACAGAAAATTAAAAAAAAAAACTTTGCAATCCTGAAAATCATTACTAGGCTGAGCCGTCTCGGGAAACACCATGGTGGAGAAAATCGTTAAGCCCGGCCAAAGGCCGGCAGTGCAGAAAACATTATTAAGCAAGAAAACTTTGCAAGGCAGTAAATCATTACTAGGCTACGCCGTCTCGGGAAACACCATGGTGGAGGAAATCCTTAAGACCGGCCGAAGGCCGGGAATGCAGAAAAATGTTATTTAGCAAGAAAACTTTGCAATCCAGAAAATCATTACTAGGCTGCGCCGTCTCGGGAAACACCATGGTGGAGAAAATCGTTAAGCCCGGCCGAAGGCCGGCAGTGCAGGAACACATTATTGGCAAGAAAAATTTGCAAGGCAGAAAATCATTACTAGGCTACGCCGTCTCGGGAAACACCATGGTGGTGAAAATTCTTAAGCCCGGCCGAAGGCCGGCAGCGCAGAATTAAGCTATTAGGCATGAAAACTTTGCATTATAGAATAGCAATTTTTTTTTTAATTTTTGAAATACCAATATTGGTCATATTCGTTGAAAAACACCGTATAATCAAAATATTGTATTAGAATATCAGAGGCCCATAACTCGGAAACTAAGCCTCGCCGCCAATAGTTTTATTTAATTTTTTTTTCTTATTTTTCAATTTACTATAGGATGGGATACTTTTTTTTAATTTTGGGGAGGTGCCCCTAAACTAGATTTGTTCCAAAAAGAATTTTTGAATATTTTTTTAAGAAATCTGCATTTTCCGCTTTTATGGTACCTCCCAGGGGGATAAAATGTAAGACCGACCTACAGTAATTTTTGATCTCCAACATTTGCTCCGAACATACCTATGCCGTATCTCAACTCCTTAGGGGGGCTCCAATACAAAGGGAAAATTTTTATAAAATTTACTCGCAGGGCTCTAACTGCCACTAGGACGTACTTATCGAAGTCAAATGTATGATCCACCTACAATATTTTTTCAATACGCTTCTTTTTACGTAACAATAACATTTCAGACTGGACCTTTTTTGCTCTAAATAAACGAAATGCCACTAAGTGTTCTGTATTTTGCATTATTGTTTGTTTTGAAATACAATTTAGGTAAATATTTTTTTATTTTGTATTTTAGTCAGCTGTCTTTGCTAAGAGCATGAAATCTTGCTAATGTCAAAAAAAAAGTGTAAACGATCCAGATTTCGAGAAAACTTTCAAATCTATATAAGATTCGGCAAAGCCGAATATAGCACTTTTACTTGTTCTTGATAAATATGATTGCATTATCACATTAAAAGTCTTTTCAGTTATCTCTGAAGCTAAAACAGGTATAAAATACATTTAAGAAAAGTTTTTGTAAGTATTTTAAAGACAATCTAAGTCTTAGGATTGTCGAATTTTTCGTTTCAGCCTTGAGAGTTTGTAATACTCGTAGATTACCAAAAAAATGTTGCTTAATTATTAAGTCTAGTGCGGCTAGTCGAATTCAAGGATTGAACAACCTAACAAGGCACAATATGAAATTCTGGCAGTTTTTTGTAAAAATTACCCATGATGGCTGCCCTAACGATTCTGCTCTGGCTAAGGAATCGTGCGTTTGCTTATTTAAAAACTATTTCAATTGACAAAGTAATGTTTATTTATAATATAGAATTATCCTCTGTAGTTATTTTTGTTTTTAAATAAAAACAAAGTTTTGTTACTAAATTTCAGATTTTAGTATGTCATATCGAGTAATACTTACGTTGCCAATTGTTCAATGCCAAGAGAACGAAGAACTGTCGGCAGGCTCGGAAGTGAATGACAGGTAGTTAACTTATTTTGTCGCGGGTAATAAAGAGTCAATACAACACAACTTTCCTCCTTCATTGTTAGGCCACCTGAAAAGAAGCCAAAAGCAAGAATAGTACAAAATAACAAATATAAACTGGACAGGATTTAAAGCAACTTGCTGTGGAAAAATTACAGACGTACAACCAAAGCAAAACAACTAAAAATTGCAAATTGTAATTTGCTATTAGAATAAAATGTTCACGAACTACTCATTCCCAGAAGTGCTGCAGTAGCAAATGGTTGCATGAAAGCATTAAAATATTTAATAAACTTTTCAATAAATGCATGTTTGCAAATGGAAGGATAGACGAACAGCCAACTCGAAGTTTATATAAACTAGGAGGGATGCCAATTAGTGCAGAATATTTCCTATAACAGATAGAATTTATTTTCCTGATAACATTTTCTCTGAATATAAAAGTTATTTTCAGTGTGATGATTTTAAACGGTTTGAAGAATTTTATAAGTTTTGAAAACTTAAATTTTTATCAACCAAACAGCTTAACCTGGTGAATTTTGCTACACTTACCATTATAAAATTAAAAAAAATTATATATAGTTAATAAAGAAATGATTTTATTATAAATTAAATATTGTAATGCTCCAGGATATACAATATTGCTAGTTTGTGCATTCGGAGCATAAACAAACAAATCGTTGCATGCAACGTAAGTCTGTCTGTGGGAGTAACATGGACTCGACAAATTTAAGCCTCAAACTTGCAAGAACTGACCTTGAGTTTTATTAATTGCTATTGCAAATGCTAACCAAACAGGAAACTGCAATCTCTTGAATTCAAATGGCAAATCTGTTGGTATCATGGGAATGTGTGGCAACAACACATTTGTTCCTTTATATTTGACCTTTATAATGGTCCCTTCGATTTAATTGAATAAGTGACGGCTTATGTTTGGATAATATAAAAAAGGAGCCAAACCAATGGCAGATTATTTTTATTCTGACTGCAGTTTTTTAAACGCTGCACAGTGTGAAATTTAGGAAGTTTAGCGGAACTTTATTAAATTTTTGAAATACATAAAATTAATAAAATTATATGTTATTTCGGTAGCTTAATATTCCACCTCAAAATCCTCATACTTAATTTGGGGATTTACGCTGTGAAACAACTGCAAAATGCACCTGAAAGTGGGATTACTTATTCAATCATACTTTTTGTCTACAGAAAGCTGTCAGATTTGTTACAATTAATAGAGTGGTACATACAAACGGCAAACCAGTAGGCCATAATTTTTTCTGTATTTATTTTATGAGCTAGTTGTCAATTAATGGCGTTTAATTAATTGCAAAATCTTTTCTTACTCGTGTGTAATTTGTTCGTGAAAAAGTGATTTTTAAGAAGTAAGTAAAATTTAATTTTTAATTTTATTAGAGAGTTTATAAGGTAATACCACATAATACCATCTTGAATCGTAAACAACTTTGAAGGTAGGTGTTTCCCCTATTGGGAACACAAAATATACTTTGCGATATTTTGCGATACTCTTAAAAAGGTAATACCACATAATACCATCTTGAAACGCATACAATTTTAAAGGCATGTGTCTCCCCTATTGGGAACACAAAATATTTTTTGCGATATTTGCGATCTTCTTTGAAATTAAATATTTTTCAAAATGACTTTGGAAATTTCATATTTAAAAGTGGAAGCAAGAACCGACAGCAGATGCCATTACTGGTTTTGTTTTGGAAAAAATAGGCTCACCAATGGTACCATCTGACACTCTTTTCCATTTGCTTATTACAGCTAAATATATATTAAAACTTGCAGAGTGACAGGAAAAGATATGGGACAAAAAAGATAAAAAACAAGTAAGAGTGCTATATTCGGCTGTGCCGAATCTTATATACCCTTTACCAACGTGCGTACATATGTATAGTATACGGACACATACATACATATTTGTTTAGTGAAAAAATTTATCATTTTTTTCTTCAAAGCAATTAATAGTAAGTGGCCTTTCAGTATATTTCGATTAAAGAATTTGATTCAATTATTTTATTTTCGATATTAGTAATATTTGAATATTTTAGTCTAAACTCTGTGGTTAAGATATATTTTACATTCACTCTTATTTCAGTCAACATCGACGTCACGTCAATACATTACCAAAATATTGGGGCTTGTTTTCTCGCTCTCGAGATGTTCAAAAACCGTGCTGCTATTTAATAACTCTAAAATATTGTTAGTATTGCACCTCCATACCAAGTAAACTAACTTGTTTTATATTTTCCCGTATTTAATAATCATTGATGTTGCAAAACTGCTTAGTGTCTTGATTTAAAGTTCCCACTGCAAATGGTATACATTGTGGTATTATCTAAACATTTTATTCCTGCAGGATTCTTTTGAAATTTGTTCAGCAGAAAGGAGAGGTATCAGAAAAATGAAACGGAACATGTCCTTTAATTTATCTTTAGCGATAAATTTTAGTTTTATCTCCAGTTACTAAAAATTAATAGTTATTATGCTGAGAGCACAATAAGCACAACAAACCTTCGTTTATACTGCAATTAGATATCCATAAAAATTAAACATGTATAAAAAATCTTGAGTAATGATTTTCCTAAAACATGAAATATGTTTAAATGGAAAAAAATATTTTTTGTTATTTTTTTACCGAAACTTTTTTCAATCTCCAACCCTGGAACCATATTTCTGAGTTTCTTAATACTAATTTATTTCTTTATAAAATATAGAATATATTTAATTACCAAAGAAATAATTAGTTTTATATACCGGAAAAAATTTAAGTTTTCCAGCTCTGGAGCCATGTCTTTTATTTTTCTAATTTGTATGCCAAACTATTTCATTCTAAGTCATAAAGTGTATAAAACTTGTAAACAAAAAGAAAAAAACTATCTTGACCTAGTTACTTTTGTAAAAAGCAATAAATTTACCAACCCTGGAATCGTCCTTTTAGATTTTTCTGATTTAAAAAATTAATAAAGTGTGTTAAGTGAACAAAGAAATAAAAAAATTAATTTTATACTTTAATATAAAAAAAATCAAAGTTTCTATCTTTGGAGCTGTCATTTTCATTTTTAAAATTTTATACGCCAAACTTTTCTTAAAGAAGCATAAAATATATTCAATTTATAAAGGAAAAGAAAAAAATTTTTATAACTATTTAGTTTTACATAACACAAAAAGTGTAAGTTTTCTAACCCTGGAATTATAATTAAGGATTTTTCTAATTCCTTATACCAATCTTGTTCTTTAAAAAATACATAAAATATGTTAAGTGAACAAAGCAAAAAGGAAAAAAGAAAAAACTTAGTTTCATTTAATTCCTTTAAAATTAAAAAATTTAGTAAAGTGCGACTTTGACTCGCGCACGGGTTTTAGGGTTTTTTTCGTTTTGGAAATTTTTTTCATTTTGGCGAATTTTTTTCATTTTGGCGATTTTTTTTAATTTTGGCGATTTTTTTTCATTTTGGGGGTTTATTTTCATTTTGGCAATTTTTTTTGCATTTTGGCGTTTTTTTCATTTTGGCGATTTTTGTTCTTCTTGGCGATTTTTTTTCTGTTTTTAGGGCTTTTTTTTATTTTGGAGATTTTTTTTCATTTTGGCGATTTTTTTTATTTTGGCGATTTTTTCCTGTTTTTTCTGTTTTTTTGGGGTTTTTTTTCGTTTTGGCGTTTTATTTTATTTTGGCGATTTTTTTCTGGTTTTTGGGTTTTTTTTCGTTTTGGCGATTTTTTTTTCATTTTGGCGATTTTTTTTCATTTTGGCAATTTTTTCTGTTTTTGGGGTTTATTTTCATTTTGGAGATTTTTTTCATTTTGGCGTTTTTTTTGTCATTTTAGCGATTTTTTTTCATTTTGGCGATTTTTTTTTATTTTAGCAATTTTTCCGGTTATTCGCGATTTATTTTATTAGTCTTAGAAATTTTTTTTTTGTAATTTGGTGCTTTTTTTCGTTTTGGCGATTTTTTTTTGTTTTTGGCGATTTTTTTCGGTTTGGCGATTTTATAATTTTTTGATTTTTTAGTTTTAACGTTTTTGAAAATTTCAAGAGTTTTGCTCTTACGGTTTCCAAGATACAGCAAGTTGTCAAAATTGCATAGTCAAAATTGCATTAACTGATGGAACACCCTTTAATTTAAATTTTTGAAATTTTAGTGTTAATTTTTGTAGTCTGTATAAAAATACACTAACCTTACAAATTGCAAGTGTATATACATACATACATACATACAATTGTATGTATATTACATTGGATTTTAAAAATTTTCGTTGCTCGTTTTGGAACACCCTTTAATTTCCAATTCTCATGTATTTGTTGTTGTAGCGACCAAAGGTCTACACACTGTGTCCAAATTTCAGGTCTCTAGCTCTTACGGTTCTCGAGAAAATGCCCTGCATAGTTTTACACATAGTTAATTTTACATAACACAAAAAGTTAAAGTTTTCCAACCCTGGAAACGTCTTTTTAATTTTTTTATATTTTTTTAATTTAAAATTCCAATTTTAGTCGTACTGAAGTGTAAAATAAGTTTATTTATTAAAAAAAAATAAAAATTTGTTTTCGGTAGTTACTTTTATATGGCAAAATGAAGTTTAAGTTTTCCAGCTCTGCAATCGTCTGCCCGATTTTGCTGAATTTCAATACCAATCTATTTTGGAAAATTTCTGACACACCAGTCCAAGAACGAAGTCTCTAGCTCTTCTGGGAGCTTCGGAAAACCGATTTCACGTACAGACAGACGGACAGACGGACAGACGGACAGACGGACATCGCTTATTCGTCTTCCCTATGCATAAGGATCCAGAATATATATATTTTATGGATCTCTTATTGATATTATAGAAATTACAAACGGAATGACAAACCTATATATACCCTTTTACCATTTTTGTGGTAAAGGGTATAATAAACAGTAAAACAATTGTTATTCTTATATTTAATAAAATTTTTCGTCAAATTCACGAAACTTATGAACTAAAAAATTTGTTGTTCATGTGAATAAAATTTTATTTCGTAGATTTATGGACTAATTTTTTAAAACAGGAATTTTTGGTTTGTTTTTAATTTTGAATTTTGTAAAACATTTGAAAACAAAAATTCTATCTTACGTAAAATAAATATATTTTATAAAACAGTTGCAAACGTTTTCAAACGACTTAAATGTCATATGAAAACGTTTATTAAATTTTATTCGTTTTAAAAGTTTTAACTACATTATTTCATTAGTTTTGCTGCAATAATGAGTAAATTAGTATCTAGGTCAATCATATGCAAAAGGCCGCCCGTGGGTAAACTGTTATGATATTGTACGCACATTCGTACAAGCATGCATTTGACTCTCTTTTTTATATGTATATGTATGCGTTTGCCTGACTTTGATCTAGGTGCACGATAGAGCTCCAGGCCAGCTCGGCCTATGGACGTAGCTTATATTTACACATACATTCGCTTTAAAACCCTCATAACTACTTTGTTCCTGTCAATGGTAAATTGATAAAATTTAATCCGAAGTTTGAAAGTGTGTAGTAAAAGTTTCCTGATAAATTGATATGCAAAAAGTGCATTTCTTAAGACATACTCACTGACACTGACCACTGATACAGTCATCAAATTGATGAAGCACTTGAACTCTAACAACAGAGCTATATTTTGTTACACAAGTAGGCCTAGGTGAGTTATGATCAAGAAAAATTCGAAAGCATTGAATTTATAACGTGATGTTATACTATTATGTATCTCTCTTTAACCCATTATATTATTTAACTCTGCCCTTTTAAACTGGCGCAGTGATCATTAATAGAAATATAAAAGACTATTAATCTTTAATTTGCAATGTTTTACTAAAGAAAACAAAAGTAGTTAGATCTTCACAAAAATATAAATGTGAAAAAGGCCAAGTTCCTATTAAAAATATCGGCCATCAAAAGTAGTGAGATACATTTTTTTATAAAGTTCTTTTTTGGCACAATAGTTATCACAATATTACATACATATGTATGTGTTTTAATTTATAATCGTTAGGGTGTCATGTTATTTCTATGCAATCTGCATACTTGGCAATATTTTAACCTTTATAATAAAGAAGATAATAGCGGATATCTCTTTATTTCTTTATGTGGGGAAACATTTTGTGAAGTAAGCAGGTTGCCTAGAAATGATATGAGACCTTGTCGATTGCACTGACTGAATACATGTGTATGATGAAAAACATATCATTATACATTAACATTTCACTCCAGCATTGAAATATTGAACGTTTCAAAGTTTCACAAACATCCAATAAGTATTTATGGGCCCTTAACTAACGCCGCTGATTTAGAATTTCTTGTTTCGTTGGTGCATATTCCATAATTTAATTAAATTTGACTTTGAAAATATTTTTATATTCAGCTTTTTTATAATGAATAATATATTTTTAATTATAATATTTTGACAAGAAACGAAAACAACGTAGCGTTTTACAAAATTTAAAATATTTCTGTTTTCGCTCCAACCAGAAACGAAAACGAAAATTCGTTTAGTTTTACAAAATTAGGCCATTAAAATTAATTTGTATTGTAAACAAAATTATTACAGAAGAAAATTTGGTTATTTTACAAAATTTACAATTCTACAAAACTGTTTTATTTTCTTATAATAATTATATGCAATCAGCCTTACTACGGTTCTCGAAAATGTTCTTCGACTATTGTCGTATTGGTTCTCGAATTTCTTTCGAGAATGTTAAAATTAGTTAAATATTTGGAAGCAGTATATTGCGAACTGTCAAAAATAATAACAATAAAAATATATTGGTGCTAACAAAAATGAATAAGTTTAATTTTTTTATAATAATTAAATTTAAATTAAATTAAATGTTGATTTCTGCCTTATTTTCATCCTCTGATGATGAAGATGAGTATCTATTTATCGGTGTCAATATATAGTAGATACGTACATATATGAGTTGTTTGAACCTCTACCCGATGCACGCCATTCAGTTTTGTTATGAAGAAGTTCTTTTAATTAGTGAATAAGTAAAATAAGAATTTGTTATTATTAGTGTGTTAGTAAGTGTTAAACTTAAGTTGTAACACTTCCTATAAATAAAACACTAATTATAAAATACTTGTGTGGCAACACTATATTGTTGAATAGCTGTTGTTGATATTTACATTTATTTTCCTTATATACTTTTTACTACAACATACTACAATTCGAGCTGAAAAAAGTCAGCCAATGTAGTAAAGTAAGAAAATAAATAAATTCAGTAAAGTGCGACTTTGCCTCGCACACGAAGGGTTCCGTACGTTGGGCTTTGAGCATTTTTTTAATATAGTGTTTTTTACGTTCTTGCAGCTGAAATAATTTTTTTGTTTATTTTTCGCTTTTTCTCGTTTTGGCGATTTTTTTCATTTTGGCGATTTTTTTTTCATTTTGGCGATTTTTTTCATTTTGGTGATTTTTTCATTTTGGCGATTTTTTTCATTTTGGCGATTTCTTCATTTTGGCGATATTTTTCATTTAAGCGATTTTTTTATTTTAGCGATTTTTACAGTTTTTCGCGACTTATTTTCGTTTTAGATTTTTTTTTAATTTGGTGCTTTTTTTCGTTTTGGCGATTTTTTTTGGCGATTTTTTTTTCGGGTTGGTGATTTTATAATTTATTGTTTTTTTTATACCCTTTACCAACAAAAATGGTAAAAGGGTATATATAGGTTTGTCATTCCGTTTGTAATTTCTATAATATCAATAAGCGATACATAAAATATATATATTCTGGATCCTTATGCATAGGCAAGACGAATAAGCGATGTCCGTCTGTCCGTCTATCCGTCTGTCTGTACGTGAAATCGGTTTTCCGAAGCTCCCAGAAAAGCTAGAGACTTCGTTCTTAGACTGGTGTGTCAGAAATTTTCCAAAATAGATTGGTATTGAAATTCAGAAAAATTGGACAGACGATTGCAGAGCTGGAAAACGTAAACTTCATTTTGCCATATAAAAGTAACTACCGAAAACCAATTTTTATTTTTTTTTAATAAATAAACTTATTTTACACTTCAGTACGACTAAAATTAAAATTTTAAATTAAAAAAACTTAAAAAAATTAAAAAAAACGTTTCCAGGGTTGGAAAACTGTAACTTTTTGTGTTATGTAAAATTAACTATGTCTAAAACTATATTAGTATTTTCTCGAGAACCGTACGAGCTACAGACCTGAAATTTGGACACAGTGTGTAGACCTTTGGCCGCTACAACAACAAATACATGAGAATTGGAAATTAAAGGGTGTTCCAAAACGAGCAACGAAAAATGTTAAAATCCCATGTAATATACATACAATTATATGTATATACACCTTTTATACAGACTACAAAAATTAACACTAAAATTTCCAAAAATTTAAATTAAAGGGTGTTCCATCAGTTAATGCACTTTTGACTATGCAATTTTGACAACTTGCTGTATCTTGGAAACCATAAGAGCAAAACTCTTGAAATTTTCGAAAACGGTAAAACTAAAAAATCAAAAAATTATAAAATCGCCAAACTGAAAGAAATCGCCAAAAACAAAAAAAAATCGCCAAAACGAAAAAAAGCACCAAATTAAAAAAAATTTCTAAGACTAAAATAAATCGCATAAAACGCAAAAATTGCTAAAATGAAAAAAAATCGCCAAAATGAAAAAAATCGCCAAAATGAAAAAAAAATGCCAAAACGAAAATAAAACCTAAAAAACAGAAAAAATCGCCAAAATGAAAAAAAAAAAATCGCCAAAATGAAAAAAATCGCCGAAATGAAAAAAATCGCCAAAACGAAAAAAACCCCAAAAAACAGAAAAAAATCGCCAAAATGAAAAAAACCAAAAAAAAAATCGCTTATATAAAAGAAACCCAAAAACTGAAAAAAATCGCCAAACTGAAAAAAAATCTCCAAACTGAAAAAAAATCTCCAAAATGAAGAAAAGCCCAAAAAAAACAGAAAAAATCGCCAAAAAGAAAAAAACCTCCAAAAACAGAAAAAAATCGCCGAAACGATTAAACAGCGACAACACTGAAAAAATCGTTTAAACTGAAAAAATCTTCGAAAAAGCAAAATATCCTGCCTTTCGTGCGCGATTCAAAGTCGCACTTTACTGAATTTTTTAATATTAAAGGAATTAAATGAAACTAAGTTTTTCCTTATTTCGTTTTTGCTTTGTTCACTTAACATATTTTATGTATTTTTTAAAGAACTAGATTGGTATCAATAATCAGAAAAATCCAAAATTATGACTCCAGGGTTGGAAAACTCACACTTTTTGTGTTATGTAAAATTAAATACGTCTAAAAATTTTGTTCGTTTTTTTTATAAATTGAATATATTTTATGCTTCTGAAAGAAAAGTTTAGCGTATGAAATTTGAAAAATGAAAATTAAAGCTCCCAAGATGGAAACAAATATGTATGTATGTGTCTGTATACTATATATATGTATGTACGTACGTTGGTAAAGGGTATATAAGATTCGGCACAGCCGAATATAGCACTCTTACTTGTTTAGTTTTACCGTTTTTGAAAATTTCAAGAGTTTTACTCTTGCGGTTTCCAAGATACAGCAAGTTATCAAAATTACATAGTCAAAATTACATTAACTGATGGTACACCCTTTAATTAAAGTTTTTAAATTTTAGTGTTAATTGTTGTAGTCTGTATAAAAATACAGTAACTTTACAAATTTCAAGTGCATATACATACATAAAATTGTATATATATTACATGGTATTTTAACATTTTTCGTTGCTCGTTTCGACACACCCTTTAATTTCCAACTGTCATGTATTTGCTGCTGTAGCGGGTCTACATACTCTGTCCAAATTTCAAGTCCGTACCTCTTACGGTTCTCGAGAAAATACCCTGTGACTGACGGACGGACAGACGGACATACGGACATCGTAGCGAAAACATTAGGGTTTCTTTTCACCTTTGGTGTATGAAACCCTAAAAACATGTTGATTATTGAGTTCTTGATTCAGCTTTGTTATTTGTTGAGCTTCTCATTTGTTTAAATGATAGTTTATAACATAATAACTCTAGTTGTAAGTTGTAACAATTCCCAAAAATTAAACACAAATCTTTTAATTATATTTATAGCCCGCCCTCAATTTCATCCATTCAGGTCCTGTACAAGATTGTGCTCTAAAGTATTTCTACCCATTCTGTCTTTGTGTCCACTTTGCGTATGCCATTTTGGTACAATTGCGCCAGTTATGTATTTTTGAAAGCATTTTTTTCTGCTTCCTGTGGTTATTTTCAATCTAAGATTATTTTCATTACATAGAATCAGTTTCTATAAAGTTTATTAACAAAAATCCTTACTCTTTTGATGCTTTAATAACTTGTAAATTTTGTTTTCTTCTTTGTCGAATTAAATAATATGAACGACTATTTTTCCCACTTTTGACGTTTGATTTCGAGAATCGTAGTAGAAAAATTTTACAAGAATTATTAACAGCGATGCATTTTTATGACTTTCGAGAAACCTAATTCCATACTGTAAAAACGAGAAGCTTAAAGCCCGAATACGAGAATCATAATAAGGCTGAATAACTTTTGTAACTTAACAAAATTCGTTAAATTACGGAATCTGTTTTCCTGCACAAGCTAAAAATATTTTCGTAATATGTATATTTTCGTTTATCGTACAAAAAATAAATTAGGAAAAAATTCATTAATAAAAAAATATAACCTGAATAAACAAACATACAAAATATACGAACTAACCAATACAATTTTATGTCTTCATATCGAACTTTAACGAATTTTAACTCACGCAATGGCAAAATTTACATAACCATAAAATACTTTTCTTTTTTATATCAGTTGGTGTTTGAGCGGTTTGTACTTGATTGATACCATAATCAAGTTTTTCTTCATTATACCGAGTACACATAATGATATTCTGTGACATCGCAATAGTGTGCACTAGTGGCAAACATTTTCATTTCCGATATTTTTCGTTGTGTGGCATTGCTTGCCATATAAAAAACAGAATCAGATCGGCGTTGGTTACATTTTGAAAATGACACCACATTTCTTGTGATGTCATTCATCAAGAGAATTGCCAGATGTATACTTAGCATTAGAGTCTGTTGTCAGCAATTTTATCTAACAAGGAATCTTAATCTATGTTTCCTAAATTAAATTATTCTTATGCTTTGATTTCATTTAATTCTTTTGCCAAAGTACATACGAAACTGTGTATGTGCACCCCGCTTTCTTAAAGATATTTGAAGGTATGTATATCCTTCAAAACCCCCGTTTTTATCGATTATATCACTTTTAGTCAGATTATATTTCTGATTAAAATTCACTACAGTTCAATTAAATCTAAAAATTTCTGATTATATCACTTTTCAGCAAAAATGATCTGGTCGCGTTAAGTATACTTGATACATTAAAAATATATTAATCATACGTTTATTATAATGTAATGTCCTGTAGAAGACCATTTATAAGAAATTTCAAGATACGAGAGATTTTTCAAATGCTTTACTACAATGAAATATTGGCGATATTCGATGTTTGATGCAAATGTTCTTGCGTTAGTGCAAATGCAAAATATCGTAGCTTTTCTTTAAAATCCGACAACAAAATACACACACACAATCCAAAGAAAAGCTACGATATTTTGCATTTTCACTATCGCAAGAACATTTGCATCAAACATCGAATACCGTCATTCTAAAACAAACGGTAAGCAACACTGTTGGCAAGACAAACAACTAAAACAAATGTCTTGCCAAAAGTGTTGTTAAGCGTTAGTAGTAGGGAACTGGGGATGCTGCCCCAATTAAAATTTTGAAATTTTAAAATTTTAATTACCCAAATTTTAAAATTCTTGGAAATTTGTGAAATTTGATACCCTACGAGGGTGGGTCAATAAGTCCGTCCAACTTTTTGTTTACATAAGGAATTTTTTGTTTACATAAGGGGTTTTGTTTGTTTAATACATACGAGGGTGGTTTAATAAGTCCAGTTTTTTATGACCGTGGGAATTTGTATGTGTGTATGTTTGTGGGGTGGATTAAGGGGTTTCATAAGATTAAGATTTCATAAGTATATATGCCGAAGGGAAAATCATGAAATGATTTTTCCTAATACTAATGGGTGTGAAATAGTGAAAATTAATTTTTCCTAATGCCTACGGCAATGCATGAATATTTTTCCTAATGCCTACGGCAATGCATGAATATTTTTCCTAGTGCCGACGGCAATGCATGAATATTATTTTTTTCAAATGCCGACGGCAAAACATGATTATTATTTTTTTCAAATGCCGACGGGAAAATGATTTTTCATAATTCAGACGGGAAAACATAAAAGTTATTTCTAATGCTAATACAGGAGTTTAAGGCTTATAGTGATTTGGGGTGGGTGGGGTTGTTGTCGTAATACATAACCGAGGGACTTTATGGATTTGTCCGTCCGTCTGTCTGTTGTGCGAGGCTGTGATTGGCCGGGGGAGCGTGGTGTAGTTGAGGTAGATGGATTGAGTGTATGTGTGTATACCTGTCTGTTGGAATTTGTGTGATGGTGTGATTGACAGGGGGCGGGGTGTAGTTGAGGTAGATCGACTGCGTGTATGCAGGTGTTGCAAGTCTGTAGGAATTTAAGGCTTATAGTGATTTGGGGTAGGTGAGGGTGTTGTTGTACGAGTAACATGTATCCATGGGAATTTGTGGATGTGTCTGTCCGGAGGAATTTAAGCGAGGCTGTTATTGGGAGGGTTGTGGTGTAGTTGAGGTTGATCGACTGCGTGTATGTATGTATGTCTATATGTTTGTAGGAGCTTAAGGCTGATCGTGATTTAAGAGAGGTGAGGATGTTGTTGTAATATGTAGGAATCTGTATGTATGTATGTATGTCTGTGAAAATTTAAGGCTGATCATGATTTAGGATAGGTGAGGTTGGTGTAGTAATATGTCTGTGTGTATGTACATATGTTTGTAGGAGTTTAATGCTATTAGTGATTTGAGGATAGGTGAGGGTGTTGTCGTACGAGTGATATGTATGCGTAGAAATCTGTATGCATGTTCGTAGGAGTTTAAGGCTGATCGTGATTTGTGTTGTTGTCAGTGTTGTTTGTAGGAATGACCGTGAGAATTTTTGTATGTATATCTGTAGGAATTTAAGGTTGGCCGTGTTTTGTGAGGGGTGGTGTCTTGTTGAAATAATCTGAATTTTTCTTAGATGAAATCTGGTATATATGTGTGTGTGTGCGTGTGTGTACGTATGATTTTCTCACGCTAGTAGTTTTATGTACATAGAAATAAATTGTATTCAATATCGAGATTTGGTTCTATAAAATATTCTCATATATCTGATACATATACATTTACATAAGTATATTTTCATACTCAAGGTTGCTGGGTATTTTGTCATGCTTAAAATTGTCCAGCTTTAAAGTCTGCCTGCGAGAAATTTGTTTATATTACAGATTTTGTTTATTTAACTACGTCCGGCTTCTTTCGCTGAACTTCTTTTCATACGATCATGGGAATTTATAGTTTCTCTATCCATAATAAGGTCGTTTAGCTTGGGCATGTGCTCTGAGTGAATGGTTTGCGTTGTTCATATATTTTTATGATGTAGATATGTAAGTGTGATTGTCAAGATCTAATAAATATTTGAGTATTGATAAGAAATTTGATATTATGTGTACATACATATCTACAAATTGATTTTATGTATGTATGTACATATGTATGTACATACAAATAAGTGTTTGCCTCCGTGTTTGAATACATTTTTTTTGTTTTTGTTGTTGTTCTAAATATTCGCCTGGTCTTTTATATATAGATGTCAAATATCTTCATAGTTTTTTTTTTTTATTATTTGAAATTAAAAAAACGTTGTTTTAACTTTTATCTGTATTTACTTAATAGTTTGTGAGGATTTGCTGTTTTAAGTAAAACTAAATTCCTTAAGATACATACTTTAGAATAATAGTAACTATAATAGAAATATTTCCTATATTTAATTTACATTTGTTTAAAGTTGATGCAGGTTATCTTCATTCTTAAAAATATTTTGATATAAAATTTTTTCCAGCCGTAGGCTTTTTTCATCACCTTTTACATTTATTTTAGAACATCTTGCATTGCCTTTTATACATTTATAAACATTTTTAAATGAAACTGATCCAGCAGTACAGCTTATGTAACGATAGTTTTTTGTTAGCCAGCTTGCTTCTTTTTTTATTTTTTTTATTGATTATTGAGTTTTATAATGAAATTATTATATTCGTAATTGTTGAAAACAATCGCTACTTCTTTTGCGATGAAATCATTTTAATTACTTTTGAAACCTTGTACGTCTATAAAAATTATGTTGTTTCCATATTACTCAATTTATAAGACTTTTCGAACTTGTCCTTTGATGGGTATATATGTATTCTATTATACGATCATGAATAAGAATACAGTAAGCTGATTTCTTTGCTTACTATTTCAAATTAAAATTTTATTCAATTGCCCCGCTATTGAATAAAAGGAGCTTTTATCTTAAACTCTGGTACAGGTAGAAACGCATGAGATTCTTTCATATACTACCTTTGCTGGAATCTTAGATACATATAATAACTATATAGAATTGCATTACGTTTATTTATAAATTTTATTTTAAGATCAGCATCATATGGATATGAGACTGAACCTAAATGTACTTTTAAATTAGTTAATTCATAATGAACAATCTTATTTTCTTCTTGAATAGCGATCAACAGAAAACGAAGTCGTTTTCTTACAATTTAGGTCTGACCTCTCAACTGCTCCTCTAGTATACAATATGACTTTGTATGTCAGTATTTCTGTCTACTCTTTGTCAGCGTTAGGGATAATTAAATTTTAAACTTTTTATTCTTCAGATTGTGTTACTTCATACTGATAATATGTTTACATTAATAAGGTACGAGTGTATGTTTATTTTATGAAAGGTGAGCGCCTATGGCTTTTATTTGATGTTCTGGATGAAGTGTTTTTTTTTCTCATTTTATTAAAGTTTAGCATATTGCGTATATATTTCTAATATATTTAAGTGAGCTTTTTGTATCTGTCAGACAGAGTGATCGTATCAGTTGGTCAGTCAGTCTCTCTCTTTTTATTTTATTAATTTTTTCTTCTAATGTGTCACTACTATTTTTTCAGATTTTACTACTGGAAATAGAAAATATTTATATAATTTTAAAAGTATTAATATATACATACATATAGGTAAATATATGTATGTATGTACGTAGAAATTAGTTCATATACAAAGAAATACATCTTTAATAATCAACTATTCTAGAAAGTCGATCTAAAATAACACATTTACCTCCATCATCAATTCACCATCAGTGTTTTCATAAAGTGTTAGAAATATTGGAATATCTATGTTTGAGAGCATTTTTACTTCAAGTGTTTCTATATAAGATTTGGTGTTTGACCCCTTGACGTTATTGTGGTTAACGTAGGCTGCGTTGTATCGCATTCAGATGGAATCATTTCTCACTTAGAAAAAGTCCTCATCATCATCATTCATACATGTATACAATTCATTCATGAGTTGAGTTGATTCAGATACAATTGCTGTCTACAAATTAATGATTAGAAAATAGCTTTCTGATAACCTTCTAACAAGTTTAATATTTTGCTAGCATGCATGCTTTAGCATGCTTCTATCGATAGTGACGCGACAGTCCAACATTTAGTGGTGTTTCAATTAAAAATCTATACTATTAGAATTACGAATTCACTCTTTGGAATTTTTAACAAAGTAGATACATATGTATGTATTTGATTTCCCACAAAGTCTTAAAATTTCTTTGCTTATAAAAGTATGACGTGAGGATTTTTTTTTTTTTTAATTATACATGCTTCGGCATGCTTCCAATATTTTTTGGTAAATTTATTTCATATTCATACAGATATAAAGTAAGATCTGTTTACATTCCATTTTACAATTTATGCATGCTTCAGCATGATTCTAGTTGAATTCTGTATTTATTTAGTAAGTATGTTTGATACCCATTCATACACATGTACATTGTTAAAGATTGGATATCAAAGTCCAATTTTCTTAGTTTATCTAGAAATGAACAGAGTGAATATCTATTATAATAACCCCATATTCACAATTTAAAATTTTGTGTGCTAGAGCTTTCGAGATGGAAAATATACACCTTTTACTATTAAAAGTGATAATATGGTGTGTTGTGGAATATTTCGAACTCTTAAGTTTTCACAATATTTCATACAGACAACCAAGTTTAGAGAATTCCAGTACATTAGGCTAATTATCTTCCCTGAGACCTAACATTCATAATCAATCCTTCAAAAAAACCAATGCAAACTAGATTTTCCCTTTTTAATTTTATTTATATTTTCATTAAATTTCATCATTTTGTACATCTTCAAATTAGTGTATACTGTATTTTGCACCTTTTTCTCATTCGTTAAGTTAACTTTAATCGCAAATATTTTAATGATGAGATGAACTTTTCTATTGTAGGCATTAAGTAAATCTTTATGTATATCAATCCACTTATATGAACCATTATAGCTAAATTCTTAACACATAATTCCTTTAAATGATCTATTAATTTATTCTACTATTAATGCTTTCATATTATGAAATTTTTAATCCTCTGTTTATGCATGAATTTTGTAGTGTTTATTAAAAATTCTTTACCAACATCTATTTGTATTTTTTGTTTTGATACTCATATCATTTCAAAAATATTTTCCATTGCCTCGGTTTTTTCGAGTGCAGCTTTTATTTTCAACGATACTCACCATATAAACTTTTAGAATGTGTCAGTTACAGTCTACAAAAATCAATAATTTCTATTTTCTCAAGAAAAGCTACCCACTTCACCTAAATCAGCTCCATAAAAGATCATCTATTCCATTCATTACATCACTACAATGCACAAACAATTTTCGAAATTTATTATGGAGTTCGTTTACTAAAATTTTTTTTTAAGGACATTGAGTTGTTTTACAGTTTTTTAGAGAGTGTTCTGATCTATTTGATACACTTTCAGCTATTTATACTAAAATGTAGTTAATAAATTTTATCGCTCAGCTCTTCAATTTGTTTGTCAAAAGAGGATTTAATTTTTAGAATATCTTTTTCAATTTTATACCTATCTTCTATCGTTAATTTTATTTTACACTCCAATTATTAATTAATCCTTTAGTTTAGTTTAGTGAATGATGATGATTCTTTATGTATGCATTGGTAGAAATTATATATTTTATTTAGTTTTCAAAATCAAATTTGTCATAGTATTTTCACGTTTTATCAATCACTAAAGAAAATAAACCCACTTTTAAACCCCATATTTGACCATCAACTTGTATTTCATCTTTATTCAGTTTTAGATTTCTATCACCTAATTTCCATTCATTATTGAAATCTTTAGGTGAGCCATAGTTTGTATCTAATTCATTTCTTCCTTTCAAGACTAATAAGTCAATATAAGTATCTTCGGTGTTGGAAGGCTGTGGGTAAAAATCATCTTCTTCATCATCATAATCATTCACAGTATTAGCATCATTAAATAAGATGGCATTATCAAATATTGTTCCTTTTGAAAGTTTCTTTAACTTCTTTCTATTTTGACTGATGGTTTCTGAGGCTTTAATACTTGTACTATTTTCAGATTCTATATTGTTTTTACTTTGTTCTTTCTTGTGTATTCTTTCAATATTTTTTGAATTATTCATGAATTCTTTGAGAGGTTCTGTTTTAGGATCAA
Organism: Tachina lurida; assembly: GCA_944452675.1. NCBI lineage: Eukaryota > Metazoa > Arthropoda > Insecta > Diptera > Tachinidae > Tachina > Tachina lurida. The sequence goes on from OX101754.1 coordinate 45,280,154, forward strand.
ATATATCTCTTAGTTGTTCACGTGTATCTATTTCACCAGTTTTTATACTACGAAGCTTTTTCTTCAAGACACTTCTTATCAACACCAACTGTTTGAAAATTTTCTCATCCATGTTTAATAATAGCAAATAAGAGGTATCAGCCTTTAGATCAGGTATCACCTATTAGTTCAGGTATCAGCTATCAGATCAGCTTATCAGGAGCTGCTCTGGTTTTCAGATCAGCTTATCAGGAGCTGGTCTGATTTTCAGATCAGCTTATCAGGACCTGATCTGGTTTTCAGATCAGCTTATCAGGAGCTGGTCTGGTTTTCAGATCAGCTTATCAGGACCTGATCTGGTTTTCAGATCAGCTTATCAGGAGCTGGTCTGATTTTCAGATCAGCTTATCAGGAGCTGGTCTGATTTTCAGATCAGCTTATAAGGAGCTGGTCTGGTTTTCAGATCAGCTTATCAGGAGTGGGTCTGATTTTAAGATCAGCTTATCAGGACCAGGTCTGGTTTGCAGATCAGCATATCAGGCGTTGGTCTAGTTTTCAGATCAGGTTGTCAGGCAGCTGATCTGTAAAACAGATCAGGTTATCAGGAGCTGTTCAGATTTTCAGATCAGATTATCTGTTTCAAATTGGGTCATCAGTTTACAAGTAGCTGGACATTTATAACATTTAGATGAATGAAGTTTAAGGCCATTTAAAATGCGAAAAACTATACTATTATGTAGTCAAATTGTTTTCTATGACGATCATCACTTAATTCAGTATCTTTCCTTATAATCAAAATTCCATATTTTTAATTCCAACACGATTTATATTTTTCTCATATTACTTAAACATTCTAACTACATTATGATTATTTCCTATCAAATATTTGGTGATTCTAGTATAAGTTTGACATTAGTAGAACGCATCAACATTCTTATCTTACCCCATACAAAAATATGCTTCTCACACACACAACATGGTTAAATATCGTATTGGTATTACTTCTTGCTTTCTTATAAGAAATAACAGATTCATTATCTGTAAATGTGTAATACCCATGACTTTCATTAATGAAATTAATTACAGGTATTTATATTTAGGTTGTTAGAGAGATTTTGAGTTTAAATATGAAGATGTTTTCAAGTTTTAGTCCAGTAGAACTGTCTAGCCAACCACTCATATTATTATTATTTTTTTTATTTATTTTTTATTTATTTTTTTTATTTATTTTTTATTTATTTTTTTTTCCAATTTAACAGACCAACTGTTCTTGCACGAATAGTAATTGATAGAAGGGAACTCTGATTTATTTTTGAGCTAACGTTTGATGACTCATCAAAATTTCATACCAAGGTATTTTTATGTTGTTTTGACTATGAGTATGAGTCAATATTTATGAAATACCTTTCCAAAATATTGGTGCATGCACATAGTCAAAACAAAGTATGCTTTAAGTGTTTAAAACCAGTATTACCATAAAAATGGTGGTTTTAAACTCTTAAAATATACTTTGTTTTACTAACCCCATTTTGTAACTAAATGCATTTTATAAATATTATCTATTACTATAGAAATAATAATAGATAATATTTATAAAATGCATTTAGTTACAAAATGTGGTTAGTAAAACAACATAAATATACCTTGGTATGAAATTTTGATGATTCATCAATATTTCGTACCATCCTATTTTTAGGTTGTTTTGACTATGAGTATGTACCAATATTTATGAAATGTATTTCATAAATATTATCTCTTATTATAGAAAAAATTAAATAATGTAGCCATATGATATCGGAAAATATTTTCTGATATCATATGGCTATATTATTTTATTTTTCCTATAATAAGAGATAATGGTTCCTACTCATAGTCAAAACAAAGTATATTTTAAGAGTTTAAAACCAGTATTGTCATACAAAATACTGATTTTAAACTGTTAAAATATACTTTGTTTTACTAACCGCTTTTTAGTAACTAAATGCATTTCATAAATATTGCCGAATACTCATACTCAAAACTAATGATATTTTTATGATGTTTTGATTGTGAGTATGGAGCATTATCTGTTATTATAGGAAAAATAAAATAATGCAGCTACACGATTTTAGAAAATATTTTCTGAAATCGAATAGCTGTATTATTTTATTTTTTTTATAATAAGAGATAATATTTATAAAATGTATTTAGTTACACAAAAGCGGTTAGTAAAACAACCTAAATATAGGATGGTACGAAATATTGATGAGTCATCAAACGTTAGCTCAAAAATAAATCAGAGTTCCCTTCTATCAATTACTATTCGTGCAAGAATAGTTGGTCTGTTAAATTGGAAAAAAAAAATAAATAAAAAATAAATAAAAAAAATAAATAAAAAATAAATAAAAAAAATAATAATAATATGAGTGGTTGGCTAGACAGTTCTACTGGACTAAAACTTGAAAACATCTTCATATTTAAACTCAAAATCTCTCTAACAACCTAAATATAAATACCTGTAATTAATTTCATTAATGAAAGTCATGGGTATTACACATTTACAGATAATGAATCTGTTATTTCTTATAAGAAAGCTAGAAGTAATACCAATACGATATTTAACCATGTTGTGTGTGTGAGAAGCATATTTTTGTATGGGGTAAGATAAGAATGTTGATGCGTTCTACTAATGTCAAACTTATACTAGAATCACCAAATATTTGATAGGAAATAATCATAATGTAGTTAGAATGTTTAAGTAATATGAGAAAAATATAAATCGTGTTGGAATTAAAAATATGGAATTTTGATTATAAGGAAAGATACTGAATTAAGTGATGATCGTCATAGAAAACAATTTGACTACATAATAGTATAGTTTTTCGCATTTTAAATGGCCTTAAACTTCATTCATCTAAATGTTATAAATGTCCAGCTACTTGTAAACTGATGACCCAATTTGAAACAGATAATCTGATCTGAAAATCTGAACAGCTCCTGATAACCTGATCTGTTTTACAGATCAGTTGCCTGACAACCTGATCTGAAAACTAGACCAACGCCTGATATGCTGATCTGCAAACCAGACCTGGTCCTGATAAGCTGATCTTAAAATCAGACCCACTCCTGATAAGCTGATCTGAAAACCAGACCAGCTCCTTATAAGCTGATCTGAAAATCAGACCAGCTCCTGATAAGCTGATCTGAAAATCAGACCAGCTCCTGATAAGCTGATCTGAAAACCAGATCAGGTCCTGATAAGCTGATCTGAAAACCAGACCAGCTCCTGATAAGCTGATCTGAAAACCAGATCAGGTCCTGATAAGCTGATCTGAAAACCAGACCAGCTCCTGATAAGCTGATCTGAAAACCAGACCAGCTCCTGATAAGCTGATCTGAAAATCAGACCAGCTCCTGATAAGCTGATCTGAAAACCAGATCAGGTCCTGATAAGCTGATCTGAAAACCAGACCAGCTCCTGATAAGCTGATCTGAAAACCAGATCAGGTCCTGATAAGCTGATCTGAAAATCAGACCAGCTCCTGATAAGCTGATCTGAAAACCAGAGCAGCTCCTGATAAGCTGATCTGATAGCTGATACCTGAACTAATAGGTGATACCTGATCTAAAGGCTGATACCTCTTATTTGCTATTATTAAACATGGATGAGAAAATTTTCAAACAGTTGGTGTTGATAAGAAGTGTCTTGAAGAAAAAGCTTCGTAGTATAAAAACTGGTGAAATAGATACACGTGAACAACTAAGAGATATATTTGATCCTAAAACAGAACCTCTCAAAGAATTCATGAATAATTCAAAAAATATTGAAAGAATACACAAGAAAGAACAAAGTAAAAACAATATAGAATCTGAAAATAGTACAAGTATTAAAGCCTCAGAAACCATCAGTCAAAATAGAAAGAAGTTAAAGAAACTTTCAAAAGGAACAATATTTGATAATGCCATCTTATTTAATGATGCTAATACTGTGAATGATTATGATGATGAAGAAGATGATTTTTACCCACAGCCTTCCAACACCGAAGATACTTATATTGACTTATTAGTCTTGAAAGGAAGAAATGAATTAGATACAAACTATGGCTCACCTAAAGATTTCAATAATGAATGGAAATTAGGTGATAGAAATCTAAAACTGAATAAAGATGAAATACAAGTTGATGGTCAAATATGGGGTTTAAAAGTGGGTTTATTTTCTTTAGTGATTGATAAAACGTGAAAATACTATGACAAATTTGATTTTGAAAACTAAATAAAATATATAATTTCTACCAATGCATACATAAAGAAGCATCATCATTCACTAAACTAAACTAAAGGATTAATTAATAATTGGAGTGTAAAATAAAATTAACGATAGAAGATAGGTATAAAATTGAAAAAGATATTCTAAAAATTAAATCCTCTTTTGACAAACAAATTGAAGAGCTGAGCGATAAAATTTATTAACTACATTTTAGTATAAATAGCTGAAAGTGTATCAAATAGATCAGAACACTCTCTAAAAAACTGTAAAACAACTCAATGTCCTTAAAAAAAATTTTAGTAAACGAACTCCATAATAAATTTCGAAAATTATTTGTGCATTGTAGTGATGTAATGAATGGAATAGATGATCTTTTATGGAGCTGATTTAGGTGAAGTGGGTAGCTTTTCTTGAGAAAATAGAAATTATTGATTTTTGTAGACTGTAACTGACACATTCTAAAAGTTTATATGGTGAGTATCGTTGAAAATAAAAGCTGCACTCGAAAAAACCGAGGCAATGGAAAATATTTTTGAAATGATATGAGTATCAAAACAAAAAATACGAATAGATGTTGGTAAAGAATTTTTAATAAACACTACAAAATTCATGCATAAACAGAGGATTAAAAATTTCATAATATGAAAGCATTAATAGTAGAATAAATTAATAGATCATTTAAAGGAATTATGTGTTAAGAATTTAGCTATAATGGTTCATATAAGTGGATTGATATACATAAAGATTTACTTAATGCCTACAATAGAAAAGTTCATCTCATCATTAAAATATTTGCGATTAAAGTTAACTTAACGAATGAGAAAAAGGTGCAAAATACAGTATACACTAATTTGAAGATGTACAAAATGATGAAATTTAATGAAAATATAAATAAAATTAAAAAGGGAAAATCTAGTTTGCATTGGTTTTTTTGAAGGATTGATTATGAATGTTAGGTCTCAGGGAAGATAATTAGCCTAATGTACTGGAATTCTCTAAACTTGGTTGTCTGTATGAAATATTGTGAAAACTTAAGAGTTCGAAATATTCCACAACACACCATATTATCACTTTTAATAGTAAAAGGTGTATATTTTCCATCTCGAAAGCTCTAGCACACAAAATTTTAAATTGTGAATATGGGGTTATTATAATAGATATTCACTCTGTTCATTTCTAGATAAACTAAGAAAATTGGACTTTGATATCCAATCTTTAACAATGTACATGTGTATGAATGGGTATCAAACATACTTACTAAATAAATACAGAATTCAACTAGAATCATGCTGAAGCATGCATAAATTGTAAAATGGAATGTAAACAGATCTTACTTTATATCTGTATGAATATGAAATAAATTTACCAAAAAATATTGGAAGCATGCCGAAGCATGTATAATTAAAAAAAAAAAATCCTCACGTCATACTTTTATAAGCAAAGAAATTTTAAGACTTTGTGGGAAATCAAATACATACATATGTATCTACTTTGTTAAAAATTCCAAAGAGTGAATTCGTAATTCTAATAGTATAGATTTTTAATTGAAACACCACTAAATGTTGGACTGTCGCGTCACTATCGATAGAAGCATGCTAAAGCATGCATGCTAGCAAAATATTAAACTTGTTAGAAGGTTATCAGAAAGCTATTTTCTAATCATTAATTTGTAGACAGCAATTGTATCTGAATCAACTCAACTCATGAATGAATTGTATATATGTATGAATGATGATGATGAGGACTTTTTCTAAGTGAGAAATGATTCCATCTGAATGCGATACAACGCAGCCTACGTTAACCACAATAACGTCAAGGGGTCAAACACCAAATCTTATATAGAAACACTTGAAGTAAAAATGCTCTCAAACATAGATATTCCAATATTTCTAACACTTTATGAAAACACTGATGGTGAATTGATGATGGAGGTAAATGTGTTATTTTAGATCGACTTTCTAGAATAGTTGATTATTAAAGATGTATTTCTTTGTATATGAACTAATTTCTACGTACATACATACATATATTTACCTATATGTATGTATATATTAATACTTTTAAAATTATATAAATATTTTCTATTTCCAGTAGTAAAATCTGAAAAAATAGTAGTGACACATTAGAAGAAAAAATTAATAAAATAAAAAGAGAGAGACTGACTGACCAACTGATACGATCACTCTGTCTGACAGATACAAAAAGCTCACTTAAATATATTAGAAATATATACGCAATATGCTAAACTTTAATAAAATGAGAAAAAAAACACTTCATCCAGAACATCAAATAAAAGCCATAGGCGCTCACCTTTCATAAAATAAACATACACTCGTACCTTATTAATGTAAACATATTATCAGTATGAAGTAACACAATCTGAAGAATAAAAAGTTTAAAATTTAATTATCCCTAACGCTGACAAAGAGTAGACAGAAATACTGACATACAAAGTCATATTGTATACTAGAGGAGCAGTTGAGAGGTCAGACCTAAATTGTAAGAAAACGACTTCGTTTTCTGTTGATCGCTATTCAAGAAGAAAATAAGATTGTTCATTATGAATTAACTAATTTAAAAGTACATTTAGGTTCAGTCTCATATCCATATGATGCTGATCTTAAAATAAAATTTATAAATAAACGTAATGCAATTCTATATAGTTATTATATGTATCTAAGATTCCAGCAAAGGTAGTATATGAAAGAATCTCATGCGTTTCTACCTGTACCAGAGTTTAAGATAAAAGCTCCTTTTATTCAATAGCGGGGCAATTGAATAAAATTTTAATTTGAAATAGTAAGCAAAGAAATCAGCTTACTGTATTCTTATTCATGATCGTATAATAGAATACATATATACCCATCAAAGGACAAGTTCGAAAAGTCTTATAAATTGAGTAATATGGAAACAACATAATTTTTATAGACGTACAAGGTTTCAAAAGTAATTAAAATGATTTCATCGCAAAAGAAGTAGCGATTGTTTTCAACAATTACGAATATAATAATTTCATTATAAAACTCAATAATCACTAAAAAAAATAAAAAAAGAAGCAAGCTGGCTAACAAAAAACTATCGTTACATAAGCTGTACTGCTGGATCAGTTTCATTTAAAAATGTTTATAAATGTATAAAAGGCAATGCAAGATGTTCTAAAATAAATGTAAAAGGTGATGAAAAAAGCCTACGGCTGGAAAAAATTTTATATCAAAATATTTTTAAGAATGAAGATAACCTGCATCAACTTTAAACAAATGTAAATTAAATATAGGAAATATTTCTATTATAGTTACTATTATTCTAAAGTATGTATCTTAAGGAATTTAGTTTTACTTAAAACAGCAAATCCTCACAAACTATTAAGTAAATACAGATAAAAGTTAAAACAACGTTTTTTTAATTTCAAATAATAAAAAAAAAAAACTATGAAGATATTTGACATCTATATATAAAAGACCAGGCGAATATTTAGAACAACAACAAAAACAAAAAAAATGTATTCAAACACGGAGGCAAACACTTATTTGTATGTACATACATATGTACATACATACATAAAATCAATTTGTAGATATGTATGTACACATAATATCAAATTTCTTATCAATACTCAAATATTTATTAGATCTTGACAATCACACTTACATATCTACATCATAAAAATATATGAACAACGCAAACCATTCACTCAGAGCACATGCCCAAGCTAAACGACCTTATTATGGATAGAGAAACTATAAATTCCCATGATCGTATGAAAAGAAGTTCAGCGAAAGAAGCCGGACGTAGTTAAATAAACAAAATCTGTAATATAAACAAATTTCTCGCAGGCAGACTTTAAAGCTGGACAATTTTAAGCATGACAAAATACCCAGCAACCTTGAGTATGAAAATATACTTATGTAAATGTATATGTATCAGATATATGAGAATATTTTATAGAACCAAATCTCGATATTGAATACAATTTATTTCTATGTACATAAAACTACTAGCGTGAGAAAATCATACGTACACACACGCACACACACACATATATACCAGATTTCATCTAAGAAAAATTCAGATTATTTCAACAAGACACCACCCCTCACAAAACACGGCCAACCTTAAATTCCTACAGATATACATACAAAAATTCTGACAACAACACAAATCACGATCAGCCTTAAACTCCTACGAACATGCATACAGATTTCTACGCATACATATCACTCGTACGACAACACCCTCACCTATCCTCAAATCACTAATAGCATTAAACTCCTACAAACATATGTACATACACACAGACATATTACTACACCAACCTCACCTATCCTAAATCATGATCAGCCTTAAATTTTCACAGACATACATACATACATACAGATTCCTACATATTACAACAACATCCTCACCTCTCTTAAATCACGATCAGCCTTAAGCTCCTACAAACATATAGACATACATACATACACGCAGTCGGTCAACCTCAACTACACCACAACCCTCCCAATAACAGCCTCGCTTAAATTCCTCCGGACAGACACATCCACAAATTCCCATGGATACATGTTACTCGTACAACAACACCCTCACCTACCCCAAATCACTATAAGCCTTAAATTCCTACAGACTTGCAACACCTGCATACACGCAGTCGATCTACCTCAACTACACCCCGCCCCCTGTCAATCACACCATCACACAAATTCCAACAGACAGGTATACACACATACACTCAATCCATCTACCTCAACTACACCACGCTCCCCCGGCCAATCACAGCCTCGCACAACAGACAGACGGACGGACAAATCATAAAGTCCCTCGGTTATGTATTACGACAACAACCCCACCCACCCCAAATCACTATAAGCCTTAAACTCCTGTATTAGCATTAGAAATAACTTTTATGTTTTCCCGTCTGAATTATGAAAAATCATTTTCCCGTCGGCATTTGAAAAAAATAATAATCATGTTTTGCCGTCGGCATTTGAAAAAAATAATATTCATGCATTGCCGTCGGCACTAGGAAAAATATTCATGCATTGCCGTAGGCATTAGGAAAAATATTCATGCATTGCCGTAGGCATTAGGAAAAATTAATTTCACTATTTCACACCCATTAGTATTAGGAAAAATCATTTCATGATTTTCCCTTCGGCATATATACTTATGAAATCTTAATCTTATGAAACCCCTTAATCCACCCCACAAACATACACACATACAAATTCCCACGGTCATAAAAAACTGGACTTATTAAACCACCCTCGTATGTATTAAACAAACAAAACCCCTTATGTAAACAAAAAATTCCTTATGTAAACAAAAAGTTGGACGGACTTATTGACCCACCCTCGTAGGGTATCAAATTTCACAAATTTCCAAGAATTTTAAAATTTGGGTAATTAAAATTTTAAAATTTCAAAATTTTAATTGGGGCAGCATCCCCAGTTCCCTACTACTAGCGTTTGTTTTAGAATATTTCGCTGTAGTAAAGCATTTGAAAAATCTCTCATATCTTGAAAGTTCTTATAAATGGTCTTGTGCAGGGCTTTAATACATGACGCTTAAACTTTAAACGAAATTGTCATCCCTATCGTGAATATTTATTCCCCCGAAATATTTTCCTTTTTCATAACGTTGCAATCGTGAATTATTTCCACGTGGAAAAACTCGCATGTTCGAAAAAAAAAGAATATGGCATCGCTGATATTTATTCTCGTGTGTTTTTCCCTAAAAAGTATACTTATGTATTTTTTCACAAACGTTTTGTTTAGGAATAAAAAAAGAAGCGCAATGTAAGCAGTTTTCTTCTTATTTTCTAAACTTATTTGATTTGATTTTTAAACGGAGTAAAAATGCATGAATTTATTTATATTATTGTATATGTATATACATATGTATGTATATATGTATATATTATAATACATACTGGCAGCATTTCTTTATGTTTTTCACTTACCTATGTACATTACTTCCTATAAACAGAGTGAATTTGATGAATCTTCCGAATTTCGTCACTTTACTATTTCCAATAAAAATAACATAAATCGGAGCAAATTTTATTCATTCTTCTGAATAATAACCCCCGTATTCATAAAAAAAATAAAATTAATTCAAAATCTATTTTAGGAAATTTTTTTTTTTAAAATTTGAAATAAAGTACACTTCAAATTCATTTTAAATTTTATGAATATGGGGGTAAAAATTTATTAAGAAAACTATAAAAATGCGCGCAAAAAGTAATAAATTCAGTAAAATGCTAGTTTGACTCGCGCACGAAGGTTTCCGTACATTCGGTTTTGGCCATTTTTTTTAATGTGGCTTTTTTTAATTTTTTTTTTCAGTTTAAACGTTTTTTTCGTTTCGATTTCGATTTTTTCTGTTTTTGGGGTTTTTTAATTTTGGCGATTTTTTTTAATTTTTGTGATTTTTTTCTGTTTTGGCAATTTTTTTTGCTACTTTTTCTGTTTTTGGGCTTTTTTTAATTTTGGCGATTTTCCCGGTTTTTGGCGATTTATTTTAGTCTTAAATTTTTTTTTAATTTGGTGCTTTTTTCGTTTTGGCCATTTTTTCTGTTTTTGCCGATTTTTTTCGGTTTGGCGATTTTATAATATTTAGATTTTTTAGTTTTACCGTTTTTGAAAATTTCAAGAGTTTTGCCCTTACGGTTTCCAAGATACAGCAACTTGTCAAAATTACATAGTCTAAATGGCATTAACTGATGGAACACGCTTTAATTAAAATTTTATTTTAGTTTTGGTGTTATTTGTTGTAGTCTGTATAAAAATACACTAACTTTACAAATTTCATGTGTATATACTAGGGTTTGGGATTTCCCGGACTTTTGCACTTCCCGGGAAACGGGAATCAAAAAATCAAGTTCCCGGGAATTCCCGGGATTCCCGGGAAAAGCAAATTTTCTAAATTAAATACTTTTATTAAATGAAAGTTGGTGAAATTTCGATTGTTTTATTAATGTAAGCATTCTTTTGAAATAAAAGTTAATAAAAAAGCAGTTCTAAGACAAATTTTTAAGAATTTTTAATTGAATTTAAGCAAATGGAATAAAGTTATTATACAGCAAAAGATCATATAAAAACCAATTGACGACTGTTACCACAATTAGTAGACAATTTTCTAATAAGACCTACCTTCATTTTAATAAGAATTTGCCTTGCTTGTTTCTCATTCTTTTTGAAAAAGTTCCAGGCTGTTTCTTATCGTTAAGTACAAGCAGGTTACAGTACCATACTGCGCTGCGCCGAATTTTGAAAACCCTGAGCCACAGTATGTTTAAGTGTCTTTCATTTTATTTCTCCTAAAATATTTTCTGCAGGGTTTCCATAATAGCGTCTACTTGTAATCAATTTAAGTTTCGTCAACTCAGAGTTCTTACAGCTTAAAATTTTCACTACACTTTTCAAAATTTGTTCACTAATTCGGCGAAAAATCACTTCAAGTTCGCTTAGCTTATTTACTTTAGGAAACGATTATATCATTGCAATCATTGATACTTATACAATTTATTCCACTTTTTTTAGGAGATATGGTATGACCTCAATTTAATGGAATTTTTATGAAATTTCAGACTTGATTTGAATAGCTCACATTTTTACTTTATATTAAAAAAACATGGACATTTTACTGCTTGTTTATCGGCGTCGAAAGAATTCTTTCTTTCTTACAGTTACATTTAAAACAAAAACTCAATTTAAATTTTAAGATTAAAAAATTTCCTTCGAACAGGGTATATGTAAGTGTTTAAACAGACGATGAAAAACGTGTCAACGTTCGTGTAAATTTGGTCGTACAGTCATTCAAACGAACTTTTGTAATATATAAAAAAATAATAAGTTTTTATATTAAAGTAAAATTGGATTATAAATTCTATATATTTATGAAATAACGTGCACTTTTAATTTCCCGTTTTCCCGGGAAAATCTCAAAAATTTCCCGGGAATATTAGACAGACATTTCCCGGGATTTCCCGCCCGGGAATTCCCGTTTCCCAAACCTTAGTATATACATACAATTGTCTGTATATTACATGGGATTTTAAAATTTTTCGTTGCTCGTTTTGGAACACCCTTTAACTTTTAACTCTCATGTATCCAAATTTCAGGTCCGTAGCTTTTACGGTTCTCGAGAAAATACCCTCTGACAGACGGACGGTCAGACAGACAGCGCACAGTGTCATGAGTTCATATAACGAGCGGCCAAAAATAGAAGGGGTTATCGTAAAGAAATGAAATTTGGAACACACGCTTTAATTAGTAAAATATAATCATTAAATTTGGCCATTTAATTTCCAAGGATTCGTGTTCTTCCCATATATCCTGAAATAAAAAATTACTATTACAGACAGAAAAATAATTGTAACTCAATGAAATTGTGTATAGACACTTATTTTAACATATTTAATGCTTCGTAAAAATTTCGGTCAATTCAGAGAAAGGATATGCATACCTCAAAAGTGTGCTTTTTTAAAAATGTGAATGAAACAAAAACATTTTTTCACTTATAGTGAGTTAAATGTTTAACTAGACGCAATATAGACAATACACACCTACAATTTGGCCATTTAAATTTAAAGGACTAATCTCCTTCCCAAATGTCCTGGAAGTAAATAATATACTGAAAATATACAAATTATAACTTGAAAAATATTGTAAAAATAAATTGTAAGGGGGAAAAAGTGGACAATAATACAAAAATTTGCAGTCTAGTTACTTGTAGAAATATAATGTGAAAGTATGAAAAATATATTTTTATATATTTTTTTTTCTATAGACCACTTAACTTCTACTTTTTTCACCCATAGATGTTTTTCTTTCCATTTACATTATAAGCAATGGCACATAGCATATGAGTTATAAAATATAAAAGAAATACATTTTAACCATATTATAGCAATATTCCCCTTATGTTTTATTGGAAGTTCTAGTGCGATAACTAAAAAAAATTTTTATTAACCTGTTAAAGTTTGCATGTGTCCGTACCATATTTTCAAATAGTTGAATACTGGCTTGAAACCGTTGCATTTGAATCGTCAAAACTCTTTAAAAATAAACCTTTTTTAAAAATTTTCTTTTTATTTTACTTAATTAGAATATTGCACATGCAACAAAGTAATTTGTTTGTTTTAATTTAAAACTAATTTTTTTCATTTTTGGCCACCTTCGCAACAGTGCGCAGCGTAGCGAAAGCAATAGGGTTCCTTTTCACCTTTGGTGTACGGAACCCTAAAAACTACAATTACATAAAGCCACAATAACATGTTCGACTCGCAACAGATATTTATTTTATTCCCCAACAATTGACGCCAATGGTATAGACGAGGTTTCTGAAAAATCAAAGCGAAGTATTAAGTATGCCAAGGTGTATTTGATAATAGTCACATTTCTCAGTGCCTATAAAATGTAATTAAAATAGGGAATAACTCAATTTCGATGGATAGTCTGGATCAAAGCTGTACCGAAAAATGCACCAAAGCTACCTCTAGCGAACCTGAGTAAGAACAAGTAGGCAGCATTGCAAACACAAAAACAAAATGTCAGATTGGTCCGGAAAAACAATGACAAATATATTTAGAAAAATTAAAGAAATGTTCATGGAAAATGGAAATTTAAGTTAAATAGCTGATGTTAATAATAATCTCTACCCCAGTAGATAGACATGGGTGCTGATGAAGTGAGTGGCTGCACAGAAAAATATCGGTATTTCCCCCAGCTAATAAAGTCTAGTTTAATTTTTCTTCTCTTCTTTAGATACTCACATTAATTAATAAAAATATTTCATTCAATAAGAATTGAAATTACTGAACTCAAGCCTGATTAAGAAATTATTTCTGATTAAAATTCACTACAGTTCAATTAAATCTAAAAATGTCTCATTTAATTCATCATGGGCACGTGACAAAAATATGTTCACTTAGCAATCACTGTTCACTTGGCTATCACTGCTTCAGAATGCTGAAAAGCGAAGTCAACTGTAGAAAGCAAAAACAAAGTAACATAAAGCCACTACAATAATACTTATATGTATGTACCGATGGTGCGTCGAATAAGTAAAAAAATTAATGTGATGATCGTAAAAGATAAGTAAGAATAGTTAAACATACATAGGTAGAGTGATATAACTTCGTGCTAACCTAAATAGAATATGGAAAAAACAGAAAATGAATAGTGATACTTACAAATGCGTTTGCCAAAGGTAAATCAATAATAGTATACACAATCAATTCTCATATTCCATTTCATAGAAATTTAAGTTAAATAGCTGATGTTAATAATAATCTCTACCCCAGTAGATAGACATGGGTGCTGATGAAGTGAGTGGCTGCACAGAAAAATATCGGTATTTCCCCCAGCTAATAAAGTCTAGTTTAATTTTTCTTCTCTTCTTTAGATACTCACATTAATTAATAAAAATATTTCATTCAATAAGAATTGAAGTTACTGAACTCAAGTCTGATTAAGAAATTATTTCTGATTAAAAGAAATGTTCTTTTTTCAGTAAATTTTTTTTGAAAATACATATCGTTAGCTAAAATGCAAAAAGCGTAACTAAAACAAATTTAAAATTGAGTTTTTCATCGATTACTAGAAATGCCACTAAACTGCATGTCTGTTATTGACAAAAAAAAGGACTTAACTACAAGTTTGTTTTTTTTTCTAGTTTTTTGCTTCTCCTATAAAATTATATTTTTGTTAATTACACCTTTTTGTATTTTCATATGTATGTATATTATTTATTAATTTATTTAAACATGTCGTACAAAGTAAATTTGCAGTATATGGTTGAAAACTAATCGGCGGAGGACTAAGACCATACCCAAACGATGATTGTAACAGTATTCTTAAAAATATTTTTGTGACAGACTTTACACAGCTTATGCCTTCACATAAAACTGCAGGACTACACAGTTAATCGTTGCAAATCAGTCAACCAGTGCTAGCGAGACGAAAAGCTCCCGAAAGCCAAACAACACATACAAGCGATGTCGCTAGATTTGTTCTTCAGATTACAGCTGATTTAACGACTGTATATGTTATTTATATTCTTGTTTAACCGATTAGGGCAGAACATAAAAACACTATTGAAATTTTTAATGATATTAAAATATTTTCCTATTAAAACTTTTTTGTTTTTCGTGATTATTTTTATGTGAATAAAGGAATAAAGAAAATTTACACATTAATGGGTAAATTAAATAATTTCAAAGGGAAATTCGCATGTGCAAATTCATAATGTCAATAACCTTAAATATGGTGCATTTCAGTCAAACCATCATTTGCAATTTTAATTTGAAGAACTTCCACGCATGCAATAGTTTATAGCTTTATCCACATACGAATTGTGTTTTGTGATTTTAAGTTCTAAAAGCAAAAATATGTGCATAATAAATAGAAAACTTAAAAAATTTTATTTAACGATAAATAAATATATATAACAAAATAAAACAACAATTTGTATGTTACAAGTTGAGTTCACTTAAAAGTGGTATGGATAAAACAACTAAAATTTTTTAATACAATCTAAAATAGGTAAAAACCTAGAAAAAAGAAGAGAGGTGTCTTAGGACACCTGGTTATAGCAATTGCTACTTAGCTATATAATACTATGTTTACACTTATATGCTTAACATCCTATTCGTCCTTAAGAGCTTAAACACAATAGTTTTTTGATGTTTTACTATACATTGACTTGTTTTGTTAAGCATCTCAGATAACAAGTTTTAAAATTAAACTCATAGATAAACACGTAAATGGAGTTTGTTCAGTGAGTTTTTGATAACTCTGGCAACTTTTTGTTGTTATTAAATAGCGGCACGTTAAAAAAATTATTTGAAACACAATAATTGCTGCAAAAATATTACATTATTTACAAAAACATTTGTTGTTTAAAAATAATAAAGTAAACAAAAGCATAATTGTACGAAATTTCTTACAAACTCAATCATTTTTTCACAAAACGTCAACCTTAAACATTTCAAATATAATGTGAAAACTCGTCTTAAAAATTTTTAAGAACATAAGTGTGAATATGTATTAAACATGTTTAAGAACATAAATGTGAACATAGTATTAAACAAACTAAGGGCCATTATTATGAGTTCATGATAAAGTTCCGGATAGTAAATCCTAAGTTTAGCAAAACTGAACTATAAAGTGACTTTTAGATTTTTCCATTCTTACAACTGCCCGATAAAATAAATACTACAATTTTTGTTTGATGGCAACATTTCTGTGGAACCTGTGGATATTGATTCTTAAAAACACTTAGTGGCAACTTGCGTGTGTTTATTTGCAATTTTTCTCAATTCTTTCCTTTTTTTATTACTATGTGTTTTTTGTTATATTGTGTTTCTTCTCTGTCATATTTTGTTAATATAAATTTGGCTGTAATGTATAAAATAGAAAGTGTGGCAACTTATGAAAATGTGGCAGCTCCAAATGACTAAAGGCAGAATTACCCGACTGTAAATGTAGAACTGTAAATGTAAATGTGTCAGCTGATCGAATCTGTTGCATGAAAAGCTATGCAAATGCTTACCTGACTGAAATGTCACGTAAATGTAACGTCGTGACATTTGTAGACAGTGATGGGATGTATGTATATTGAATGAGAGTGTGGCACAATAGCCCTATTTTGGTACTTTTGTTTCTTTTGATAATTTAAGATTTTGAGTTGCTAAATTTGTATACGTACATGACATATTTAATAAATTTAATTTTCTAATAAAATTTTTTTCTTTATAAAATCTAACCACAGACTGCCAATCGTATTTGTTTATTTTTTTGTTAATATACATATATGTATGAATATGTAACATACATATAGTATATTTCTGCGAACAAACAACATACAAGCGCACAAAAACTATTTTTATTTAATAATACAAAAAGAAAATTATAATATGTACGTTTAATCATAACAATTATAATGATAGTAAAAATATAAATATTTTTATAATTATAATACGTTGTAATGTATGTATGTATACTTATGAAGCTAAAATTGAAATTTCACTAAATATTAAAGTCATAACATTCTTTGTAAGTATAAAATAATGATTTGATACCATTAAAATAATTTTCGTACTTTTTCCACACAATCAAAAATAATGTGAAGATATTGAACTCCCATCAATGTTTCGAACAGCTGTTGCGCATTTTATTTGAATTTGTTATACTGATAAACACCCAGCAAACAAAAAGTAGTATATATGTGGTCTTGTTCAAAAATATACATATGTAAATGTATATTTTTTGCTACTTGTAGTTATATGCAAATATTACGTTTAGAGGCTTAAGCGTTACAGCTGCTATTAAAATTATTACAATTGAGGTCTTTTACATAAAATAATAATTTTTAAAACCTCTAGGCACATTTTCATTATAAAAGATGTCTTATTTCAAAAACTCCATTACTTTTTTCCAACAGTATAAGGAAGAAAGTAAATTATAATAGCTTCAGCGAAATTATTAAAGAAATATTGGATTAATTGATATATATTATATATTATTAATTTATAAGCAGTAATGCATACATACATATGTATGTATGATCACACAATGCATATACATACATTTCAATCAAAATGAATTCCATGAATTTAAATATATATGTACATATATGAAATTTTACGTTTGACTTCAAATTGCTCGCAATTTAAAATCAAAAATAAGTGTTTGCTGGGCACAAAGCAATTAGCACCCAGTAAAAAATATTGGAAGTCATTCTAAAGGAAGTACATTTTCATTGCTTCCAAAAAATCGATATTTTTAATTTGCCGATAGTTAGCAGAAAACCAAGTAGAAGTTTATTTTAGTCATACAAAACCTTGTAATTCCCCTCTAGTTTTAGAAATTACTCACCAGAATTTTTAAAAAGTCGTTTTTTTTAAGAAACTTATGAACTATTTTTGGTCTAAAATTTTAAAGTTATTTGCTTAAATTTACATTAAATTACTGTTTCGCGTTTAAATTCCTATAAAAAGAAACTAATTGTTAAAATAGGTAACTATTAGCAATTTTTCCTAGATGAAAATATTATCATAGAACACAAAAAAGGACATTTTTCTTAAAATCGCTTCCAATTCGGTGACCAGGCAGCGAAAAAGAGAACTTCTTGCAATGACAACCCTATGTAAAAATCATTACATCGGATCGAAATTTGCACTACTTCCAGATCGCAAACTCTACATTTTCATGACATTTTTGGAGTGTCTTTTTTTACTGGGCATGTATGTATGTGTGCACAAAGAAGTTTTTTTGTTTGTGTCGAAAACACATGACACGTTTTTAAGCATTCTATAAGCGTTCAAACATTTACATGTACATTACATTTACATTTACATTACATCTACGATTTCTACAGTCGGCTAACGAGGCCGATGAACAACGGCAAAGTATATTTATGTAAAGTATATGTAGGTCTACAACAACTAAGAAAATATAAAAACAACATTCGCTTTGTGTGTGTAAAAATAATGGATGAATGTCGAAAACAGATGATTACAACCAGACCTGGGCAACTTGCATTACTTTTCATAAGCACTGATTGAAAAACAAAAATTTTAGTGAACATTTAACTTTGATGTTTGTAAGCACTATTTTTTGCACTAAAATAAAATCTCTTAAAAGTAATGGATTAATATTGCATTAGCAGCTAATCGTATGGCGATAAGCACATCATGAAGTAATGCAATATTATTGCAATATCACATATTGTGTACACAGTAAAATTATATAAAACGTAATCATATTTTTATCAGATAGCACAAATAAAAAATACAGTAAAGGAACATTGAAGGCACCTGTATACGTACGTGCATAAAAATGAAAGATCAGAACTTAGATTTTCGTTTATTTCATTGGAAAAATTTAATCGAGTTTTGTCTTTGTGTTGAAAAATTATAAAAATGGTAGTGATATGATTTTTGCCTTAAGTGGCGATATGTAGATAGAAAAAAGTTTACATATTTATGTATGTACGTATGTTTTTATGTATGTACACATTTACGTTATATTTTTCGCCACGTGATTTTGTGCTAGAGTAATATTAATGTATTACTTTGAAGAGATTTTAGTTTAATGCCAAAAAATTGCACTATAATTATTAAAGTTAGTTCTAATGTAATAAATTTGCATTTGTATTGATGTGGTTGAGTGTGGGAAAATGGTCAATGCAGTTGCTTATTTAATGCAAGTCCCAGATCTGCATACAACAAAAAGGAAATGTATGGATAGGCAAAACCAAAGTTAATTTATTAATTGATAAACCTTTATTACGTGAAATAAGTACAATAAAAGCTATATATTTATTTTAATAATTAAATATAATTATTTTTAAATGTTTTGTAACACCTTTTTTAAGTAAAAATTTATTTCAACTTTTTCACTACACACAATTGTGTATAACAAAGCAAAGCAAAACAAAATGGCGTACGAAAATTGAAAACAACTTTTGAAATTCATGCATTGACAATACACGAGAAAAAAATTAATCACCTGAGTACTTGCATATACTTTATATATGTAAATATACTTTGAACAAGAGGAATAATTTGTTAACCACTAATTTTTTTATTTTATCGGCTTAATATGTAGTTCTGAAACTAGACAAAGGGGACTTGTATGTATGTATATACAATTGAAATTTGTAAAGTTAGTGTATTTTTTTACAGACTACAACAACTTACACTAAAATTTAAAAAAATTTAATTAGTAAATGCAATTTTGACTATGTAATTTTGACAACTTGCTGTATCTTGGAAACTGTAAGGGCAAAACTCTTGAAATTTTCAAAAACGGTAAAACTAAAAAATCAAAAAACTATAAAATCGCCAAACCCAAAAAAAACTCGCCAAAAACAAAAATCACCAAAACGAAATAAAACCACCAAATTAAAAAAACTTTCTAGGACTAAAATAAGTCGCAAAAAACCGGAAAAATCGCCGAAATGAAATAAATTCAGTAAAGTGCGGCTTTAACTCGCACACGAAGGGTTCCGTACGTTGGGCCTTGAGCATTTTTTAATAGTGTTTTGTTACGTTTTTCAGCTGAAATATTTTTTTTTGGTTTTTTTCGCTTTTTTCTAGTTTGGCATTTTTTTTTTTATATGGCGATTGTTTTTATTTTGGCGATTTTTAGGGTTCCGTACACCAAAGGTGAAATGTTGAAATGAAATGTTTTCGCTACGCTGTCCGTCTGTCCGTCTGTCCGTCTGTCCGTCTGGCCGTCTGTCCGTCTGTCCGTCTGTCCGTCTGTCCGTCTGTCCGTCTGTCCGTCCGTCCGTCTGTCCGTCACAGGGTATTTTCTCGAGAACCGTAAGAGCTACGGACCTGAAATTTGGACACAGTGTGTAGACCCTTGGCCGCTACAACAACAAATACATGAGAGTTGGAAATTAAAGGGTGTGCCAAAACGAGCAACGAAAAATGTTAAAATCCCATGTAATATACATACAATTGTATGTATATGCACTTGAAATTTGTAAAGTTAGGGTATTTTTATATAGACTACAACAATTAACACTAAAATTTAAAAAATTTTAATTAAAGGGTGTACCATCAGTTAATGTAATTTCGACTATGTAATTTTGATAACTTGCTGTATCTTGGAAACCGTAAGAGCAAACTTCTTGAAGTTTTCAAAAACGGTAAAACAAAAAAATCTCAAAATTATAAAATCGCCAAACCCAAAAAAAATCGCCAAAATAAAAAAATCACCAAAATGAAAAAAATCGCCAAAATGAAAAAATCGCCAAAATTAAAAAAATCGCCATAATGAAAAAAATTGCCAAAATGAAAAAAAAAATCGCCAAAATGAAAAAAAAATCGCCAAATTGAAAAAAATCGCCAAAATGAAAAAATCGCCAAAATTTAAAAAATCGCCAAAACGAGAAAAAAGCGAAAATTAATCAAAAAAACGTAAAAAAACACTGTATTAAAAAAATGCTCAAAGTCCAACGTACGGAACCCTTCGTGCGCGAGTCAAAGTCGCACTTTACTGAATTTATTTTAATTTTGGTGATTTTTTTTCCATTTTGGCGATTTTTTTTCATTTTGACGATTTTTTTCATTTTGGCGATTTTTCTAATTATGGCGATTTTTTCATTTAAGCGATTTTTCCGGTTGTTCGCCATTTATTTTTGATTTATATTTTTTTTTTTAATTTGGTGCTTATTTTCGTTTTGGCGATTTTTTTTGGGATTTTTTTGTTTTACCGTTTTTGAAAATTTCAAGAAGTTTGCTCTTACGGTTTCCAAGATACAGCAAGTTATCAAAATAACATAGTCAAAATTACATTAACTGATGGTACACCCCCTAATTAAAGTTTTTTAAATTTTACTGTTAATTGTTGTAGTCTATATAAAAATACACTAACTTTACAAATTTCAAGTGCATATACATACATACAATTGTATGTGTATTACATGGGATTTTAATATTTTTCGTTGCTCGTTTTGGTACACCCTTTAATTTCCAACTGTCATGTATTTGTTGTTGTAGCGGCCAAGGGTCTACACACTCTGTCCAAATTTCAGGTCTGTAGCTCTTACGGTACTCGAGAAAATACCCTGTGACGGACAGACGGACAGACGCGTGGCGAAAACAATAGGGTTTCTTTTCACCTTTGGTGTACGAAACCCTAAAAACGTCATAATGAAAAAAATCGGAGAAACAAAAAAATCTCCAAAATTAAAAGATCGCCAAAATTAAAAAAAAACGAGAAAACGAGAAAAAAGCGACAAAACTGAAAAAAAATCGTTTAAAATGAAAAAAACTTCAAAAAAGCCACATTAAAATAAATGCTCAAAACCGAATGTACGGAACCCTTCGTGCGACAGTCAAAGTCGCACTTTACTAAACTTATTTTAATTGCAATGCGTACACAACAACAAGAACAAAAAAACTATGAATACGGCCCTACAATTTTACTGCTAATGCAAACTAAATTTCATTATCAGTAAAAATTTACTGAATTTTTTCAGTAATCAGTAAATTTACTGCTTACTGCAATTTTTAATGCAGTACCTATATACTGCAGTGTACCCATTTACTAACCAAATAAGTTAAATAAAACAAACAAAAACCAGCAAATTCCTATGTATTTACAATATTGAAAGTTTTGATACTTTTAATTGATTAATTAAAAATAATATAATAAAAGCTAAAGTACTTCCAACTTAAAAAAAATTTTTTGATTACTAGATGTTTACACATCTCCCCTGTGATCGGACTAAGAATGCTTTTTTTGTTTTTATAGATTGGCTGAAGTTTAAGCCATAATAGATCAAGGAAATATATATTTAATATCAATGAAACGGTCTTTATAGAAAAGAAATTTTATGAAATTAATGTTTAAATATGATTTCTGCCATATGGCCGCAACGCCTGGCTCGTAGAATGCGTAATTTGGAACACCAATTTTCCACAAATTTTCGCAGAACTTGCGGCCGTATTTCCCCGATAGCTCTTCGAATACTGATTTCCAGGTGTTTAGTTATTTGTGGTTTATCGACGTAGACAAGTGTCTTAAGATAACCCAAAAGAAAATAATCCAATGGGGTTAAATAACACGAAATTAGTGGCCAATTAATTGGGACTTTAATTGAAATAATTTCTTGGAAATTTCGAATCATATTCCTATACCGTTCACCATTGACAGTAACATTCTGACCATCTTTATTTTTGAAGATATATGGGCCAATGACTCCGCCAGCCCATAAAACGCATCAAACAGTAATTTTCTGTGGATGCAATGGTGTTTCGACAAAAGCTTGTCGATTCTCCTCACTCCAAACGCTACAACTCTGCTTATTTGTGTACCCATTCAACGAGAAATAGGCATCATCGGAAAATAAAATTTTTAAATTTAAATTTAAATTTTTAATTTTAAAAATTTGAATTTCACGAAGGGAACAATTATTTTCATTAAAAATTTCAACAATTTACAGGCGTTGCTCTGGTGCAAGTCGATTCGTAATGAAATTTTAAAGCAACCCATTAAAAAAAGACACTCCAAAAATGTCATGAAAATGTAGAGTTTGCGATCTGGAAGTAGTGCAAATTTCGATCCGATCTAATGATTTTTACATAGGGTTGTCATTGCAAGAAGTTCTCTTTTTCGCTGCCTGGTCACCGAATTGGAAGCGATTTTAAGAAAAATTTCCTTTTTTGTGTTCTATGATAATATTTTCATCTAGGAAAAATTGCTAATAGTTACCTATTTTAACAAATAGTTTCTTTTTATAGGAATTTAAACGCGAAACAGTAATTTAATGTAAATTTAAGCAAATAACTTTAAATTTTAGACCAAAAATAGTTCATAAGTTTCTTAAAAAAAACGATTTTTTAAAAATTCTGGTGAGTAATTTCTAAAACTAGAGAGGAATTACAAGGTTTTGTATGACTAAAATAAACTTCTACTTGGTTTTCTGCTAACTAGGAAGCAATGAAAATGTACTTCCTTTAGAATGACTTCCAATTTTTTTTACTGGGAAACTAAAAAAAGCAACTATCAGCTGTAATGGGTGGTGGAATAAAGCAGTTATGCCAACTCAAAGTTGTGACAATCTAAAAAAACACCCTTTATTTAAGGAGGTACACTGTGTAAGAGGCAGTCATTGTGAATCAGATAATAGTGGAGTCAACATCGTTGAAAGTAAAGATATCGTGCAGACGATAATAATGATTAGAAGTAATTAAGTAAAGGAAGTGAGTCTGCAGTATTGTATAAACAGTGAGCATCAGCAGAATAAGTCTTGTGTGTGAAAAACAGCAGATAGGGAGTTTTGATACAAAACGAGTGCAGTCAGTTGTGTGTGACGAGCAGTGTTGCCATATTTATATATCAAAAATCTTCAAGTCGAGCAAAAAAAATTATTTTATTACTAAATATCTTTTTTTGATATTTTATTGAATGGAAATAAGCTAAAACTTATTTTGTTACCAATAAACTATTAAACGTAAACCAAGCAATACAAAATATTTACTTTATAGAGTATGTGTAAGATTACTATGAAGCAAATCAAAAACTATGTATATATTAAGCAAATCAATAACATATTTAACCTTTAACTGCTGAGGTGGTGGTAAATTTTACACTGACTTTACATTTTTTTAAACTACTTTTTTCAATTGTGCTCTAGCAATTTCTTCTTTTTAGTATCTTCCTATATCGTCGTCCTTCATACTCAGTTTTATTTTGGTAGATTTTGCTATAGCCTGATCCAAAATATCTATACCCTGGTGTAAAAATGACCACACGTCCGTATTTACGTAATTTTGTTGAAAGAAAATATTTTAGCATTTTTAAGGAATATTTTTATGAAATATTTCAAAATATATTTCTGTAGGTTACGTAATAAGCAATTTGTAGTTGTAGATCATATCGAAATAAGGAAACTCAATGGTTGAGCAATAACAAAGTTAGTTTAAGGTTATGTTGAAGTCAGTTCAATCGACAGTTGTGGTCTTAAAATAAGACACTATCCCCCGAAAATTTTAATATAAATGCTAAAATGTAAAACTGCGCACCCAATACGCATATACTGTAGCCAACTCATATGCGTACACTGTGCAAACACAGATTGTAATGAATTAAAAACCATGTAAAAGGTCGACCCGTAATTCCTACAACTATCTTTTCCTTCTTTTATTTTTTTTTATTTTACTTAAGAGGTATAAAGCTCTGACTATGAAAAAAATTGCACTTAAATTTTTGACAAATTTTAGATTCATACTTTTTTCTGTCAATTCCGGAAGTGCTATTTTTTGGGTTATAAAGTTCCCGTTGTATTGCACTTAATAGAACTGTTTTATTAATGGTTTATTTTTTTCTGAATTACAAATATTGTCTCTGAAAATTAAAAAAATAATTCAAAATATAATGTTATTTAGTAAAAATTTTAGCTTAAATAAAAAAGAGGTCAAATTTACCACCACATCAGATGGTATGTCCAAAAACTTCACCTCAGTAGTTAAAGGTTAAAGTACAAAAAGCCAAATTTTTAAAAATCTTATTTTTATATAAGAAATCTTTTTTGTCGTTTTAGCAAGTCTACTAACATCAAAAATAAGATAAATCTTCATATATGGTAAGACTGGTGACTTGTGTATACAACAGCGGGGAGGACATTGGCAATGAAAATCTTGACGGTTTCCTAATAAATTAAAGAAAACATTTAAAAGTTTTCATCAATCTATTACAAAAACGCTAAGACTTATAACGTCATCGTTTTACACATACAGGCTGTAAATTCACTTAAT